>NW_004624775.1:19525955-19706144 GCF_000247695.1 Heterocephalus glaber | reverse complement strand
AGGATGAAAATACCTTAAAATCTAATTTATACTTAATTACTTTGTTTGGGTTGAAAAATCATGTTTCATAAACTCAGCAACATTTTTAACCTTAGGCTCAACTCACAAGTTTTACTTAAAACGGAAATATAGCAACAAGTTTACATAATAACTTTTAAACTGCCATCACATTTTAAAATAAATAACAAATATACTAACATTGAACCAAGTCTTTTCTAAGACCCCTGTCTCTCAAGAGTCAGCATCTCAATGCCATACTGAAAGCACCCAAGCCCAGTTGCTTCCTGCACAACCCCCACAGTAAACCCAATCACCCCCATGCTTAGTTTCAGGAAGATTTCGGTCAAAAAGTGAGTTTTTAAGCTACTCAACTTGAGTTCCCGAATCTCATTTCTTTTTGACATTCCATGATTATAAAAACCACTTCTCATCTGTTCCTCCTAATGGCTGACTGGCCACCTTAACTGGGCAGGCCCTTGTCACAATGGGGAGCAGTCGCCACAGTTACTTACCAGGGTGCCCATCTCTGGACCCCCAGCATGAAAAGCCAGAGATGCGAAGGAAGCTTGTTCAACACTTGGATGTGACCAACTCTGGGATTCAGGACATGATCCCCATAGCGCTACATCGTGTAATCAGTAATGGGGAAGTGGGGGAGATGGTGGGGAACCTTTCTGCCCAGCCTGAAGTAGACATCAGGTATTAAGGACACTGCCCAGGATATCTCTAATTTCCCCTGATCACCTTTTAGGATTTTGCCATTATTTATTACTCCCTTCTTTTTTAATAAAATATATTATCTTGTATAAACCTGTTGTAAATCTGTCCCCTTTCCACCTAAACATGCATTTGAATTAGAGCTCTCAGTCACTTCTGCTGTTACAGAGCCTCTCTCCCCCACCCCTGTGGGGTCCATCCCCAATGCTCCCAGCTGCAGCCTGGCTTCCCCTTGTTTCCCATTCTCTGAGGCAGAGTGGACCTTAAGTGGGCAGTTCAGACAGAGCAGCTGCTGACTATCAGGAAAGTTTCTGCCCCCAGCACTGACCTTAACTCTACTAAACCGTTTCATTTATTACTAAACACTGAAGGCACAAGTGACCCACATCCGAGCCTGCTTTAGTATTGCCCATGTGTGTCCATCTCTTCATACTAGCTGTGGGGTGATGTGCAGCAGGAACAGATGCCAGGCACCATGTGATCACACAACCAGGTCTACTCACTGGCCAAACACTTCTGAGGGCTGTGTCCATACCCTCTCCTCTCCTCGCCTGGCCCTAATGCAGGAAAAGGGAAAGAGGGACCATGGGGATCAAGACAAAGGGAAGAAGGGCAGGGCAGGACCTGTGTAGTGAAATGATGCTGAGAAAGGACCTCAAGTGGGACCACTTTCTCCTCTCTTCCTTTCTAGCCCAGTTCCCAGGGAAGCAATAATGACCTAGTTTGAAGGACAAGCCAGGGCTGGCCCAAAAGAAAGCAGGGGAGAGGTGCCAGGATGCAGGCAGGAATGGCCGGTTTAAAGCACAGAGTGGGGAGGGGATTACAAATAGTTTAAAATCACTAGTACAAAGGCCTAGAGTGAGTGGCAAGGAAGAAACAGAGTCTTTCTACGTCAAACTCAGGAGGCTGTGTGTCATCTATTTGTTTTTTGTGGTACTTTGGACCCCAGGGAATGTGGGGCAACCTTCCCACCCTGCTGTCCAGAATAGGGCTAAACTGCCCAGTTTGGCCTCAAATTTGCAATCCTCCTGCCTCCAAGAGTGCTGAGATTACAGGGACGCATCACCATACCCAGCTCAAACTCAGGAGTTCTCACTTTATCTGGATAATAATGGAGAATCACTGAAGAATTTTAGGTTGAGAAATGATGTGGTCCTGTTTGCATTTTAGGAAGGAGGCCTCAGGCCTCAAGCTCCAAACACAAAGGATAGGTTTGATCAGCCAGTGAAGTACACAAGTCAGCCAAGCAAAAAATGACGAATATGGTGCGAGATTTAGCTCAGTGGTTCCGGTGCCTGCCGCACAAGCACAAGGTCCTGAGTTCGGTCCCCGGTACCCCCCAAAAGATGACAAATAGTCTGAGGGTAACCAACAGTGACAGCAGGTGGTCAGGGGCTCAGGGATCAGAACAGTGCTCAGACTCACCTGGGCCCTTGTGATCAACACCTGCCCAGCACAGGGGTGGGGGAAAGGATACCTTTAATGGGGCTCCTTGAGAGCAGACAGCCCACCCAGCAGGACTGAGCTAGACTGACACGTGAACTGATGAGACACCATGGTACCATGGTACCAGGGACTTGAAGGCCGAAGGTCCCTAGGTGTCGAGCAATTGTGATAAGGCCCTCCCAGGGGTGAAGACAAGGTCCCAGCAGGTGGAGCCACCGAGCAGGCTGGAGCAAGCCCTGGGGACAGAAGCAGGGCTTCTGGTCCAGATGGTCACACAAAAGAAATGTGGAGCCAGAAGTGAGAGGGTACCATCAGGTCCCTGGGAAGTCTTATTTCATAAGGGGGCAGAGAAAGGACCCAAGGAGGGGCACAATAACCAGAAGAGACCTGAGGAAAGAGTTTCAGAAAAGGAAAGAGCAAAAAGAATAAAAACAAAAGAAAGAACAGGAAGGAGCAATTAACCGTTCCAAACATCACAGAGAAAACAAAGTGATGAGGATGAGCAATCTTTGTGCCAGGTAGCAAGTGGAGAAAGGGACAGAGCAGCAAACAGAGGAGTTGGCAAGTCTGATAACAATAGGCTCCTGCACCAACCCTCCTTGGATTCACAAAAGGCCTGAATGAAATACAGAAAGTTGTCCCAGGCTAACACTCCCTGGTCCCAGCATAGGACTTACAGTCATCTCCTGTCTCCTGTCAGTCCCTAGGCCCCATGTGATTCCACAAAGGCTTTTCAAACACAATTGCCAGGCACTCCAGGGAAGAAGCCAGGAAGGGGGCAGCAGCTGGAACAATAGGCTTGAGATCCTGAAATTATCATCTATAGACTGTGAAATAAGCATGCTTGTCCTTGGTACTTAAAGAAAAAGACACACTTGAAAATTAACTGCAGTAAGAGACAAAGATGAAAAATACAGAAGGAAAAAGGTGGAGTGTATTACTGTAATTTTAATATTTATAAAACTCTGGAAATAGTGCCTGGTACACAATAATTATATATAAGTATATGTTTTCAAAATCCTATTTGAAAGAATGAAGTTTAAAATAAAGATATTTTCAAGCAAACAAAGCCAGAATTTCCCAGTAGTTATGGCAGTCTCTCAGTAACTGATGGAACACACAAACAAAAATAATTTCAGTTTAAAAATTAATTCAGTCTTGACTTAGAATGGTACTGCCCAATACAAAACCCACTAGCCACATGAGACTATTTAATAGTTAAAGTTAAATTTAATAGTTTAATTTAAATTTACTAATTAGGGGGCGAGGATTTAGATCAGTGGTTCTGCCGCCTGCCTTGAAAGTGCAAGGTCAGGAGTTCAATCCCTGGTACCAAAAAATAAATAAATAAATAAATTTACTAATTAAATTTAAATTAATTAAAAGTACATAAAAGGAAAGATCTGATCTGGTTCCTTGGCCACACTTGTCATAGTCAAGAGCTCAATGACCGCAGGCTGGGTGAAGCAAACAGATGTAGTCCTCATCACAGGAGTTCTACTGTATAGTCTGAGTTTTTAAAAAATACCAATGGTGGGGCCAGGGGATTTAGCTCAGTGATTCCTCCGCCTGCCTCGCAAGCGCAAGGACCTGAGTTCGATCCCCGGTTCAAAAAAAAAATGCCAATGATAATATCCACCACAGAAAGTATTAATAAGCAAAATAAGCCCAAGGAAAGGAAATAATGGTCAAAAATTAATGAAAGAAAAAATATTAATGAAAGAATATAATAAAAATGAATCTACATAGCCAAGAGTTATTTGGTCAGGGGAACTAAATGAACCCACAAACCTCTGGCAAAGCTGTTCAAGAAAGAAAAGAATAAAGCATATGGGGGAAGTCTGGGTTAAATAAACACAAAGACATGCGCTTATAGTCTCTTCCTCTCCAAACCCTACTAAAGTAAACGACAAAAGACAAGGAGATGACATCACGCAAAAAATGCTAATAAAATTTCAGGGGCAGCAGATAAGAGATGAGTAGATACTGAATGAGATGAATCCTGAGGCCAGGGATTTAACTCAGTGGTTTCGCCGCCTGCTGCGAGCTCAAGGACCAGAGTTCGATCCCCAGTACCAAAAAACCAAAACAAAACTTAAACTGAATGAGATGAATCCTGATGGCAAGAGAGGAGGGAAGGCAGGACAGATGCTGAACCCAGAAGGAGCAGAGGTTGGGGCCACAGGATGTCTTTCCCAAAATCCAGGGTCCATCAGAACCCCAACCCCATGCCTTTTAGTGTAACATGGATGTGTCTCTGTTGAGGACTGGGATGAACCCATGCTCTCCTTGAACCTGGGTGGACTGTGTAACTGCCAGAGCAAACACAGAACAGGGTGGGAGAGGATGAGAAAGGGCAGTGAGGTCTCTGGCCAGCTCCATATCAGCTCGCTGTCCTGGGAACCAACTGCTTGTTACAAGGAGGGCCAGCACAGGGGAACACATGTGAGTCCAGTAACAGTCCAGCCAGGCCAGGCCTGAAGCCTCCTGGAAGACAGCAAAGGCAGCACCCATCAGACAAAGTGTCCCCAGGCTCAGAGTAGTTCTGCTATACACCAATTGGTGCTTGTTCCATATTCTCTCCCCCCAGTCCTCACGGAGGGTATTGCTCCTTTCCCAACCTGAAAGCACATGGGCTGCTGTCTGGAGAAGGAGCAGTAGAGGAACTGGAACTTGAGCCCTTAGACACAGCAGAAGTCAGGGTGACACCTTCTTGAAAACAAGGTCAGGAGAAGGCCTCACAGTGCAGATGGAACTTGCCTCAGAGCCTGTCCCCACGGTCAAGGCTTGAAGCAGCCAGGCCTGCTCCTGAGGCAAGCATTTGGGGGACCATCTGAGGAAGGTCACACAAGATACCAGCAGGGATGAAGCTCTGGGGTCTACTAGGGAAACAGCTGGGTCCTCATCTGATTACAGCTGACAGCTGTCCACACACATGTGCTGGGGAGCACTTTGGGACTCATTCCTAACCATGAGCAGGGCCTGAGTACAGGAGCAGGGCCACTAGTACTGAGGCTGAAGCAAAGATCTCACGTTGGAGTCCTTCCTGGGCACTTTGTGAGATCCTGTCTCGAAATAAAAAATAAAGAGGGCTGGTGCCACCACCTGCCTCACAAGCCAAGGTCCCAAGTTGATCCCCGGTACCAAAAGAATAAAAAGAATAAAGAGGGCTAGGGATATAGCTCAATGGGAGGGTACTCTTGGGTTGAATTCAGAGAAGAAAGAAAGAAGAAAACACTGATAGATATCTAATAAAAAACAAAAACTTGCATTAAAGAACATGGCAGGGAATTAAGAGAACTCTCAAGGGATATTTAAGTGGGAAAAAGACTAAAAGACAGGATTCAAAAATTGGAGGGGAGGGCATATTGGAAGGGGGAAATGGGATAAAATTTATTTTAAAAATTGGAGCGGTGGGGAAAGAATATTGAACATATGACATCAAAAACAGTGACCTCGGGAATCTTAGCAAAGCTGCCAGAACTCAATGTTTTAATATAAGGGTTGGAATATAAAACTTAAGAGTTCTCCCAGAAAACAGAACCAAAAAAGTTAATATTAAAACTTGTTAAAAAAATGTCAAAAGTTTGATTCAAAGGATATGCCACTCAAACAAAGATAATTATAGAAGAAAGGGGGAAAAAAGGGCAAAAGAAATCAAACAATATTAAGAAATAGTGAACTGAAAGAAGCTTCCAAATTGAAAAGGCCCAGCCTAAGGAAGGACGGGGGAAAAAGATATCATCCAAATTTTAGAACACCTGCAATAAAAAGAATCCCTAAAAGTTTCAGTCACATACACACACACACACACACACAAAACCTCCAAGGGAGCATCATATAACAAACAGGACAGGTGTCAGAACAGCATAGTGCTTAAAGCAAGCACAGTACTAGGGTTCAGCATAATAACAGTGACTACAAAATTCCTCATCTAGAATTCTCTGCCTTGCCAAAACACCAATCCAGTCTTTGGCATTTTCAGACATGCAACATCACAAAACCCCAAATCCCCACACAAGGACCTATAGAGGATATGTTTGCCAAAAGGAAGGAACAGGCAAAGGAAAAAGAAGACCTATGGTGCGCAAGGTACAGGCCCAGCTCAAAGCCCAGAGTGGGAGGATTCTCAGACACATTGGAGAAAGACCCCATCCAGCAGCTGAGCTGGACCTGAACAGTGGAGTCTAGACTGGATAGGAGGAGGATTAAGGGCTCCAAGGAAGATCTCCAAGGAAAACATCCAATCAATCAAACCTCTATTGTGTTTAATGTACAAGTTTGACAATACTATTGGACTATTTCAGGCTGAATTAGTCATAGGAATACAAAAACTAAGCAAACAAAAAAGTGAAGCAATGATTAATTTCAGGAAAAATAAATTATAACAGAGAAAAAATAACTGAATATTTAACATGGCTCACCTGCAAATCATATTTACCTAGCCTTAATTCATACACTGAACAGCGATTATACAAAAAAAGTTACAGAGTTAATACTGTAAGGATTAGTACTGGGATGGGTGTTGGTGCATGTCTGAGATGGAATGGAATGGTAGAACTAAGATCATGAGCTAAGCGTTCATCTCCTATAAGTGAATTCATATGTAATGTTTAAAATCAAAAGGCCTCCAGGCGTGGTGGCTCATGCCTGTAATCCCAGCATATGGGAGGCTGTGTGCAGGAAGATCACTGCAAATTCGAGGCCAGTCTGGGCTACATAATGAATTCAAGGTCAGCCTGAACTACACAGTGAGACCCTATCTCAAAAAAAAAAAAAAAAAATCAAAAGGCCAACTAATAAGTCTAAATGTGAAGAGGCTGGTCAGTGCTAAAATAAAAGCCAAAAAGAGTTGGAAAGCGTAAGGGACATGTGTAGAGAAGAGGGTAGAATAACATTTTTGTTCATTTTAAGCATACTGTTTAAAATTATGCACATGTAAACTTTTCTAAAATAAAATTTAATCTAAAAAAGGGGCTATGAAATAAGGAATTGGAGACACTCTAGCCCACTCTTTAAAGCACGTTGGCTATGGGAAAGATTGCCACATCACCAAGTAATGCCATCTCCCACACATCCATGCACACGCACACTTCCGGAGAGCTTTTTGTGCCCATATCTTAAATAAGGAGAAGCCAAGAATCATCAAACATTTGAAAAAACCCTTGAATATGACAATACAGAATTACAAGCAAAAAGAAAAGGCGGGGGAGATAAAAGACTATGCTCAAGAAACTGAGAGAAGAAAACAATCTAGTAATATCTTCAGCAAAAGATCTATCTACGTGAATTAAGAACCATACTGTTTTTACTTTTTTTTTTTTTATTTTTCGGTGCCTGGGATCAAACTCGGGACCTTGCACTTGCAAGGCAGGCGGTGGAACCAGAGCTAAATCCCCGGCCCCATACTGTTTTTAAAAAGAGGGTGGGAAGGAGGCAAATTCAAAACATAATTGAAGGCTTCTTAAATTTAAAAACAAATAGGAGCCCACAAATGAAAAATGTATGACAAGTTGGAAGATATGATTCAGAATATTACCAAGAAAAACAGAACAAAAAGACAGATGGGAAGTGGGAGAGAAAAGAAACTAGAAAATTCAAGAATACATTCATAAACTCTAACATCCATCTAAGATCCACAGGAAGAAAGGAAAAAACAAACTATACATGTAGCAAGGGTCAATATCCAAAAAACTTCAAATAGTCCAATTTTACAATCTTTTTTTTTTTTTTTTGGTACCAGGGATCGAACTCGGGAACTTGTGCTTGCACACCAGGTGCCGGAACCACTGAGCTAAATCCCTGACCAAAACAGTCCAATTCTAAAATTGGCACCAGCCCTAAATAGACACCTCTCAAAAACAGCATTATGAAATCCCAGCACAAAAAGAATTATGAAATCCCAGCACTCTGGGAGACTGAGGCAGGAGGAGTGCAAGTCTGAGCCCAGTCTGGGTGACTGACTTAGTGACTTAGCAAGATCCTGTCTCAAAAACAAAATAGTAACAATAATAATAATAAAGGGATGAAGCTTAAAGTACCTGAGATCAATCCCCAATAAAGAAGAAAGAAAACAAGAAGGAAAGAAGGAAGAGACAGGAGAGAGGGAGAGGAGAAAAGAAAGAAAACATGAAAAAATGCTGAAATGGGCCCAGGATTTAGCTCAGTGGCACTGAGGTTCGAAAGCGCAAGGTCCTGAGTTTGATCCCCGTACCAAAATAAAAAAATACTGAAATTACTAACCATCAGGAAAATGCAAACCAAACCTTATTCCAGTGAGAATGGCTACTATCAAAAGGACAAAATATAACAAGAGCTGCCAAAGTTGCAAAGAAAAGAGAACCTATATATCCCTGGTATAAATGTAAATCAGTAGAATGATTATGGAAAACAGCATAGAGGTTCCTCAAAAAATGAAAAATAGAACTAATATAAGTCCCAATAATCCCACTAATGGGTATATATCCAAGGGAAATGAAATTGGTATATAGAAGAGACACCTCCACTCCCATGTCAGTACTATTAACAGTAGCCAAGAAATGGAAACTATCTGTTCATCAATGGATACTGAGAGTAGAATGGTGCTTACTTCAGGCTGGAGAAAAGCTGATCAAACGGGTAAAACTAGATAGGATCAAGAAGTAAATAGGGTGTGGTGGCACACACTTATAATCCCAGTCTTTAGGAAAATGGGGTATGGTGGCAGGTGCCTTCTGAGCCAGAAGGATCAGCCAAGCCTGGGCTCAAGCCAAGCCTGGGCAATTGAGTGAGACCCTGTCTCAAAATAAAAATGGGGCTGAGGATATTAATCCTCCATGCTAGGAGATAAAAAAGAAAGAAGAGAAAAAAGCCTGGGCTATATTTGTTTTGTCAAAACAAAACAAAAAGTACTGTATATTTCAAAGAGCTAGATTTTAAATGTTTTCACCATAAGAAAATGGCAAATGTTTGAGAATATATGCTTAACCTGATTTAAATATTACACAATGTATACATGTATACAAACATCACACAGCACCCTCTAAATATGTATAATTTTTATTTTCATGTATCAGTTTAAAATAAACTTGTAGCCAGGCATGGTGGTGCACGCTTGTAATCCCAGCACTAAGGAGGCTGAGGCAGGAGGATTGCAGCAAGTTCGAGGCCAGCCTGAACTACAAGGGAAAATTGTCTCAAAAAATAAAATAAACTTGTAAAACAAAGAAAAGATGATCTGGGGATGGGCTTGGTGGTAGGGCACTTGCCTAGCAGAGGTGAGGCCCCTCAAAAAAAAAATAAGAAAATAACTCAAGAAAACTTCCCAGGATTAAAAACACGAGGTTGACTACACAGACCTACCAAGTTCCCAGCACAATGGAGGAAAACAGACCATGGCCAGTTTCAAATAGGAAGGACAAAGAGAAGACCCTAATGCTTCCCAAGGCAGTGACACCTTGGCTATGAAAGACAAATGGTGGAGTAACACCTTTGGATTTTTTTTTGACACAGGGTCTCATTATGTAGCCCAGGCTGAGATCTTCCTGCAGGCCTCCCCTGGGCTGAGATTACAGGGGTGCACCACCACCCTTGGCTCAACCTTTGGATTTTTAAAGAGGCAATCACTTTTGACCCAGAATTCTACACCCAGCCACAACTGTGAGTGACAGCGGAGTAAAGCTGCCTTCTGATGAAGATCTCAGGAAACCAGCCTCTAGCTCATTCCTTCTCAGGCAGCCTGAAGGTGAGCACCACCAAGGAGGGGCAGACCAAGAGAAAGATGTCAGGCTGTGCTGGAGGTAACTTTGTCAGGCAGCAGGGCCAGGGCAGCAGCCAGACCAGACAGAGAAGTAGGTCGGAGGCCCCAGAGGGACAAGCTGAGATGATCATGATAGTGAACCAACCTGCTGTGTTGGTTGAAGGGAAAAGGAATCACAAGATGCAAGGTAGGGCAGCTTTGAGAAAAGCCAGTGGAGCTGAAAGCAGTCACATAACAAGCAGGAGTTAGCATCTTCATATGCCTGGGGATCACCATATTTTTGCATAAGCTGTACAGAAATACATGATTCTATGTGTTAAAACAGCTTCAGTAAGATAAAGTGGGGTTTTTTAAATAACAATCCCAAAGAGTGATCATCACTCTAATATATAAAAGCACCCACTTGAAACATTTTTAAAAAGCCTAGTGAGGTGGCCAAACCTGTGATCCCAGCAATTAAGAAGCTGAGGCAGAAGGTTCACAAGAGCCCTGCCTGGCAATTTAGCAAGACCTTGTATCAAATAATAAACTAAAAATAAAAAGGTCTGGAGATGCAGCTTGGTGGTAGAGCACCTTTGGGTTCAACTCTGGATCCAAAAAAAAAAAAAAAAAAACTTGTCCAAAGCAAGAATGAGGGTCTTTGCTGGGACTGGCAATGGAAAAGAGACTGTGATGGTGAGTTCTGAAAGAAAACATCCTTTCTTTTCCCCGATGCTGAGTCCACGGGGAGGATCCAGTATTTCCATGGAAAGCACACCTCTGAGGCAAACCCAGGTACACTCCGTGCTATGATGCCCCTAAACACTGCTTCTATACTGCACATTGGCGTTTGGCAGCTCCTTCACCGACAATGAAGAGAAGTCCTTTCAGTCTGATAAGTAATCTCCTAACTTAGCAGGTGGCCGGTTTGTACAGGAGTGGCTAGGAGGAAGGCCTGTTCCCGCTCCCTCCGCTGTCTGCTACGCTGATTTCTAGCAATAATGACCCAAGCATCAGGGGGCGGTAGCGACTCCAGCGACATGACAGTAGGCCGCTCCACCACGAATGACGTGAGAACTGCTGAACACGGTGACCAACAGCCGAACCAGACTCACACTCAGTTCCATCTCCTCAGACTCTGCTCATGCATCCTCAGACTCCATCTCTTCATTTATAAAACACAAATTAAATTTGTAGCCCTACATCTCACGACCGTTAGGAACATTGGGTGAGAAAATACACATCGGTGAGGGGATATATAATAGGCTCTCAGTAAATTGATGCGGTTTATTTCAGTGTCCTTGCTTAGGATCCGAGGACCTCGGGTCGACGCCTGTCCAATCTGGGCCCCGAGAAGGACCCCACACACACACCGTGCCAGGCACTGCGCCTGGCACTCGCGCCCCAGCTCCGGGCCCAGCGGAGGGAGATAGGGCGGGGGCAGGCAGGAAGCGGAGGGTACCTGCGCGCTGACACGAACCCCGAGAGCAGGGGGTCGCACACCACGAAGAAGTCAGCCCCGTGGTTCTCATCGCGTGGGGCGCGCAGTCAACACACGAGAGAAGACCCGGCCCAGCCGCCCTCCGGAGTCCGGCCGACCACCTAAGGACGCGGCGGAGAGGGTGCGGGCGGGCCACGCCTTCCTCGAACGACCGGGGCAGGCGCGTTCTCCGTTCACCAGGCAAACCAAAACAAAACCCGAAAGCTAACCAAAACACGAAACAGGAAGCGCTAGGCCAGGGCACTCGGACACGGGCGCCCGACTGCCCGCACCGCACCTCACCGCACCGCACCGCACCGCGCGCCCCCCGGGCAGGTACCTGGCAGCGCAGCGTCCTGCTGGTCCCGGGTCTCCGCGCCCCCCGCCTCCGCGGCCTCCGCGGCTTCTGGGGCCTCCGCGGCTTCTGGGGCCTCCGCGCCCCGCTCCCCGGCCTCCGGGGCCTCCACGGGCGAGGCAGACGCGCACCGGGGCGAGGGGTCGGCCGCCGGAGAGGCCGAGCCGTCCGAGGCGCCGTCGGGGCCCCAGGAGTCCCACAGCCAGGGCGCGTGCGCCTGCTCCAACAGCCGGCGGCCCAGGCGGTAGCGCAGCAGCTCGCGGTAGCAGGACGCGTACTGGTCCCAGCGCGGCTCCCGGTAGCGCTTCATGTACTCGCTCTTCACCCCGCTGCCCGGGGACATGGTGCCACGAAGCTCGCCACGCGTCGCCCGCGGAACTCACGAAACAGAGACCACCCCGCGGCCCGGCCCGCCGCGCAGTTCAAACTCGAGCCCCGCCCGGAGGGGGAGGGAGGGGGCGGAGCGGGGAGGGGAGGCCGAGGGCGGAGGCGGGAGGCCGAGGCGGGGCGGGGCCCGGCACAAGGGGCGGGGCAGCCCCGCGTAGGCGTCCTGGGACCAAGGGTTCCGGGGCGGAGTGTGGGCCGTAGGGTGGGGACTGGGGCCCCCGCGTGCCGGGGCCGGTGGGGGCCGCGCACCCTGGCCCAGCGCGGTGGCGAGCGGGAGCCTCTCCGGGCTAGCGCGATGTCACCTCCCCTATCCTGGTTCCCGCTCGACCTCAGGACACCGCAACTGAAGCGCGGTCGCGGTCGCTGCTCCTCGGCAAGATGTCGCCGGCGTCAGGGACCCTGCGGCAGCCGGAGGCGAAGGCGCCGCCCCAGCCGGGAGTAGACGCCTCCCCGTGCACCCGGCCCGCGCCCCGGTGTGGGCTCTGGCGGACGCTGTCCCCGGCGGGACGCGCCTGGTGGGAAGATGACCGGTGCCGAGGAGTGACCAGCCCCGCCACGCTGTGGCCTTGCACCGTGTCCCCAAAGTCCTGGGCCCGCTCCCTTCCTGTCTGCTCGGAACACCTGTTACTCTGGCTTTCAGCCTGTCTTTCCTTTAGTACAAACCCTTTTGTTTCAACGCACTAACGTGTTAAAATATGCATTAAAATCTTGCTGTCCGCTCAGGGTCGCGTGTGCACAAAAAACCCGCGACTGCTTCTTCTGCATTGTGGGTATGGGTACAGTGTTACGGGCAGTTGATAGTGTGGAAAGGCGCCCCACAATAATTCCTTCCCTGTTATTAAAAAGAGCCTCGATACAGTCGCTATGCAGAGTGGCTGCGTCCGGAGGACTACGGGGTGGGGGGGCGTCCCTACCTGCCCCACGTGTCCAAGTCCTGCCCCCATCTCCCCTGAAACACCGAGGTGCACGCTGGCCCAGGGGACTGTCTCTCCTGAGAACCCGAAGTGACCGGGCTGGCCGGGAGGCGCTATGCGGAAGGACTCCACCATCTGAAGCTGACTCCACAGAGGCTGACTTCCCTTCTCCCTGGCAACCTTCCTTCTCTCCCTTGGCAGTTCTCAGAAACTTTCTCATCAAATCCCCTTTTTGTTTAAGCTGGTTCTGTTGGTTTCTGATGTTTACAACCAAAAGAACCTTAATAAATACTCAGTATGGGGAAGAAAGGGTGCCAAGCAGCCATAGCAGAAATGCAGGGCCCAGTCCATTTTAACTTGCTGCATGGCTCTCCACAGAGTCTAGTGGTATGAAGCAACTGGGACTGTGAGTTCCTGTGGTTCTGCAGGTGTGCTGAGCTCTCCCTACACATGGGTGTTCTGCTGAGGGTGGAGGCTGGCGGGGTTACCTGTCTTCACATGCTGCCTCTGCACAGGAATGGCAGTGTCTACCCTTGTGGACCATAGTATACATATCTCAATGTCTAGAGGTTGACATAGATGCATCAATGTCTAAACCTCCCTGGAGGTCCAGGCCACCCTTCCAAACTCCTGGCTATTGTGTTCTAGGGCACACCTTTGTTACTACCTTTGCTCAGTGTCCACACCTGCCTTCTCTGATCCCCCCAACCAATTCTTTTTTTTTTTTGGTACTGGGAATCTAACTCAGGACTTTGCGCTTGCAAAGGCAGACACTGAGCTAAATCCCCAGCAATCCCTTCTTAATTCTTAATTTCTGTTGATGGCACTTCCATTCTCCCAGATACAGGGTCACCCCAATGCTGTCTCTGAGGCTGAGGCATGCAGGTATCTGTCAAATGTTTCACATGCCCATTCCCTCTCCCTCCCCTCCCTCAATTGAGGCTGGCCCGCCACAATATCGGGAGTGGGGATGTGGCACAAGCATCAAACCTCTTCATGGATCTGCAAAGAGCAAAGACCAGATCCAAACCAAGGTCTGCACCAGTCAGGCTTAACTGAGCACTCAGGGGCTTTCTGGTTCCAGGCTGATGGGGAGCCACACCGGAGATCCAGGAGGAAGCCAGCAGAACACTGAAGTGGACCCAGACTGCAGTGAGGGCAAGGAAAAAGGCCTTAATAAACAAACCCTCAGCAACAGCTCAGCACTGTATAACTGCCCCTTTTTCTCCTGCTGGCAGCAGACACAGCGGGAAATTCTCAGACAGAGAATACACAAGGACCTCCTTTTTAAATTTTGTTTTGTTTTTTGTGGAGGTGGTACCAAGGATTAAATCCAGGTCCTTCACTGAACTACATCCACAGCTCCTCTTTTATTTTGATTCAGGGTTTCACCAGGTTACTAAGTTGCCCATCCTGGTCCCCAGTTTGCCATTCTCCTGCCTCGGCCTCCCAGAGTGCTAGGATTACAGGTGTGCACCACCATACCTAGCTCAGACCAGCACTTTAATACGGACAAGATTTAGACTAGTGTTTATCTGACTGAGTTATTCCTGATGGTCATAACCTTATTTCTCCAGGCCATTCTAGCCTTACAAAAAATCAAGAGTATGCATTGAAAACAGCATATTTGGCTTGAGTTCCTACCAAGAAGCCTGAGGAAATGCCCCCAACCAGATGGCCAGGATGCCCTTGATGGCAGAGGCCACAGAGCTGGAATACCATCCACATGCTGTCTCTATACAGAGATGGGAAACTGCCCTGAGACTTTCACTTACTGAGGAGAGGTGTTCAGTGTAGGAGCCACCAGCCACAAACCCTGACCTGGGCTGCAGCCCACCTTCTCCCTGAGATGCTACTCAGCATAGGACTCAGATGTCTGCCAGCTGAGCCTCTCCCCTTTCCCCATCAGTATCTTTTCATGCTAGCACCAGCCCTGATGGAATTTTGATGCTCTCTGTGCTGTGCCCTCTCCCGGCCATTGTGTACTCTTCTTTGCCCTCCCTCTCTTCTTCCCTTCTGTCTCCATTTCCTTCCTCCTCCCTCTCCTTCCTTCTGCCTGCCTCGTCCCTGAGTCTCCCTCCTTCCCTCCCTGCTAAGAGAACACAGAGCCTGGCCTTCCTCCAGAACAGTCCCCTTCCCCTTCCCCCTTCTCTGATGTTCCCACTCTTGGAACCATCTAACAAAGAAGTAAAAATCTCCCCAATTACCTTGACTGCTAGATAATAGGCCATCAAATGAAGAAGAACACTGTGATCACCATGGCAATTTGTCAGAACACAGAATTCTGTGTGCAGTGTGGTGCACGGGAAATGCCTGCTTTGAGAGCAAGCCCAGACTTACTGCCTTCTGTGGTGTAGACTCCTGGTGCTGGTGCTGGGCCAAAAGTGGCTTGTGTGTTTGCATTTCTGAGGAAATTGCTCCCTTGTCTACCACCATGCAGGTCAGGATACCAATCTTTGTAGGGGAGGATGAACATTGTACTGTTCACTCATATAGAATATCTAGACTCCAGCTTTCCCAGCAAATGGAGCCTCCAACTATAGGGAACAAAAAATAGTTGTCATGGAGGATTGCCTAATGGATAGACACTACATTCCCTAATGGTAGATTTTCTGGAAAAAGGAACCCTTCTACGTTTTTGGTGGGAATGTAAACCAATAAAACTATTATGAAAATCCATATGGAGAGTACTCAAAAAAATAAAACTAGAAATTCTATTTGACCAAGCTATTCCCCTTCTAGATATCTTCCCAAAAGAGTTAAAGATTTCATACCACAGTGATACATGAGTATTCGTGTTTATAAGAACTAAATCTTGGAGGCAGTCTGCCTGTCCATCAACAGATGAATGTTATTATGCCTTGTGTCTGGATGTCTCATATGATCATAAGTGGTGCTTTTCAGAGGT
The DNA here is from genome assembly GCF_000247695.1 of Heterocephalus glaber. The sequence goes on along the minus strand of NW_004624775.1, from coordinate 19,690,220 downwards.
GGCTAGATCTAGAGTGTGTGGTGCTGAGATTAAGTGTATGATGCTGGGATGAGGGTGTCTGATTACTAAATTAGTCCACTGATTGGTTTGGCATAGTTCTGGAAATGGATAATGGGAAAGCCCTCCCTGGGTGTGTGAGTGCTACCCACTCTAAGGGCAGGTAGCCTGGATAGAATATAATGGGCAGAAAGAAAACTGTTGTGGTTGCTTGTTGCTTGCTGCTTCTTTGCTACTTTGCTGCTTTGTTGCCTCCTGCCAACCATGAACTGTTTCTCTTCTGTGATGCCCCTCTGCCATGCCACTCTGCCATGGAGCCAGCCACCTATGAACTGAAACCTCTACAAACTGTGAACTGAAATAAACCTTTCCTCCTTTTTTCTTTTTTCTTTTTTTTTTTTTGTACCAGGATGAACTCATGACCTTGTACTTGGAAGGCAAGTGTGGTGCCTCTGAGCTAAATCCCCAGCCAAACCTTTCCTCCTGTGACTTTGGGTGTTGGGTATTTTTTCAGCAACAAGGAAAGTAACTAAGACAAATGGATAAAAATAAATGGATATTGTGGTGTTTATACACAATAGAGTACTACTGTACCATAAAGAAAGATAAATTTGAGTCACTGGCAGTAAAATGGATGCATCTTGAGACCATAAGGTTAAGTGAAATAAATCAGATACACAAGCTTAAATATTGCGTGTTTTTTCTTACATAAGAAACCCAAATTATAAATAAAAAGCAAAATAAAAGCTAGATAATAGGAAGTAGGGAGATAGATCTTTCTCACATGGGAAGGGGATCAAGAGATGGGGAGGGGTGGGCTGGGGATTTAGCTCAGTGGTGCTGTCACCTGCCTTGAAAGCTCAAGGTCCTGAGTTCGATCCCAGTACTAAAAAAGAAAAGAGATGGAGGAGGGAAAACGGGAAGAAAAAAGGAATTGAGACATGTTATATACATGTACCAACTCCATACAAGGAATGTAAACATTATGTACTGCAAACATGGACTAATAGAAAAATAAATGAAAGATAATAAAAAATAAATTGTTCCTGGCCAATTCATTAGAAACCAGTGCACTCTGGGAGCATTGCTCTGGCCCTTCTGAAGGGATTTTGCTGAGCTGCACTTGGCATTAGTGCTTGGCTTCACAGAGGCTCTGTCCTAGATGGCCTGGCCCCTTCACTGAGCCCAGAAGAGCTGAGACCTGGCCCCTGCTCATCATCTCCCTTTGAAAAGCCTGAGGGGATATTTGTCTCATCCCTTACTGACAAACTTCCTTCCTCTTTTTTGCCCTCCTGGATCCTGCAAACTCTATTTGCTTTGCTGCTAGAACATTTAAAGCCAATTTACGGCCCATTTTTGTGAACTCACCTACCACAACTTTGTCCCATTTTCCACCCTATCCTTTTCTTGCTATGATTTACTCTTTTATTGATTTTTATCCTTTTTGTACTATGTGTATTCGGGGGAGAGTTTTAAATAATTTTATTGTTATTAATTCTCCAGAATGAATGTAAAAGGTAAACTTTTTTAAAATTCAGTGAGACTTATAGGAGTATGTAGTATAAAATTAGACTGATCTTACATAGAAAAGCAATTGGAAATCAATGTTTAAATGTGCTTAAATGCTTGAGTTGAGAAAGGGTATAATAAATCACAAAAAATAAGTAAAAATAAAAATGAAGAGTTTGTGTTTCCATTCTTCACTATCAGGTGCTACTGCCTTAAGTGCTAGGGTGAAGACAGGAAAGAAGTTGGAAGGGACCTGCCATACGGGCAATCACCCCCACCTGTGACTGTGCTGACACCAGCCAGCAGCGGACCACACAGGGCAGTTAGAAGGATATGATCAACATCCTTTCCCAAGGCAGCATTTGGAAAACTCAGTTTGAAATTATGTTACTGGATAAAATAAGTCATCTGGAAATCTTTTCAGAGTGGGCTTCTTTGTGTGGAATGAGAATGGGCTGGCAGCCTCAAGTACCCGTCTATGGCCTTAATACAGCTGCAGGTTGCAGTGAGATTCGACTCCACCCACAGACATGAGAGTTGTTTGTCCCACCAGCCTGAGGCAGGGTGGAAAAGAGCAAGGTCTCTCCCTCTGGCTCATCTAGAGATCAGTGGTTTCCAACTTCAAGGGTCACATCTTGAGAATACTATAAAAGCTATAGACTCTGCCTCTGGAAGACACAGATGTACACACAAAACATTTCCATACCTATACCTTTTTCCATGCTGGTTTATAGACCACAGAAAAAGATCCTGGATCTATTATACCACAATATGTAATTAGAACCACAACGCTAATTTTGCTGTTTCCAGCAAAGCTGTGCCGTTTTACCTCCCCACTGGACAATGCACAGACAGGAGGCCGGGTTCTGAAGGTGAGGTTAAGGCAGGCCCAGGCAGCTGCCTGTGGGCCTACTGTACAGCCCAGCACTCTTTGCCAGTGACTGCATACTTCTTTGAACAGCCTCTGACTTAGGATGGTTCCAATTTTCCTTTTTTTTTTTTTTCCAGTGCTGGAGATTGAAACCAAGGCTTTTTGCATGCTAGGCAAGTGCTCTACCACTGAGCTACATCCCCAGCCCCCAACTTTCCACTGGTGCAAAAGTGAATTCTTCGAATTTTGAGTTCTGATCTTTCCCCAGGCTAGTGGTATGACTAGTGGTATGACGTCTAATACCCTTTCAATCCTGGATGGCAGCCACTCTTAGTCAACCATGGATCACTTTGGTTTGTATCTATATGTCCCTCAAGAGTCTCACGCTCACATAGGTGGGGCTTTTGAAAGGTGACTGGATTATGAGAATGTCTTAGTTACTTTTATCTTGTTGCTGAAATACCCAACACCCGAAGTTAAAGGGGGAAAGGTTTATTTGGCTTACTGCTCATAGATGTTTCAGTCCATAATCTGATGACTCTAAGGCAGGGTGGAAGAACAGCAACAGTTCATGGTAGTGAAAGACAGCAAAAGTAAAAGGGATCTTAACAGTGTCTTTGTGTTCCTTTTATCTCATTCAGATTGCTTCTGGTGGGTCCCACTCACACCCTTAATCCTAGTACTCCCAGGCCTAGCCCCACCATGAATCAATAACACACTCTAGATTCCCTCACCTTTGAAAAGCCCCACCTAAGACCACATGAGGCTTTGGTGGAACATCTAAACACAAGCCATAGCAGGGAGCTTGGAGCTGACTTGCCATTAGGAGGTGGGGTCTAGTAGGAAGAGATAGGACCCTGGGAGAACGTGGCCTAGAAGAGTTCATCTCTCTCCCCAGCTCCTCTCTTTGCTCTCTGCTTCCTGAACATTATGTAGTGAGAAGCTTTGCTTTGCTGTGCTCCTCTACCATGCCATTCTGCTCCGAAGCCAGCGGACCAGGGACTACAGCCATGAGATAAATAACCCTCACCTTCCTTAAGTTGTGGGTGCCAGGTATTGTGTCTCAGCGATAAGAAAGTGACTAAGACAGATCACAAGGGAAGCAACACCCCAAAGTGTGCTGTGCTGCTGGGCTGTGATAGCCAATAGGCTAGTTGTGTTAAATACATCTCCAATTTAAGATATTTATCAGGACAAAACCCCACCACATATCCCATATCTCTCCCATAATCCTGATGAGCAGCTCTATCCACTCACTGGTCCCCTCCATCATGAGTTCAGTAAATCTTGGATATATGTTTATTCGAATAAATGAATAGCCTAACAGAAAATTGGGACTTCGTTACATCAAACAAAAATGTTTAGCAAAGACAGGAGTAATCTGCCATATTTGTAGAAAAGAAATGGATAAAAATGGGGCATCAGACAGAAGACGTTGCCTTGACAGAGACAAAGGTCTGAAGCTGAGAGGGGAAAGTGGATCTGTGAGGTGGCACAGGTGATGGAGACAGATCAAGTGCCGAGTTCCAGGCTGACACCACTCCAAGGCTAGCCCAGAGCCAGCAACCACAGTGGAGATGAAGGTGCTGGTCTGATGGCAGCTGCCCCTCCCAGGCTGTGAGGACAGCGGTGAGACCTTCTGAAACCCCATCTAGGCGATGAGGTCACAGGACAGCCTGTGCTGCACCACAGCTTTCTGTCAGTGAACAGACTTGGCTACACATTGTAGGACATAGTATGCTGACACTTAGCAGATTTTTCAAGCATGCTGGTGTGTGTTCAAACTGTGTGGAGTAGTAAGGAAGCAATTGCTCAGTTTTGTCTCAAATAGAAAGCAAAATCAAAAGAAACTGGCCTTAGTTATCAAAAAGAAATTTTTTCTGAGCTGGGGATTTAGCTCAGTGGCAATGTAGCGGCAAGGTCCTGAGTTCGATCCCTGGTACCACAAAAAAAAAAAAAAGGAAACTTTTCTGCACATACATGTAGTAAAGTGGAGTGTTGCAGTCAGGGTTTTGGCAAGGGAATACATTTAAAACATGACACATAATTTATAGGATTATTTTATGCTATTTACCCAAAAAGTCAAATACAGAGGAGCGCAAGAGATTAACCCATACTAGAGGCCCAAAGAATCCAGCCAAGGGCCTGGATTCCTCAGCAATATCCCAGCTAAAGGACTAGAGTCCAACCAATAATAGTCCAATTTAAGGCCTAGAGTCCAAGGTCATGTCCCCATGAGTCCAGCCAGTGCCCTAGAGCCTACGGCAATGTCTCATGCTTGTCTGTATTGAGGATCTGCACCCGGAAGGCCCAAAGGCCAGTGGTGGAAGCCTTCACCCATGGGGTGAAGGATTTGTGCCCCCAGGCTGAGGGATCTACATTGGAGCCAGGAAGTGGCGCTCATGGTGAAGATCAGCAGTCCCCTGACAAGAACAGCAGCCATTCCCAGCAACAGGGAGGACCTGAGCTCCTCCTCTGACAAGAACAGCCAAGTTCACATCAGGAAAACCATCTGCAGCAAGCTTCTCCTAGAAAATCAATAGCCCCCAATCTTCCCCTCCAGTTCTCTTTTTATGCCATTGGCAACAGTGCTCAAATGGATCTTCCAAGCCCAGACCATGCTGACTCAGTTCAGCTGGGTGTTACAAGTTGACTATTAGTTAATCCACCACATGGATTTTTTTGTTGTTGTTGCTTTTTTTTTTTTTTTTTGACACAAGGTCTTGCTATATAGTCCAGGCTGCCCCTGAACTCACTACATAGGCCAGCCTCAGCCCCCACCCCAACCCCCCAGTGCTGATATTACAGGCATGCACTATCATGCCCGGCTCAGTTTGTTTGTGTTTTGAGTGGAAGTTGGATCTTTTTGGTTTGTTTTCTCACAGTACTGGAGATGAAACCTAGGGCCTTTGCAATGAGCTATATCCCCAGCCCTTTTTTTAAATTTTTAGACCAATTCTCACTAAGTTGCTATGTTGCCCAGGGTGGGTTCAGACTTCCAATCCTCCTGCTTCATCCTCCTATAGTAGTGGGATCACAGTGTGCACCACCATACCTGGCTCATAAGGTAAAGATTTTAACCTTGCTCAATGGGGAGCCTGGCCTTTGACTCCAGCCCCTGGTGAGTAATCACTAAACCCTTAGAATGTTGTGCTGATGAGTCCCCTTCTTTATGGAGTGAATGCCTGAACCACACTAGGATGTCCATCATGATTTAGGGCTTCGTCACCCAATCTGCTCAGCCTAAGGAAGTGTTGGAGACTGAGGTCAGCCAGGTGGGCATTTGACCATGGAGCCCAGTCAAGGTGACACCAAGGCCTGGCCAGCACCCCTGGTCACAAAACTCCATGCAAATGCCTCACATAGTGGCTGGGAGGGGACCATGCTGTTCTTGGCTGTGTGGGAGAGGAAGAGCAGAAAACCCCTGTTTCAGTCCCTCTGGGCTCTGCACACATGTACCTCTTCACAGAAGTGCCTTCAACTTATTGTAAAATCCTTTCACTGCAGTAAATATAACATATGCTAGTCTGTTTTCAGGCATTCTGCACATCCTTCCAGAGAATCAGCAAGCCTGAGGGTGGTCTTGGTGGTCTTGCCCCAGGGACCCCGAGAGTGCAATGATGACAGGCGCTGTGGACCTCACTGTGCTCCTCACTGTGAGGTTGAAACAAACTATTTTACAGTCACTGTCACTGCAAGTGACTCCCTTCTCTATGTGGAAAATTGCTAGAAACAGCACAGTAGCCCTTTCCTTCTCCTGTACAGATCATTTATCTTCTTAAAATAGAAAAACTAATTCATAATAGAGTGGCCCTGGTATGGAAGGACAGGATTAAGATTCATGAAACATTTATTGGAGGCCCAGAAGGTAGTTTCACCTCAGGGTAAAGAACTTTCCTGCAAATTGAAAAAGACCAGAACTGTGGTTGGATGCTCTACCACACAGAGTGGAGGTCCTTGCTGGGGCCTGAGGCTGGACTGAAGGGGACAGCCAAGCCTCAGTTTACCCCATAGAAGGTGCTCAATACTGGCCTAGTGGCCCCCTCTGCTTTTGGAAGTGAGAATAACCTTTCTAAATTTACCCATCACCAGCCAAGCCTGCCTGCACCTTGCCCTCTCAGGAGCAAGGGTGATCTCAGCCTTTTGGGTGTTTGGAGACAGCCCTCTCAGTTAAGCATCAACCCCAGGCACCAGAAGTGGCCTGAAGGACCATGGAGTCAAGCCCTTCACTCTGGTGATGAGGAAACCGAACCCCAAGGCTAAGTTGGTCCCCTGAGCCCTGGCTCCACCCTCCCCTACTTAGAACGACTCCACTTGGGGGCACAAAGTGTCTTCTCTTCTGCTTCTCAGTTTCCTCCCAATTTTTATAATATGCATTTTGTTGTTTTCTTAGATAAAAATCTAAAATCTCATATGTGTCTAAACATTGAAAAGTTTAACTATTTAGTGTGGCATGCCCCAGGACACCTCCCTGATTCTGGTAACCCCCATGCCAAAGTCACTATTCCTGGATCTTAACATGAAGATCTCAGAACTGAATTGGGATGGCTCAGCAGAAATGAGGCAGAACCTATGTTTCCCATATGATGACCTGGACAGGGTCTGATGCTGGTCCAGAGAGGTGGTGCAGGACTGTGACCACCTTTCAACATTAATTGCCAAGATGTTTCTTCATTGTTCAAAATCTAAAACAAACCTCATACTGATCTTAGTGGCATTTCACTTGTTCATGGGCGTAGATCACTGGTCCTGGCTGCCAAGCTTGTAAGTGGAGTTTGGTTGTTGACATGCAAGCTTTTCCGACAACTTTGCACTATCTGGGTATGGAGACTGGGGCTCAGACTTGCAGCGAAGCAGTGAGCTGCTCTGGGCTGCTCACCTGTGTGTCTGGAAGGAGGAAGAGGGCACAGGTGGCCAGGCCCCTGGGGATCAGCCCAGCCTCCATTTCTACTGGAGGTGCCCAGGAAGAGTGGGGCCTTCTTGTCTTTCTCCTTGTCTGAGAGGCCAGGGGGTACTGGGGTGCTGGGGTGCCGGTGTGAGGTGAGAATGGCAAGGATACTGTGGACCCCAGAGGACACCGTGAAACCAAAAAGCACATCCCCACTGTCATGGGTTTAGAGTGTAGACTCCTCCGAAGTGCCCCACGCGGCTCTTGGGCCAGCAGGTAGGACACCTGACAGGGTAGAGGCCCTTGCTGGAGAGGCAGGCAGGGAGGGGAATACTGGCTACAGGCTGCGGAGAGCCACCTTGTTCCACAGGCCAAGCCTGGCTACACAGTTACTCATGGTCACCACTCAAGGAAGGATCCTGTTCCCAAACCCAGCCCAGGAGTCTGTGAAAATACCTTCCTTGTGTCCCCTACCCCAACTCCAGAACCCAGTAGGGGCTGCTTCCCAGTCAGCTCAGGGAACTTTCAACTCTGCCAGGTCCTCTGAAGAAATGGGCCGTCCGCCCCTGCCCGCACATTGCCCTCACGTTGCCACTCGGACACCTGTACTCTAGAAGCCGTGTCTTCCAGCCTCAGGACCTTGACACCTGCACCTGAAGACAGGCCCTGTGCCAGGCTCTGCAGGAGGTCCAGGGCTAGCTCCAAGGCTGGTTCCAGCCCCCTGCTGTCACAGGGCCCTCAGGTAACGCAGGGTCCAGCTTGGGATAAGAGTCCTGACTCCTCAAGCTTGAGCCTCTGCAACACAAGTGAGCTCTTCAAGGGCCAAGTCTTTGTCTTTCACTCAATTCACAGATATTTTCAACAAATATTTACCTATGAGGCTTTTTGGTGAAGGCAATTAAGTTCTTTTGGAGTTCTCTCACTGGCACATGCCCCTGTTAAGATTGGGTTGACCAGGTTTTAGAAACGAGACCTCTCCCCTGTGATACCTCCCTCTTGTGGGATCAGGGCAACTGCAAGAAATTTGGGGTTTGCAGTGGATGTTGCAATGGGAATGATTTGGTTTGGGTTTTGTGCTCTATATTTATGTGCTCAGTGCTCCTACCATGCACGGCCAACCCAGACGGTTTCCCAGACTTCTCCTGCCTACTGTGGTGGGCACCCTGAGGTCACAGTGCAGTTCCAGCCCTGCCAGGGCCTGAATGTGTCTGACTGAGGCTGGCACCAGAAGTACAGGAGCACAAGAAGTGCCCTTGAACCTGGAGAGATGGCACCAGAGTAGGTCTTCCTAAAAGCAGGACAGAGACAACAGCCAGCTAATCATAAAGACTAGGTTCCTGTATCACGATAACATGTCCTAACAGGTTCTTCAAGCTTGCAATTGGTTGTGATTTCTCACTCTATTTTGAAATAGTTTTTTTTTCTACTTTTATTTCTCTTAAGAGGCTTTCTGTGGTCATCTAAAGCATAAACCTGGGGACCCTACATAGCCCTGCCCATTTGTTCACTCTACAGATGCTCTTTCAGGCACCAGGCATGCAGCAGTGAGCAGAAAAGACCAGACCAAGAAAAAAAGAAAGAAAAAAAAGATCAGACCAGCACTTGATCAGTGCTTCTCAAATGCTGGCCTGGACCCAGCTTTACCCTAGAAGAGTCTAAGTTTCAGGGAAGTCCAGGCTGGTCCCCATAGCAACCCAGGGGACCTGTACAGTCTTCAGAACTAGACCCTGGCGCCTTCAGACAGGGATAGAGTATGCTCTGGTGTTGGACTCTGCTCTGTGCAGGGCAGGAAGATAAGAAAGCCTCTCTCTGGGTCTCAGTGACAAGTCTGAGCTGGCATCACACAGCCTAAGCTACAGAACAGCTCCCTCGGCCTGTGCCATGGCATGACATGTGACACTGGACTGAATCCTCTTGCTGAATGCACATGCTGCAACCTTGTCCCAGCGTGATGGTGTTAGCAGGTGGGGCCTGTGGCAGGTGGTAAGATTCCTGGAGAAGAGTCCGTGAATGGGAAAGAAGCCTAGGGAAGCTGTCCACCCATGGTGTGTGAGGACACTGTGAGAGAGTGACTATACAACAGAGACAGAGCCCTCATCAGATAACAAATCTGTTACTATCTTGACCTTGGACTTCCAGCTTCCAGAACTGTAAGCAATAACTATTTGTTGTTTATAAGCTTCCCAGTCTACAGTGTTTTGTTATAGGAGCTTGAATGGACTAAGACAATAGCCTTCTGTGTTTCTTTGCAAATACTCAACTTTAAAACACAAGGATTCTTGGCCCAATAAAATTAGTCAATTAGTCACTCCTATCTAGCAGGGATGGTACCATCAGCTTGCTGATTAGAAGGTAAGGTCAGCTCACTGGGGCAAGTGGGGGTCTCCTAGGGAGTGTTTATCAGCCAGGTAGCATCATGAAGGCCCCAAAGGCCAGTGTTTGGAGTAGGACAGGGTGCAAGAAATGAGGGACAGGGGCCGGGGATTTAGCTCAGTGGTTCTGCCACCTGCCTTGCAAGCGCGAGAACCCACGTTCGATCCCTGGTACCAAAAGCAAAAAAAGAAATGAGGCACAGGTAAAGAAAAGGAAGCAAGAAGGCCAAGAGTCCCTCCACGTGCTGAACCATTGCACCTGTGCCCCACCCCTGGGGAGAACTGGGTCTCCCTGCCCCTCAGTGACCACCAACTAGCCAGCTCTGGTCAGGCCTCTGCAGGGCCAGATGAGGTGGCTGAAACAGAATTCTCTGTGCCTGGCTGGCTTGAGGGCCACCTGCCACTCCACTGGCCAGACCATAGCTGACAAAGCCCAGGCCTAGCCCACTATACCTTCAGGGAGGCACAGGGCCACCAGAGCAGGGCCACTGTGCTTTTAAGCTAATTTTAAAAATATTATAAAGGTAATATTTATTTCAGGAAACTAGAGAAATCCTATTGAAAGTGTTCATTTATAGTCTCATTTGGATGCAGTGTCCTTCCAGTATTTATTTAAGTGTACACCTTGGTCTCTCAGTCCCCACAGGGGATGATTCCAGGACACCCTGCAGAAACCAAAATCAGTAGAAACTCAAATCCCTTCCATAAAATGGTGTGGTATTCATATATAACCTCTGTGCAACCACTATTTATTTATTTATTTATTTATTTATTTTTGGTTTTTTGAGACAGGGTCTTACTACATAGGTGAGGATGGACTTGAACTCACCATGTAGCCCAGTCTGGCCTTGAACTCTTGGCGATTCTTCTGCCTTAGCTTCCTGAGTGCACCACCAAGCCCTGCTCCACTTGTATACTTTAAAGCATTCCTAGATTACTTATAATAATTTAACACAATGTTTATGCCACATGAATAGTCGTTGTGCTATATTCTTTAGGGAATAACAAGAAAAACATCTGTACATGTTCAGTACAGATGCAATTTTTTAAAAAATATTTTCAATCCACAGTTGGTTGAATCTGGAGACGTGGAATCTGCAGTCAGAAGGAGGACTGTATTCATCTATGACTTCAAATTCAAGGTTTGGGCCTTCTGTGAAGGAGATGGACAGGTCAGTGCTCCTGACACCTGCCCTTCCCAGGTGAACTTTGTACACTCACTCCTTTGATTCCAAGATATTGATTCTCAATACTTTATTTCTCCTCCTAAAGCCAAAGTCTTGCCACGGAAGCCCTTAGTTTGCAAGACATTAAGTTCTGGGTGTTCAAGAACTCATTTTAGAATAGAGGCTAAGAATTTACTCTGTTTTTTGTTTCTGAACTAGCCTCTTAGGGTAGAAAGAAATATCAAGAATAAAAATGATCAGCTAATATGTCAAACATTTTCCTACCATGTTAAGATAAACATATCTATTAAGTCTTAGAAACTGCTCAGCAATGAAGACCAAAAAAAAAAAAAAAAAAAGAAGCCAGGTGCAGTAATGCAGGCCTATAATCCCAGATACTCAGGAGGTTAAAGCAGAAAGATCACAAATTAAGGCTAGCCTGGGCACTAAGTGAGATCTTGCCTCAAAATAAAAAATATAAAGGGTGAAGGCCCTAGATTCAATCTCCAGTACCGCAGAAACATAAAAATAAAATTAAAGGAGAAGCTAGGGTTGTAGCTCAGGGTATTGTGCTCCTGGGTTCAAGAAAGGTGGAGAAGCCAAGCCCTCTGCCCTGGGGACTCCATAAGCATCCCCATGTGTGGCCTCACTGTCATGAGTGAGAATGTTTCTGAACATTGGTTTATTTTTCTCATGGGACACCAGGAACCATACTAAAAGGCAACTGGGGTTTGTTTTAGTGGGGAGTGGAAGAAAACACCATGGTGAGGAAGAGGTTTGCTCTCAGAGTCTTAGAAGCAGGAGGCCTCTCAGACAGGGCAGGAAGAAGTACAAGGCAATCAGGGGGCGGAAGGAGGGCACGGTGGACAGGAGTCTGTGCTGTGTTTTCCATGGAAGAAACAGTGGGGCTGGCAGCAGGCTGGGGATCTGCCTATTTGAGTTCCCTGAGCAGTTGTCCCCAGCAGTCTATACCTGGCCCAGGGTGGTTAGGACAGGTGCAGGGTCGTCCAGGTGACAACCAGGAGAGTAGGGTGTCCTTTGCTCTAAGAATTGCTGACCAAGGAAGGGCATCTTCCAGGGTCAATAAGTCTCCAATATGTCCAGGCACTAGAACAAAAAATACATGATCAGTACAAAAATATGCCTGCTGGTATTTGTCTCCTAACACAAGCTGTCCGTAAGCTCAGAACCAATGTGGTGTCCACTTTCCCCCATCGAGGCCTGTGTTTCATGCTTGATCCATCTCAGCTTTCTAGCCCTCACTGTACCAGCCTCTTCATTTGTTTTTATTTCATGTTTTATTACCTTGTGTAAATGGTCCTAAATCCTTTCTGGGACAGGACTGCGAAGAAGAGGTGGGATGGAAGCATCGCAGACTCCTGATAGGACCTGTGTATTGGGAATGAGAGCTCACAGAGTTTTATGAAAGCAGTCATGAACCCCACAGTACCATGTCCCGTGGAAGAGGACTCAGGAAAGCCTGTAAGGAGGTGCTGTGGCTGGTTGTGCCCATGGCCTCCCATAAGAGGCCCTTGTTAGCCACTCAGGTTAAAATGACCCCGTTGTGGGGTTCAGCAGAGTTTGGGGGTAAACAGGGCTCCTCCTCTTCTCTGGTGCAACAAGTCAGCAGCTATCTTGGTCTGTTTGGTCTCCTACAACGAAATGCCACAGACCATGGCTCATAGGCCTCAGACATTTGTTTCTGACAGTGTTGGAGGCCCGACATCCAGGAGCAGGGTGTCAAGTTCCGAGGCTGGTGAGGGTTGTCCTCTGGTCAGCAGGCGGCATCTGCTCACTGCACGTCACACAGTGGAGAGACAGAGTGAGACTCGTGCCCCTTCCACAGGCACCAGTCCCACCAGGCGGTGCCTCCCTCCTGACTGGCCACCTCCCAAAGGGCCCTCAACTCTTCATCCTGGGGCTTAGGGCTCAGCATATGAATTTGAGGGGATCGAGCCCAAAACATCTGTTATGTCTATCAAGGGAACAGTTAGAGACAATAGCTATTTTAAAAAGAAAATAGTTTATGTGCAAAAAGGGGCAAGGAAGCCAGACTTCAATAAAACCAGGTAATCCAAAAATGTTTTTTTAAAAGACCATCTGTATTTAATGTTTAAAAGGCCTAACAAAGAACATAATAGTATGTAATTTAAAAAAATAGAATAGTTTTAAAACTTTAAAATAAAAACCCACAAGATTATGATGTTTACATTTGCCTTTTTTTGGTTTTTTTGAGACAGGGTCTCACTATGTAGCTCAGGCTGGCCTTGAACTCACAGCGATCCTCCTGCCTCAGCCCCCTGAGTGCTGGGATTACAGGCATGCACCATATATTTGGCTTTTATTTTGTTGTTGTTGTTGTTGTTTGTTTTGGTTTTTTTTTTTTGTACCAGGGATCAAACTCAGGACTTTGCACTTGCAAGGCAGGTATAGTGCCACTGAGCTAAATCCTGGCCCTTGTTTTATTTTTTGGGACAGAGTCTTGCCTGTAGTCTAGGTGAGCCTTGAACTCATGATCCTCCTGCCTCTGCCCTCCCAGTGCTTATAATTTAATTTTAATTATTTTAATTAATTAATGTATTTATTTTGCAGAACTGGGGGAAGTCGAACCCAGGGTCTTTGCTCTGAGCTACATCCTCATCCCTTTCTCACTTTTTTATTATGAGACAGGGTCTTGCTAAGTCACTAAATTGCCAAAGCTGGGCTTGAACTTTCGATCCTCCTGCCTCACCCTCCCGGAGTGCTGGGACTGCAGGCCTCCATTTGCCTTTTAATAAAAACACCAGCTGCTCACATAATTACACACAGTTCTGTGTTACTTCCAAAGTCAGAGACGAGGCTGTTTCTATCAAGGAGTCCAGGCTCTTGGAAAACACTCAAGATGGTGTTATTTGGGGGCCAGAACTAGACAGAGTGACTTGTTTTTGTTTCATGTGAAGGTACAAACTGTTTTTCCTGACTGTATGTGATCAGCACAAGTAGATAACGGGGCTCAGCCATGTGCTGGTTTCCACGTGATGAATCATTTGTTTACACCTTTATCCATTTCTCTCCTCGTTACAGTATCATTTCAGGCCCTTCCTGCAAAATCATAATCAAATTCATATCACTCCTAGGAGCATACAATTTTCTTCTGCTCAGAGCAGGATGTTCATGGGGATACAAGAAAATGTGGCTGTGAAAACGTGAAATAGGCTCGGTACACATGGACGAGACCAAGAGTTCAGAGGTTGCTAAATTCTTTTCCCTGCTTCCCTGCACATGCCCTGAGACACACGAGCCACCGTGTCTGCTGATCTTAATGGAACAGAAGAACATCTTGGAGCCTTCCCTCCTGGTGCCTGCAACTCTTCATCACTACAGAAGCAGTGTGCAGAGCAGAGTGAGGCCTTGACTTTCACCTCTGAACCCGGGACTTGAAACCTACACCAAAGGCAAGTTCTATAGGTTTCATCTTTTATCATCTTGTATAAATGATCCTAAGTCTCTTCTGGAACAAGACTGTGAAAAGGAGGTGGGGTAGGATTTTGTTTGCAAGTACTTGCCTTTCCAAGAAAAGTAATAAAGGCATTGAAATCTGGTAAAGACTCAGAGCAAAGCCAGATGTGATAGCACATGCCTGTAATCCCAGCACTCTGGGAGACTGAGTCAGGAGAATCCCAAATTGGAGCCCAGCCTGGGCAACTTAGCAAGATCCTACTTCAAACTTAAAAAACAAAACAGCACTGAGAATGTAGCTCAGTGAAAAGGTTCTGGGTTCCATTCCCAGTAAAATACACACACACACACACACACACACACACACACACACACACACCAATAATAATAATAATAATAATAATAAAACAGCCCGAGCCCTCATGTTGTGACACACGGATGTGAAACACTGATGTCGTCAGGGAAATCCATGCTGAAATCCATGCTTGTTCTATGCCTGTGCATCTGCTAAGGACACACGGGTCCCCTGGCCCTTCTTTTGGGGAGGGGTTAGTGGCAGTGAGGGCTCCAGCAGTGGTAGTGGCCAGGATGTGAATCTGGCTGGCTCTCAGACCACTGGTCTCCACCAAATGAATGGTTTTTTGTTTTTGTTTTTGTTTGGTACTGGGGATTAAACCTAGGGCATTCATCCTGAGCTACATCCCCATCCCTTTTAATATTTTATTGTGAAACAGGATCTCACTAAGTCACCAAGTTGCCCTAGCTGGGCTCAAACTTTTGATCCTCCTGCCTCAGCCTCCCAGAGTTCTGGGATTATAGCCATGTACCACCATGCCCAGCGCAGGTAAAATCTTTTGAGGGTCATTTGCTTACCTTGTCCTTGGGATGTCTCTTCTTCCCTTCTTGATCATGAGAGTGAAATCCCCTTGGCCATGTCTGGGCCAGGACTCACTTTCCCCAGCCATTGTTCACCAGGCCATGGACAGGTCCTTGATTCCAGCCAGATTTTTCTTACTCCTGGAATTACTCAAAGAGAGCTGTGCTTGAAACAGTGGGACCTGCAAGTGCAAGTTTGGAGCTGAGAGTGTCTTCTCTAAGGGAGACCAGAGAACCCAGAAAACCACCTGCCTGAAGAGAAGGGAAGAACAAAACAAATGTTCCAAGAGGAGGCACCAAGCACAGGGCGGGTCGAGCCTCTGCATCTGCCCAGGGCTCCAAGGCCCCTGCAGCTCCACAACTTTCCAGGCTCTATCACCTGCTCAGAGCAGGCCAGCTGGATGTCACACTTGCCACCACATCTCTTTTTTTTTCCCCATACCGGGGATTGAACTCAAGTCCTTGCGCTTGTGCAGCAGGCAGCAAAACCACTGAGCTAAATCCCCGGCCCTGCCACCACATCTCTTAATGTAGCCAAATACTTCTAAATGCTACCTTTATTGCCAAAAGCAGTTTCCATAATCCAAAGGCATTTATTTATTTCTTAGAACTCATTCGGGAATGCTAATTTCTTTGGGGTTGGAAACCAATGCAATAGTTGAGTGTATGGGCTTGGTGTTAAGCCAGACTTGAATTCAAGTTCTGGCTCTGCGCTTAGTACTTGCTGTGTGATGCCTTTCTCAGCATAGTCTCCCCATGAACAATGTGGGGCAGTGGCACTGACCTCCATGGGCTGCCTTGAAGGTTAGCAGATAACATCTCCATTCATATGGAAAGATATTCACAACTGCCTCACTTATCTTTGACAAGGTTAGAGAAACAGGATCTCATTTATTTATTTATATCTATTTGTACTGAGAAAACGCAGATATAAACACAGCAAAATCGCCTCTCTGGGTAATTTTCACTTTTTTTCTTTTTGTTCTATTTTCTCACTTTTCCACAGCAAAAACAAAACTTCACATGTCATCTATAGCAAAGAAATTAAGGAAAAATACTTTCCTCAGTAGAGGGCCTGAAATCTTTTTTCCTAAAGAGTGCTGTATTTGTCATCCTTGAAGTCAGGTATAATCTTAAGGATCATTTCCTTTAAACACTTCTGTTTAAAACACACTACAAAGTTGATTACAACAAACATTTCAGGAATGCAAGTTACCTTGAAAGGCATCAAAGCATCCGAGGGACCAAGGGTGAGTAGAGATGGGCAGGTGCGGGTATGGGTGCTTACATAGACTCTGGTGGTGCGTGTAGGTGTTCCTGCAGCGTCCTCAATGCATTTCTGTATACTTGAGACTTTTTATAGTAAAACATCAGGAAAGCTCATGAACCCAGGTGATGAACTCAAGCAGTGCAGAAATGGAGAGGAAGTAAAAGTTCACACACACACGCACATGCATGTGCACACACACAACTCTAGCAGTGTCCCCATGGCTAACCAACATACTCCCTCACATTTTCATTGAGACCAGAAGACTTCCATTTTTTGCCAGCACCCCAGCAAATTGAGAGAGCTTTGTCCTCCTGGTCTGAGTCCCTGCCACAGCTCGCCCCCTGTCGCTGGGGCTGTGAACACCTGACATTTCTTCTCACCACACCAGCCAGGCATCCTGAGAGCTGGCAAAGGTCAGGAGGTGCCCTTGGGCACGTTGATGACAGACACTCGAGGTAAGAAAATTCATTGTCCCCAGTGACAAGACTTTTTCTTGCCAGCATAAAATTCGAAACTAGATTCCAACCACGAAGATGTACACGCATGCAGCTGACAACATGTGGAGCTGCAAATCCTCTTGGCTTTGCATTCAGCAAGAAGCTTCCTCATGATCATAATCCATACAACATGATGGACCCTGTGTGGATCAGCCCAGAAATCAGGGTGTGAAGGGTCTTGTAGACTGGCAAGAAGAGCAGATGAAATGGGTGTGCCTTTCAACACATGGCCAGAGGCTACAGACAGGCAAATCCTAAGAGGAATACATCAGCCAGTGAGCATATTACTCACATATCCCACAAAAATAAACCAGCTTTGCTAGTAAATAAAGAATGCAAATAAAGCCAGAAGTCAAATTTTTTTCACCCATCAAATTTCTACAGGTTGAAAAAGTGATAATAACAGTGGTTGGTGGGGGTCTATTCAGCCCTTTCTCCCCCCTCCCATGGCCACTGAGCCTTTCTCTCCATTTTTTTTTCTCTTTTCTTCTGTTTTTCTGCAGCCCAGCACTGGCAGCCTACCTGGCTTCGGTCCCTATTTTCTTCTGGTTCCAGCTCACTGTCACTCGGGTGGCTCCACAGCCAAGAGGAATTCATCTGCCTGGGAAGATGCCAGCCACACACTAGGCCAATTTGGAGAATTACATGAGCAGGAGTTAATTCTGCAGGAATTAGCACACACACTATTTCCCACTGGAAACCTGGTCTAGGAAAAGCTCAGCTGATGACACCTCCAACGCTTTCTTCTAGCAAAAGCACAGCCTTTCTGCTCCCTTTTGCCACTTCCCAAGCAGAAAATGCTTTTTTTTTTTTAAAGGAGTTGGTAAGAAAATAAGATGTGGCTATAGGTTCCCATATCCTCCCTTCTGGGTAACACTTTATTGCAAGGTCACAGTGGGGACATTTGTCAAACACTCAGGATCACTGAAGTTGCTGGGGCAGGGCAGCAGCAGAGAAGAAACTGTTCTGGAGCTGCCGGCTGAGAGACAGATGTGCAGAACCTCCAATTGAGATATCACACACACACACACACACACACACACACACGGACTTCATAAAGAGACTTTAAAGTTTCAGAGTGTGTCAAAACAGGCATACAATTCTACTCAGTTATCTGTTGATTCACTAACTTTCATTGGGCATCTCTTTGTCCTAGACACTGGGTGTGCAGAGACAGATGTGTCCCTTCCCTGAGAGCCTGTGTTCCAGTGAAGGAAACAGACCAAACTGGAGGAGAGAAGGAAAATGACGCACACTGCAAACCCATGACAGGACCCATCCAGGGAGGCCCCTGGGGTAGCCACGTCCTGTGCCCCAGGGCCCTGAAGCCACTCAAACTAGCTGATCCCCAAACCACTGCCTGCCATGCTGTTCCTTCTATGGAAAACACAGTGCAGGCCCTGGTCCGCAGTGCCCTCCCTCCCTCTGCCTTATAAGCACCCTCCACTCCTCTGTGGCCTGCATAGCCCATGTGGCCTGCCAGGCCCCCTCATCCAGAGCTCTGTGAGACCCACTCTCTTCCTCACAACACTGTTTTCTGTGCCCGTGTCTTCCATCCTTGATTGAAGCAAACCCCAGTCACCAATGAAACTGCCTCTCTGCTCATGGTCTGGAGAAGGAAAAGGGCCACCATGCCAAGAATTGAGGACAGGCCTGGGCAGAGGGGACAGTGAGGGGCTACCATGCTGAGACAGGGGGACAGGGCTGAGCAGAGGGGGAAACGTGTGCAAGACCTTTGAGCAGGAGAGGGATTTGCCTTTCTAAGGGCCTGGAAGAGGCCCAGGGACCAGCCCCAGTGAGCAGGGACAGCACCCCCCAAGTAGGCAGTCTCCCCGCCGTGTTCTGGTAGTTATTCCCCATTCCCCCAGACCCCAGCTCTTGGCTACCACTTAGCTTCTTTATGTTTCTAAGAATGCTCTTATTCTAGGTACTTCATATGAATGAAATCCTACAATATGTAGCCTTTTTTCTTGGCTTCTTTCTCTTAGTGCAACATTTTGGAAGTTTGTCTATGTTACAGCATGAATCAGTGCTTCATTCTTTTTTATGGTGGAATAATATTCTATATTCTTTTTTATGGCTGGGTATTATTCTGCTGTACAGATAGACACACTTATGCCTGTTATGCAAACACTCTACCCACTGAGTTACAGCAGTTTTTAATGTTAGTGAGTCTAGTTTGCCTACTTCTTCTTTGTTGGTTGTGATTTTTGGTGTCACATCCAAGAAATTCTTGCCTATTTCAAGGCCACAGAGGTTTACTGTTGTGTATTCTTCCAAGAATTTTACACTTGTAGCTCTTACTTACATTTAGGTTCAGAATCAATTATGAGACAATTTTCATACAAGGAGTAAATCTTTCATACAAGGAGTAAACTTTAATCATTTGCTTACAGACACCCAATTTCCCCAAAACCATTTGCTGGGCAGACTGTTTTCCTCCTCACAGAGGTGTCTTGGTGCTTTTGCGGAAGACCAGTTGACCACCCATCAGGGATCAACACCACAGAAGCTGATCCAGTTAGAGCTACTGTCCAGGGTGGGGCAATCAAGGTCCCAGCAACAGCTCAGGGCAGGTGAAACTCAAGTGCCAGCTTCAAATCCCTGCCTCAAGGAACAATGTGGGGCTCCCAAATTCCGGGTACCGTTCAGAGCACTTTGCCAGTATCACCTCATGGGATCCTCACAATAGGGCGCTGAAAGTAAATACAGATACTCTTTCCTGTGGGGAAATGGAGGCACAGGACAAAGTCTTTCAGCTGGTAAGAAAGGAACCAAGGGTCAAACCCATGTAGTTTGGCTCCCAAAAACTACACTAGTGAAGAAGCCTAGCTGTGGTCCTACTGTATCTCAAGCTCTCAAAAATGAATATGCTAAACCCAACAAGGTGAGGCACACCTGTAGTCTCCACTACCCAGGAGGCTGAGGCAGGAGGATCAAAAGTTTGAAGCCAGCCTGGGCAACTTAGTGAGATCCTGTCTTAAAATAAAATTCAAAAAGAGCTAAAGGTAGCTTAGTGGTAGAGTGCTTGAGTCGCATGCACAAGGCCCTGGGTTCAGGTTCAGTTTTCTGTAGGGGTTCAGGGAGCTCAGGTTCAATCCTCCCCCCTCAAAAAAGAAAAGACTACTATTTGTAAAATGAGAACAATAATGTCAGCGTGGCAACATGTACACAAGGTAACATATGCAAAAGGTAGCCACATCAACTCTGAAAAGACAGCCCTAATAGCATGGGGCTGGCCCACCGGGCCCAGCTCTCTGGGGTGCTCACAGATGGGTGTTTCTTAACTCTGGAGGGTTCTGCTGGGAGATGCAGGCTGCCTACATCACAGGATTTTTTTTTATGGCTCAGTCTTAAACCAGCTACAATCCACCAAGAACAGAGTAGAGTTTCCAAGGGCTTCTACAATCCCAGTAGAAGTTTTTCCTGTTTCTGGAGAGGCTTGGAATACACACAGACCACATGCTCACAGCCTCATGCACACTGCTTTGGGAAGCTGCTTTTCCTGGGATTCACTATTACATGGAGGGGGAAAGCAAACCTATCCACAGGTTATTGTTGTAGCTGATATTCAGAAAATGGAGATGCTCCAAGTAGCAAAGGCAGATAACAATTGTCTTCCAAAGAGAGGTCAGCAAGAACTCTAAAAAGAGAATATCAGGTTTTTCCCATTCTGGGGAAGAATGATGTAAGTGATATATGATTCTGATGTGGCGGAGCCAGATACTTGCATGAACATCCATGACAGTTACCCTGGGGTCCATGTTTGCAATATGGACCACAAA
The DNA here is from genome assembly GCF_000247695.1 of Heterocephalus glaber. The sequence continues at coordinate 19,669,551 of NW_004624775.1, read as the reverse complement.
GGAAAATGTGCCCATTTCCCACGTGGTCCCTGTTGCCCTCTAGAAGGTTGGGTCCAGGCCAAGAAGGGGTAATCCAGGGCCCTGTCTCAAGAGTCTGATGTTTATTTCCTATGGCTGCTGTAACAAATTACCACAAACTTAGAGGCTTAACAGACAAATTCACCACCTCACACCCTTTGAGGTCAGACGTCTGAAACAGGTCTCAAAGCAAGTTCTTAGCCAGGCTTTATTGCTCCCAGAGGGTCTGGGGAGAAGCCACTCCCTGTGAGGCCACCTGTGCTCCTGGTTCACAGACCTCTCTGACCTCAGCTGCCACTGTCATCCTCCCATGACTCTGACCTCTTCTCCCTCTTAGAAGAGCCTGTGATTCTAGGCCTCCTTCTATGCTCCAGGTCATGTCCTCTGCAAGAGCATAGGCCAGCACCCTGGACCTGTCCCACTCAGAAGAGGGAGTCTCAGGCACCAGTATACCAGGGCAGGGACACTGTTCTGTGCAGCAGGTATGCTGGTGTGAGCTCCTGGAGTTGCTGAGTGAGGCCCTACAGTTAGAGAAAGGGGGTAAGAATGGTGGCCAGTGATCAGAGAGGGACAGGGTTACTAGGAAGATGGCATGTCCTTGCTCCCAACCAGGGCTGGCTCTAGAAAGAGGGCACTGTTCTTCCTATGTGTGGGGCATCACTGTCTCTATGCACAGTCACATGATGGCTGACAACAGAGAAAACAGGAAACCATTGTCCTCAGTGTAAGCAGATGTCACTGAGTCCTGTGGCCGCCTACAATGGAGCTGAGCTGACTTCATTCCACCTGTGGAAAATCCAAGATCCTTGTCCCATGCTTAGAACTAAAGCCTTCTGTTTTCATGTTCACATTTGCCTCTGAGAAAGTACAGTGCCAGATCCACTGATGTTTATAGGTCCTTTAAAAATTATCCAAAAGAACTTCATTGTATGAGATTATCAGCGACATCAACACAAGCTCACTGGACACGTGCAGACAAAGAAATGGGCAGCCAATCAGAGAGGAGAGCAGACAAGTGAGCACACACCCAGGCCCCCAGCCATCTGCAGAGTGCCCAGAAATGACACCTAACCCTAATGCAACAAGCACCAACTGCCCATGTGTTGACTTCTCAGCACTGTTCTCTGATACTAGGACTAGACTTTCGAAGAAATGGTTGATTCCAAGCAGAAAATGACAGCAGGAGCCTAGAGTACATTGCGGTACCCCAAAGCAGGGAAGTGCTCTGTAAGCAAAGGAACACAGGAGCCAGCCTGAAAGAGCTGCTAATGGCCAGAGATAGAGTAATTTGAGCATAAGATAAGAAAAATAGCATTGGTCTATAACCCAGTGTGTAAGATAAATATAGGTAAGTCCAGTTGACACAGGTTATGTTTGAATAAGAAAATACTGGGTGAGAAGGGGCAGGGCCCCCTTACAAGAATTCAAATTGTCATGTGACATTCCCCACCCCAGAGATAGAGTTTAATCCCCAAACCTGGGCTCCAGAGGAAACTATAGGGAAAGTGCAAAAGGGGTACCTTAGGAGGAGAGCTGGCAGATACCACCTCCACCAAGCCATGAAGTGGGCATCATCAAGAGGGATGCCATGTGCCGGCATGACAGGAACAAGAGGGCACTTTGTCTCCCTAGTATTCTTTCCAGAAACCCACAGTCCCACTCTGTGTGAAAAACATCAGAGAAACCTGAATTGACATTCTACAGAGTACCTGACAGGGACTCTCCAAAGCTGTTGAGGTCATAAAAAGCAAAGGAAGGTTTAGAAATGGCCACAGCCCAGAGGAGCATCAGAAAACAAGATAACCAAGATAATCAAATGCAGTGCCTTGGAAGATGGCGGCTTGGTGAGCAGCAGAGAAAGAGCTTCTTCAAGATTTGTTGCTCTGACACTGAATGTAGTGGTGTAAGGAGGAGAAGAAGGAGGGAAGTGGGTGCCCAGGACCCAGGAAAGATCTCAAGTGAGAATTGAAGTCCACAGGGAGAGAGCAAAGAGAGAGATAGTAAGCAGAAAAGCTTGGCTCTCTCAGAGCCCAGGCTCATGGTGTGGGAACAGTGGGTTGAACTTGCAGTCACACGGTGACCACTGAAAATCCCAAAGGACTCCATGGAGAAACTCAGTAGTGGAACAGAGCAGTGGACACAGCGGACTGCAGTGGCTGGTGAGTTATTCAGGTTCACCTGAATGATCACCCAGGAGAGGGTGATTAGCCACTAGCCATTTTGGAGAGAAGCCAACAGAGCTCGGAACTCAGAATAGCCACTGGCTGGCTCCATCTAGTGGCTCCAAGTGTAAGCAGTGAGGGTCCTGAGTTCAAGTGAGCAGGAGGTCAGGGAGTGGAGTTCAAGTGAGCAGGGAGCTGAGTTCAAGCCAGCAGGAGGCATATGTACTGTTGCAGGCTCAAAAAAATCCAGTTCCAGCCTCATAGCCAGAAATCAGCTTGAGCTGGGGATGTAGCTCTGCAGAGAAGTACCTGCCTAGGAAGTGTGAGACCCTGAGTTTGATTCCTGGCACCAAAAAAAAAAAAGCTTGAACTTCAGTGGACCTAAAGGTGCAGGCTTGGTGGGATTATCCACTACCCCACTGTAAAGCTATACCTGTCTTGGTGGGATTAATCATTTTGGCTCTGGACTTTTTCTGCTCACATTGTCTACCAGTGACAGCAGAGACACTCCTTGAACTGAACTTTTTTTTTTTGCTTTTGCTTTTTCTTTTTTTTCTCTTTTTTCCTCTTTTCTTGTTCTTATTCTTGTTTTGTTTCATTTTTTCTTGATTGTTTGAACACAGTTTCTAGTTTTGTTGTTGTTGTTGTTCTATTCTGTTATTTTTATTTCTTCCTTTCTCTTTCTCTTCTATCTTCTTCACCAGTTTCCCAAAGTTTGTACAATCTTCATTTGTCCTCTAGCCTTGCTTCTAATCTCTTCCTCTTCTTCTATTTCTCTATTTTCCCCCCAACCCCCTTCAAATCTTCTCCCCTAAGGGTAAGATCACCATATAAAGGGCTTATTTAATGCATACAATTTTCTGGCTTGTTTTAGACTTTGTTATATAACCACAAATATAGTTCATATGGTTAAAGGTGGCAAATTAATAGTTACAAGAGTTTCTCATTTTCTAGGCTGTGTTTGATTATATTTTTATTGCTGATTTTATACTTTAGCCAAGGTGACATAATTATGCTAATCAGTTGTTCTTCCTGGTATACCAAGACAGATTGCCTAAGGGTTTTAAAAACAAAACAAAACTATAAGCCAAAGAACCAGGCACTAGGCAAAGTAGGCAGAAACTTCTCATCCCCAATAAATTGAAGAGGTAAGATCTCGCAACAGACTCAAAACCCAGAATCCAGCTACACCTGGAAGACACCTTTCAGAAGTAGTCATTTCCTGGGGCTGAGGATTTAGCTTAGTAGTTTTGCCACCTGCTGCACAAGAACAAGGACCTGAGTTCAATCCTAGTACCAAAAAAAAAAAAAAAAGAAATAGTCATTCCCTAAGGGTTTTGAATACTGGCAATAAAGCTACTTGCCATAAGCAATTTACAAGCATCAACCCAGGAATTAAACTTTTTTTAAAAATAGAAAATGAAAAAAAAAAAAAGAAAATGAGATGATACTTAAACAAGATAGAACCCTCCCTCCTAGACTTTCTGATCACCGAAGGCAAACCCAGAAGGCAGTGAGGTGGAATAATCCAAAAGCCACCTACCTGGACTTTGAAATAGTAACAGCAGAAGTAACAAAGCAGATGAATGAAGCTTTAGAAAAAAAATCAAAGCAGAAATAATTTCTCATATAACTACAGAGATGGTGACCAGAATGAAAGACATGCTTAGTGACTCTAGAGCAGATACAAATTTAAAAAATAGAGGAGCTCAGGAAAACAATGGAGACCATGAATGCTCAGCATAGGAAAGAAATGGAATCCATGAAATAGATTCAAACATATCAAGGAGATGAAAAACTCCATTGAAAGCAGCAGAATGAGCCAATGTGAAGACAGAATATCAGATTTAGAAGACAGGATTGCAGTTAGCAATCATGAAAAGAGATTTCTCAAAAATAGCAAGGGACTACAAGAAATCAATCCAGCAGCTACAGGATGATGCAAAGAAGAATAACATAAGATTGATTGGAGTCAATGAAAAACCAGGAGATAATACAAATGACATTAAAAAACCTGTTCTTAGAAGTAATGGCAGAAAACTTCCCAAACAGGGAAAGAGAATTTGACATATAGATAAATGAGGCATATAGGTCTCAAATTAGTCATGATCAAAAAAATCTTCCCCAAGGCATATAATAGTCAAGATTCTAGAAATTCAACACAAGGACAGAATATTAAAAGCTGTTAGAAAAAAGAAACAAATCACCTATACAGGAAAGCCCAACAGAATCACAGCAGACTTCTCAACACAAACTCCCAAGTCAAGGAGAGCTTGAAGTGAAGTGAAGAGCTTGAAGTTCCAAGCCTAAAGGAAAACAACCTCCAACCCAGATTGATGTACCCTGCAAAACTATCTTTCAAAATTGATGGAAAATGGGGCCAGGGATTTAGCTCAGCAGCACCATGCCTGCCTTGCAAGCGCAAGGTCCTGAGTTCAATCCCAGGTACCAAAAAAATTTTTGATGGAAAAAATAAGATATTTCCATGACAAAGAACACCTGGAGAAATTATGACCACCAAACCAGCTCTCCAAAGTGTTCTGAAGGATATTCTAGAAAAAGACAAGAAAGATTACAATTTCATGAACCCCAAAAGAATGAATCCAGGCAAGGCAAGAAATTAAACAGAAGTGGAAAGAAGGGAGCCAACAACAAGAAAATAACATGACAGGGATAAGTCAATACATGTCAGTTATAACCATGAACATTAATGGTTTCAATTTACCAATCAAAAGAAACAGACTAGCAGAATGGATCAAGAAGCAAGATCCAAAAATATGTTGCTTGCAAGAAACACATTTAATTCAAAAAGAAATTCAGAGACCGAAAGTCAAAGGATGGAAAACAAGACTCCATGCCACAGGAACCAGAAAAAGAGCAGGGGTAGCTATTCTATTTGCAGACAAAATGGATTTCAAAACAAGACTGATTAAGAGAGACAAAAAAGGTCACCACATTCTTATAAAGGGAACAATCCAAGAGGAAGAGATAAGAATCATAAACATATATGCACCAAATAGCAGCACACCCTACTATATAAATCAAATATTAACAGACATGAAAAATCAAATAAGCACTAATACAGTTGTAATGGGAGACCTCAATACCCCACTATGACAAATGGATCAACTAAACAAAAAATCAACAATGAAATATTAGAACTGAACCAAACTTTTGAACAAAGGGACTTAGTAGATGCCTACAGAATGTTTCACCCCACAACATCAGAATACACATTCCTCTCAGCTGTACATGGGATGTTCTCCAAAATAGACCACATACTAGCTCATAGAACATGCTTAAGTAAATGCAAAGGAATTGAAATTAACCCATGCATATTACCAGACCATAGTGAAATAAAATTGGAAATCAATGGTAAAAGAAATCACAAGAACTTCATAAACACATAGAAATTAAATAACACCCTCCTGAACAACCAGTGGGTTGTTAAACAAGACAGTTTCTACAATTAAACAATAGTGCCACTACAACATACCAGAACTTATGGGATGCAATGAAAGCAGTCCCACAAGGGAAATTTATAGTGGTGAATACCCATATCAGGAAAACAGAGCAGTCTCAAATAACCTGATGTTGAACCTCAAGCTTCTAGAAAAAGAAGAGCAAGTCAAGCCTAAAGCTCATACAAGAGAGGAAATTATAAAAATCAGAGCAGAAATTAATGCAATAGAGACTAAAAAATATTCAAAGAATCAATGAATTGAAGAGTTGGCTCTTTGAAAGATTAAATTAAATTGACAAACCCTTAGCCAACCTTATCAAAAAAAGGAAAGAAAAAGGGGCCAGGGATTTAGCTCAGTGGTGTCACACCTGCCTTCAAGCACAAGGTCCTGAGTTCAATCCCCAGTACTGGAAAAAAAAAAAAATCCATGGAATTAGGAATGAAAAAGGTGAAATCACAACAGACACTGCAGAAATTCAGATCATCAATACCTACTTTGAGAACCTATATTCCAGTAAGATGCAAAATACAGAAGAAATGGACAGATTCCTAGATACATATGAATTACCCAAACTGAATCAAGAAGATATAAAAATTCTAAATAAACCAATATTGGCCAATGAAATTGAAGATGTAATTAAAAACCTACCAACAACGAAAAGCCCAGGCCCTGATGGATTCACTGCTGAATTCTACAAGAAATGTAGAGAAGATCTAATGCTGCTATTTCTCAAACTCTTTAATGAAATTGAAAGGGAGACAATACTCCCAAATTTATTTCTGGAAACAAGCATTATCCTGATACCAAAACCAGAGAAGGATCCAACCAAAAAAAAAAAGTATAGGCCAACCTCCCTAATGAATATAGACACAAAAATCCTCAATAAGATACTGGCAAACAGAATGCAGCAAATCCTCAGGAAGGTTATACACCATGACCAAGTAAGATTCATCCCAAGGATGCAGAGATAGTTCAACATATGCAAATCAATAAATGTAATACACTATATTAACAGAGCCAAGGACAAAAACCATATGATCCTCTCAATAGATGCAGAAAAAGCATTTGACAAGGTCCAACACCCATTCATGATAAAATGTGGTCCCTTGGATGGGACCCTGGGACAAGACACGGGTGTTGCCGATGACCACCAGGTTGGGAGAACAGAGGTATTTTCACAGGACAGACCCCATCCTGAGTGGAATGCCACATGCCTCTGACCTTCAGGAGGGGCCCCCTTACTCCCACCCAGTTTCTGGCATTGCACAGGCTGAGGGCCTTGGCCTTCCTTCATGATCCTCCTGCCAGATCACAGATGGGGAAAGGTCCACAGCATGGCCGTGGCCCAAGGCTGTACTCCCTCTGCAGTCTAGTCCTACAGGAAAAGACCAGGTTATGGGACATCTGGTACTAAGCACCCTCTCTGGGATTTTAGGGGTCTGCCCAAACCCACAAAGTGGCCTTCAGGAGCCAGTTATCAGGAGCCCTGGGTGTCACTATGGGCACAGAGAGACTCTGATGACAACACACATGCTCCCAATGCAGATGTGAAGATGAAATATGGGCACATGGTGCCATGAGTGCAGGAGGTATGCAGAGGACACTGCAGGCTTGGGTAGTTGCTATGCAGGGGGACCCCTCCCCACTGCCACAGCCTGCCAAGTCCTCACCAGGCTTCCTCATATTCGTGTGCAGCTCCCAGCTTCTCACACAAAATCTGCCCAGAGCAGGAGCAGCTAGCCCAGCTGACTTGCTTCCTTGGCCTAGCCCAGTAGGCACAGGGGATACCCAGACTGTCCGTGTCAGCTCTGCCCAGGTTGATTGGCTCAGGCAGCAGGGCCTGGTGCTATGGACAGACACACCCTTTTGCTCAATGAAGCCAATGAAAGGGGTAGTGGTCCCCTTGCCCAAAGATGTTCATTACCAATTCTTGCCACCCTCCCATCAGTCACTGTCACATAGTCAGGTGTGTGGGGCTGGCAGGGCATACAATCCCCCTGACCCATGGGTATAGGCTGAAGTGGGCTTCTCCAGGAGCAATACTTCCCAGTTTACAAAGAAAACACTTTTTTTTGGATTATAACATTAACCACCCTGGTAACACATTACCACGGGGAAGCAAGTTAGCCCAGCCAGCCAAGAACAAGTGAATTCACAGAACACAAAGAGCCACAGGTGTTGCAGGAGCAGCTGAGCAAGGCAGGCCCACAAGTGAGTCTGAGGAACAGCTGGAAACAGTCCCAACCTCTGCATTTGACCAGAAGAAGACCTGACCTAGTGTCCCAGCCATGCTGAGGACCCCTGACCACACTCCCCACACAAACAGGCCCCACCCTTACAAGGCCCGCCAGGCTGTAGAGTCCTAGGGCCTAATAATACACACAAATCAGAAGGCAGCCTGCAGGCCCTGGCCATGCAAGGAGAGAGAGCTGGTGCCTGCCCTGGCCTGTCCCCACTAGCCTTGCCCTAAAGCAGCAGGCTGCCTGGCCAGCAGCACCTATATTGAGAGGATGAGCGTGCTGGGCGGAATGGCAGGCATGTGCCCAGCTGTCCCACTGAGGCCTGCCCAAATGCCCAGCAGAGAAGGCTCTGCCCACAACACCATCTTGCCCTGCTCTGCAGACCACAGAGGAGCTACCCAAGACCCACCCCTGTGCTCTAGTCTGGTTAGGACCAGGCAAGTGGCTGTGCATAGGGAGTGATAAACAGCAGGAGCTAGAACCTAAGGAGGTCACCTGGAGGAGACGGAGTTAACCTGTCCCCATCTGACTCCTACCCCCAGCACACACCCCAGGTCAGTCTAACTTGGGAGAAGCAGAGTCCCTGATACAGCAGTAGTGGTGACTGTGATCTGCCCTCACCCTTGCTTCTCGACTCTGTTAAGTGGGACCCTCTGTTTTCCTCCTGGCAGGCAGCTCTCAGAGGAACCCCTGCCCCCCTGCCCCTGGTCCTACCTCATGGTGGCAGAGATGTCTCACCTGCTGGCCCCACTGTAAGGCACTACTTGGCCCTCTTTATAAGGGAAGTATGGGCTCAAGATAACAAGACCCATCAGGCCGGGGATTTAGCTCAGTGGTTTTGCAGCCTGCTGCGCAAGCACAAGGACCCGAGTTCGATCCCCAGTACCAAAAAAAAAAAAGATAACAAGACCCAGGTAAGAGATTGGAGTCTGACAAAAGGTATCCCACAGGTCAAGGGAGGACACCCTGCTGCCAGGGCAGGTACACAGCAAAGCCAGGGCATCTGAACCTTGAGGACAAGGGGCAAGAAGCCCTGGTCCAGGCACCCAAGGCACCAAAGACATTTCCAGAAGAGCTGGGCTTCTGCCATGGTGCCCAGAGCAGGCACAGTGGGTGGAGAAGGTGTGGAGAGCATAGGTTGTATGCTGAGCTGCCTGGTCCCTGGGCCTTCTGTGGGGTCTGGAGCCTCTGTCTCTCCCAGAGCATAAGACACGCCTAGAGATACCCACCCAAGCTGCTCTTGGCTGTAAAGTGTATTTAAAGCTGTGCTTACTTGCTCAAGGATGGGAGCAGAAAGGACACTTGTCAGTGTCCCTCTGCCTCCTTTAGGGTCAAGCTAAGTGTAAGGAGGGACAGTTCCAGGAGTCTCCAGAATGGGAGGCCTGTGCTGGGGTGGGCAGGGTAGTCACAGGCTTGGCCCTTGAGCCCTAGGAGTAGCTGGGTCCCAGGCTCTGGGACATCAGTTCTGAACATGGAGGCCCTGACTCTTCTCCATCAGACCACAAGCTGGAAGAACGCAGCAGGAGGATGCCATCCTGGGAACACAGGGCACACCTTGGCTCTGGCTGTCATCCTTCCAAAAGTCATGACCAGAAGGGACCTGCATCCCCCTAGTTCACCCAGATGCCTCCCGAACAAGACGAGACCCTCACCTGCCTCTTCTCAGTACCTATAAGGCACAAGGACCCATATAAGCCACACCCACATTACAATGCCGTGTGAACAAGTAAGCACCAGGACATAAAGGTGGTCAGATCTGGGTGTGCGTGGCCATAGAGTCTGGTGGAAGGACAGAATGTCATCTTGGAGACTCCCAAAGACTTCTGGATGAGGAGACTACCCCCCAAAGGGGCTCCAGGTTCTGAACAAAGGACAAGGCAGAGCACCTCTTGTCCTTGGCCCCTGTCAGTGACCTTGGAAAGTCTTCTGCGCTCATCACAGCCAAGAAAAGCCAATGCTTGCTCCCTGTGAGGCTGTGGGGCAATGTTTGACCAGGCACACCAAGGAGTGGGCTGTCCCCACCAGGGCCTTTTCACAGCTCACACCAACCCTGAGTTCCCTTGGCTGGTATATTTTTCCAGTGCATAAAGCTGAGCATGAAACTCTCTTTACACATAGGGAAATTGAAAAGACCGAACAATTTGCACAAAGTAATGCCGCTTGCAAAATGGCAACCCCAGGAACCGGAGCTGTGGTGCATACCTGTGATTCTAGCTCCTAGGAGGCTGAAGCAGGAGGATGGTGAGTTCAAAGCCAGCTACATAGTAAGACCCTGTTTCCAAAAAATAAAAGTAAACAAAGAAGCCCTAGAGCATCTGACTGTGGATGCCAGTCCCTGTGCTTGCTTCTGGGTGTCCACCACACACCCTGCAGTACATTTAGGAGCCTGGTCACGTGGGAGCCCCATCTAAGTGGCCTTGAGCACAGCTGCTCTCCTGCAGCTGCCATGGTGTCTGAGGTGGTGGCCATGGCTGCTGGTGGCCGAGGCCAGGGTCTGCTGGACTCTCCGTGCCCCTCCCCTGCTGGCCCCTTGTCCCTGCACAGCAGTGTTCATAGCACCTAGTGATTAAAGGCAAAGAGCTCCCAGTGAGAAAGGGTCGCTTTGTAATTCCTATTTAGGCCTCTAAATCATTCCCTCAGTCCTCATCCTCCGCCATCAGATTTGCCCTGCCAGCTGGAAGGCTTATTGAACAGTCAGATATGAGCAGGCGCTGATATAAAAATAGAGGCAGGACGTGGGAGCTGGCACTGTGGGTGACTCACCGCACAGCGGGCCGGCACAGGGCTGTGCAGACAGCTGCAGCATCTCCTCCCCTGCTTCCCTCCCCTTTCTCTACTGCTCCCTGGGCCTTCACCCCCACAGCCCCTCCCTGCGCCTCTTTCTGCCCTGGCCCCTCCCCAGCAGAGCACAGGACCCAGAGCAGATGCTGGGGTAAGCAGGGCTGTCTGAGGCGGTTTCTCCAGGCATTTACCTTCAACATTCTCCCCACCCCCCATGAGTGCACAAGATAGGAGGAAACCAAAATAGCACAAACTCTCATTTTCCTTCAGGCTTTTGGAGTTTTCTATAGAACATTCCAGTTCAAATGACCTCCCTGCCAGCCCCAAAACTCCAATAGACTGAGAGGAAGTAAAAGAGGTGATACTCAGGCTGCACCCCGATTCGAAGCCCAGGCTGCACCCCCATCCCAAGGCTCAGGTTATACCCCATCCCAAGGCCTCCTCTCCCCAGCAGCATGGAATTTGGAAGTATGCATTGCTTTTGTGGCTGTTTGATGTGTACCCACCTGCACACTGGGCTGTAGGCTCCCTGGTGCTGAGCTCCTAATTCTTTTTACTCATCACTATCTCCTGCACACCAGAGGGGCTTAGTCAATGTTTGTTAAATAAGTTGGGGTGATAGGGTCCTTGATCTGGCTGGAGAATGAGCTAAACAATAGCCATGGCTGGATTTCAGATGTCCTGATTTCCCAGGCTGGGAAGAGCCATCCTCCCAGGGGCTCTAAGAACCAGGACACCAGGTAGAGGGAAAAGGAAGAAAGAGAATTCCCTGGCTGGGCGCCACAGTGCTGTGTTCTCCAGGAGCTTTGAGAAAATCTGTTTGCCACCCCCTTCCTCCCACTTGCCCCTTCGAAAAGGCACGGCAGGGACTGGGTACAGAGGGGGAAGGGCACCCTTGGCAGTTGAGGTATATCGTGGCTAGGAGTCTCTTGGGCCTGACCCCTGCCCTGTCCTGGATCAGTGCCTGCCTGGCCCTTAGGAGTGAGAGATTTCAAGTGATTTCTAAGGAGCTGGTCCCAGCTTTCTGATCCCTGGCCTGCAGAGATAAGGGGTGGGAGAGAAGGCTCCCCACCTCATGGAGAAGGACCCTGGAGACCCCCGTACAGATGCACTGGGCCTCGATGGCCTGTGGTCCTGTTTTCCCCTGGCCCTGCACTGGGCACTACTGGCTGAGACAAACCTAGGGAATAAATAGTTCATGTTCCAGTCACAGAGATGAGGCACCCAGCACCTTTTTTTGTTCCATTTTGTTTTTTGTTTTTTGGGGTGTTTTGTTGTTGTTGTTGTTTTGTTTTGTTCTGGTACCTGGGATTGAACTCAGGACTTTGCACTTACAAGGCAGGCACAGTGCCACTGAGCTAACCCCCAGGCCTTGTTTTGCTTTTTTGAGACAAGCCCTTGCTATGTAGCTCAGGCTGGCCTTGAACTCACTATGTAGCCCAGGTTGGCCTCAAACTTAAACTTGTGGTGTTCCTCTAGCCTTGGCCTCCTGAGTGCTGGGATAACAGATGTGCACTACCATTCCTGGTGTACTTTAAGGATTTACCGGAGAAGTCTGAATTTGCCACCTTGTCGGCTTTTCAGCACTTATAGTCCTAGAGATGTTCAGTGAACAAGTGTTGATGGGAAGGAGCTGGGCTGCTGAGCAACCTGCTTGGAAGGGGACAGCAGAACATGGGCAGGAGCAGAACTGGGGCCCCAAACCCTGCCTCTGCTCAGAGTCTTACCCTGCTGAATAGCCTCTCCCCACTTCATGCCCTCCTGAGGAGTGTGGGGCAGACTGCACTGGCCTGGAGGTCAGAACTCAGCTCTTGACCCAGGACCTCTTCCCACAATGGTTAGCCAGTCCACAGGACTCCCAGTGAAGGGAGGGCAGGCTCCACTCCTGTGGCAGGTCCTGAGCTCCTGAGCTCAAGGCCAACTCTGGTCACCAGCGGGGCTGTAAATGGATCTGCCCAAACCCATCTCACCACTGGAAATAGAACTCAGGGCTGCTGGGTAGGAGGGTACTTTTCTGTTTATTCATATTTCACTTTAATATTTTTTTGGTACCGGGGATCGAAGTCAGGACCTTGCGCTTGCAAGGCAGGTGGCAGTCACTTTAATATTTTTAATATTATTATCCTACACATTTATTGGAAAGTCAAGTTGGAAGAAAGATGGATATATTAAAAAGGTAGGAAAAAAAATCACCCCCTCATTCTACCCATGAGCTGTCATTATGATTTATCACTTTGTCCTATTTCATTTGTCCCTTTTGCCCTTTTTTTTCTCATGGCTCAGCTGGTCCCTGTGGACACAGGGGACATTTGTTAGCTGCAAGCTGCAAGGGCTCCTAGCCCCTCAGCCTCCCAGCTGGTGCCTGTCATCTGAGGACTTGTCAGACTCAGTGCATGCATAGGCCCAGGGAAAATTTGGGGCAAAATTCCTTAGGCTGGCATGTGAGAGCTGAGCAGTTTTTCAGAAGTGGGAAAAGACAAGTCTGAGAGATAGGGATATTGAGCGCTCTTTTTAGGAAATGAGATCATGTTCCTTCTTTTTTTTCCTCTCAGTTCCAGGGATCATTTTCCTTGTCATTATTCCCTAAACAATACCGAGGAGCAAGTGTATTGATTCTCCAAGATTCAGTGGAGAATCTGCCCTGTTTTCCCTCAAAGTCCCCCAATGAGCACACAAAGCATTTTTGGGTTCATATTACTACAAACACAGAACTCCTGGGAATAGTTAACTTTTCTTTTCACCTGGCAGAAATATTTGTATATTCCTGGTTTGGTTTGGGGTTTTTGGGGGGTGGGGGGTACCAGGGATTGAACTAAGGACCTTGTGCTTGCAAGGCAGGCGAGGTGCCACTGAGCTAAACCCCCTGCCCAGGTTTTGTTTTGTTTTTAAGAACTCATTCCTTTCCACATATTATCCCCCAAAAAATCTTTCAGGCCTAATTAAGGTAATGCAATTACCAAATACCTATAAATTTAACCTACTATGAAAGCTCAAGAGCTATAGAACACTAATAAAACAAGATGTCAAACACTGTTAGAGATACTTGTTTCTTTTCAGAGACATGTCAGAAAAGAAAAGGCAATTCTTAAATTTGTCAGATTTCCAGTGAAATAACATGATTCCTAATTTCTATACTTTTTTTCAGCACAAGAGTAACATCAAAGGCAGGGTTTAGCTATCAACTAGTGCAAAGGCAACTCCACCAGAGTGAGTTGAAGCTTCTTTCAGTCCTGAAACATTGTGAGTCATTTACTGAGTCTGATGGCAGGAGAAACGGGCCACCAAACCCCTTCCACGTATCTTCCTTAAGTCTCAATGAAGTGACATGTGGTTCTAGTTCAAAAGTATTTAACATGACAGCCGAGTGTGGTGGTGCACAGCTGTAATCCCAGCACTCAGAGGCTGAGGCAAGAGGATCACCATGAGTTCCAGGCCAACCTGGGCTACATAGTGAGTTCAAGGCCAGCCTGCACTACTCAGTGAGACCTTGTCTCAAAAAAACAAAAGTATTTAACACGACAGTTTGGTAACTCATGCAATATTGACACTTTTCCAGGCTGCTGGCCACATGAATTACTCAGACGGTGTGTGTGTGTGTGTGTGTGTGTGTGAGAGAGAGAGAGAGAGAGAGAGAGAGAGAGAGATTTGCTTACATATGCCTCTGTAATTCAATATTATCAATGTGTTCATAATCAGCATATCAGATATTCCTATATGTGTTTAGTATTACCATTAAAAGCTGGGTTCCTCTGAAAGACTAGAATTCAGTTCATTTTTAACCTTTATTCACAATGAGCAAAAATACATGATTTTCAGTAAACATGGTGCCACATATGGTGCCATATACTTCTTTTACTTAAATCTTAAACTTTACTAAATGCCCATTCTGAATGTCTGGATTTGGAAGTACTACTGCCTACCTTCAAAATTTTATCAAGCTATCAAAAAGCCAGAGAGGAAGTAATAAACACAAAGTCATGTGGCTCGTATCTGTGCTTTCTATTCCACCTATAATCTACTTCCCAAAGAGTGTTACCTTCTTTGAGTCTGAATCTGTTTAATTCTGCTCTTGGGAATATTGACTAGGAACATAAGGACATTTTAAGAGATAGATATTGTGCTTGCCCATAGAAATTCACACTATGTGAATGTATTTTGTGCCTTTAAAATTTGCTTGGAGGGGTGTGTTCCTCCACCCCTCACTTACATCCCCCTCTCTGGGTGGATGTTAAAGTAGGGTGAGGGATGGGCCAAGTACATGGTAAATGGTGACGATCCAATAAAGGAACACGGACCACGGACCTCCTGGAAGGAGCCTGAGTCAAATTTATTGAGCTGGGTTTTTATGGATGGATGAAGCCAGACTAGCTGTCATAGCAACGGCTAATGCTCTGTACTTCCCGCGCTCTGCGCCCTAGGGGGTAGGGTGGGTGCTCCGAGTCCTTGGCAAAGTAGGCGGGGTAGCAACAGGATGTGGGAACGACTGTGGTTGATCTCAGAACTCGGAACTCCCGGCTAGAGGACAAAGGGGGATCAGACCTGTCAGGCACGTTGAAGGTCTCCAATATGATCTGGGTCATCTTCTCACGGTTGGCCTTGGGGTTCAGGTCCCCCTTTCCCCTCCCTGCAGCGCTCTGCCTCGTCCTGAGCGCCGCCTTTTCTAGAGCACTCTCCGATTTCACCTCCGCCTCCTGGCGCTCCTCCCAGACCTCCGGAGGGGCGCTTCTTTTCGCTACCAGCACCCGGCACGAAGCAAAGGGCTTCTCAGTTTGGAAGAGATCGCGACTGTCTTAGAACTGGCTCATTAGAAGCAGAACATAGCTGTTTGGGTCAGACCTCGCTTTCTGCACGGAACCGCCCGAGTGCAGCGGAAACGCGCCTCGCTACTTGCCTCTGGGCAGCACCACGGTCAGCGCCCAGGTGACCGCCTCCGGGTACGTGAGAGCCGTGCAGGGGAGGGAGCTGCCCTACCACGTGGAAGGTCCGGCCGGGCCACCCAGCCCCCCACGCTGGGGAATGGATTCGATCCAGAGGGGGACAGGGCGGGGAGGGGGGACAACTTTTGTCTTCTAAGGAGCGCACCCAAAGTGACGCTAAAGCACGGTGCCCTTTCCCTGTCCCCTCCCCTCCCCTCTCCTCTCTCCCCCTGTAAATAAAGACAACCAACACTTAAGGCAGCTTAAGAGAATGGCTGATTTAATGTTTCAAGTTTCCACTTCCTTCCACAGGGCTTTGTTTTAAAAATAACAAAATGAGGTAAGTCGAGTCACTGTATGTACACGGCGTCATCCTGAGGAGAGCGCGCGGCCCCGCCGCCTAGAAGCATTTGCGGTGCACGATGGAGGGCCCGGCCTCGTCGTACTCCTGCTTGGTGATCCACATCTGCTGGAAGGTGGACAGCGAGGCCAGGATGGAGCCGCCGATCCACACGGAGTACTTGCGCTCAGGGGGGGCGATGATCTGCAAGACAGCCAGTCAGGCGGCCCTGCCACCCCTGCCCTCCCGCGCCCCCCACCCCGAGCACCGGCCGCTGCCCACCTTGATCTTCATGGTGCTGGGGGCCAGGGCGGTGATCTCCTTCTGCATGCGGTCAGCAATCCCAGGGTACATGGTGGTGCCCCCCGACATGACGTTGTTGGCATACAGGTCCTTCCTGATGTCGATGTCGCACTTCATGATGCTGTTGTAGGTGGTCTCATGGATCCCGGCGGACTCCATGCCTGCAGGCCGCGGAGGGACTGCGTGAGCATCGGAGCCCAGCGGGCCGGCGGGTGGGGTCCCGCGGGCGGGCGGGCGGGGCACAGGGCTCACCGATGAAGGAGGGCTGGAACAGCGTCTCCGGGCAGCGGAAGCGCTCGTTGCCGATGGTGATCACCTGCCCATCGGGCAGCTCGTAGCTCTTCTCCAGAGAGGAGGAAGAGGCCGCAGTAGCCATCTCGTTCTCGAAGTCCAGGGCCACATAGCACAACTTCTCCTTGATGTCACGCACAATCTCGCGCTCAGCTGCAGGGGCCGGGAGTAGGGCGCGGCTTCAGCGGGTGGCCCGGAGCGTGCCCCCATGGACCAACCCTGGGGCACCCAGGCCGCGCACCTGTGGTCACGAAGGAGTAGCCACGCTCCGTGAGGATTTTCATCAGGTAGTCAGTGAGGTCGCGGCCGGCCAGGTCCAGACGCATGATGGCGTGAGGCAGGGCGTAGCCCTCATAGATGGGCACGTTGTGGGTGACACCGTCGCCAGAGTCCAGCACGATACCTGCACCGGGCAGGCAGCGTGAGGCAGGCCGGGACTCGAGGCTCAGGGTGGGGTATACAGTTACAGAGAGGGACACCACGCAGGGCACGCAGGGCTGAGTTGGGGGCGCAGGGCAGGGCCACAGGAAGGGCAAGGCTGGGACGGGGGTGGGGGGTGGGGGTGGGCGCGGGTCTCCCCTCCTCGCTCCTCCGCGGCCTGGTCGCGTAAGCGCACTCACCAGTGGTACGGCCAGAGGCGTAGAGGGACAGCACGGCCTGGATGGCCACGTACATGGCAGGCACATTGAAGGTCTCAAACATGATCTGGGTCATCTTCTCACGGTTGGCCTTAGGGTTCAGGGGGGCCTCAGTCAGCAGGGTCGGGTGCTCCTCGGGAGCCACGCGCAGCTCGTTGTAGAAGGTGTGGTGCCAGATCTTCTCCATGTCGTCCCAGTTGGTGATGATGCCATGCTCGATGGGGTACTTCAGGGTCAGGATACCTCTCTTGCTCTGGGCCTCGTCACCCACGTAGGAGTCCTTCTGACCCATACCCACCATGACGCCCTGCGAGCAGAGACAGGATGCACTGGTCACCACGGCTGCTGGCGACACGCGCCTGCGCTACCGGGAAACCGGCCCGGCTCCCACTACGGACGTCGATGCCTGACCTGGTGGCGGGGGCGACCCACGATGGAGGGGAACACAGCCCTAGGGGCATCATCACCCGCGAAGCCGGCTTTCACCAGGCCAGAGCCATTGTCGCACACAAGAGCGGTGGTCTCGTCTTCGTCACACATGGTATCTGGTTTCTGCAAGGACAGGGCCACAGCAGTGACAAAAAGCAGTCCACAAAGCCCTTCTGGCTGGCTGCCACAGGCCCTCCCTCCCCAGAGACCCAGGGAGACCTGCAGCTTGAGCCTCTTGCATCCTTGAGCAGAGGGTTACGGAGGACCTTCACTTAGCCCAGAGCTGTGCTGCTGGGGAGGGAAGCACAGAGTGGAGAGACCACCCTTCGAGTCCTCCAGCTTCCTACCGAGAGGACAGTACTCCCTAGAGGGCTCTGCCTTCACAACAAGCACCTGCTCACTAGCTAGTCTAGCCTCTGTCCTCTGCCCATGAGGCCTCATCTGTCAAGGAGGGATTAAGACCCTGTCTGCTCTCCTGGCCTGGGTGAGCACAAGGAGCTGCCCATGGATGGGTTGTGGGACACCCTGGACATTCAGACTCAGAAGGGACTCTTTGTCCTGTCTGTGATCCCAGAGAGGTGGCCCTTGCTGCCCTAGGCTGCAGTGGGGACAGAGCTGCCCTCAAGACTGAAGTCACACTGCATTTCTCAGCACCTCTCACATTCTGTTTCCCTGTGCACATCCTAAATGCCAGGTGAGCAGCCCAAATGGGCTGGGAGTCAGCCTGGAGATATTTCCAGAGCCCATGGTCTCCTCTTTGAAGCATCTGTGGAGGGGGGCAGCACGGGGCACAGCTGAGTTCTGCCCATGTCCCTGGGACCCCTCTGAGGGCCTTGCTCCCTGTGCCCTCCCCCCTCCACCCTACCTGGGTGGGTGGTTACACCTGCTGCTCTCTGGCTCGGCTGGTCGGCTGGTCGCTGCGGGAGGGTGGCTGTCCACTGTGGTGACCACTTGTTCCCAGCTCAGGTTTTATATAGCCCAAGGGCACTCCCTCCATGCCGCCCCGTAGGAATGTTGCTGCCCTTTAGAGCCATATTTGGGTGTCAGGCACAAGTCCCTTCCTTCAGTCGGTTCCTGGCCTGGGCCCCGCCTAGTCCCCTAGGCTGACCAAAGAAGGAGCGGCTGGCCCTAGCCCAGGTAACATGGACCAGGCCATATTTGGAGTGTCTCCCCGGCGAGCCTGCCCCTCCCGGGCATGGGGCAAGGTTCACCGTGTGTGCCCAGCTCCAGCTCAGAGCTGCACCTGTTGCAGAGGTCTCCCCGTCCCACCGATCCTGTGCACTCAGACACTTCAATAGTGCCTGACAATGGATGGGCTTCCCACAGTCACTCCATCTCTGAGGTCTTCCTCAGCCCCCACCCCACGTGCAGCTCCTGTGGGGATAGGTGGGCTGGGAAGGTGCAGAGGCAGTCACCAGGGTATTGGCAGGGCAGGGGGAAATGCTTGGCTCTTGAACCCCACTTCTCCCTCTCCATCCTAACACCCCAAGCCAGAGCTCTGACCCAAATTGGCCCCTCCCCCACCTCAGAGGCCACAGGCAGCCGGAGGGCATGCAGCTGTCGCTGGGCAGACAACTGGTACGGAGGGTAGAGGAAGAGGCACAGGGGTTCCACCATAGGAGGTGGGGGCTGTGACCATCAGGGGCCCCCCAAGCTGTCCCCTCAGTGCTGCAGGATGCTTGGAGCTGCTGAAGGGAAGGAGGACTCGGGTGGGGGTCCCTTTCTCCATAACTGACTGCTGACTGCCAGGTTGGCTGGCCTGTTAGCCCCCCACTCCGCCTGCTTGGTAGCACTGAGTATGTCTCTCCCTTGGGGCTGGCTGGGCCTGAATGTGGTGGTGGCAGTGGGTGATGGGAAGGTGAGGCAGTGTCCTTACTGAAGACCAAGACTGCACTCTACCAGGGCAGCAGCTCCTCCTGCAAACTTCTCTTTATATTTAGAGGATGATGCTGTGGGTCAGGCTGCTCCCAGTCCACCTTGGATTCACCACCTGCCAGAGCCTGTGCAGCTTCTATTTATACTGTGGATACATGGGGATATGCCTTCTGGGCTTCTAGGGATTTGGAACTCCTTATAGTAAAATGGAGTGGGGTCAGTGGAGGCCATACTCCTAGCACCTCTCAATTTGGGGGTGGGCTGGGGAGCAAGAAGGCCCAGGAGAATATCTTCTATCTTCTGTGACAAACTTGGTGACATGCTTTATGGGGTGCCCAGGGATGTCATTTGTTTTTCTGATGTCTTATGTGTTCCCTTTGGGGCTGGGGATTTAGCTCAGTGGTTATACTGCCTGTCTTGAAAGCGCAAGGACCCGAGTTCAATCCCCGGTACAAAAAAAAAAAAAAAAAAAAATGTGTTCCCAAAAAGAGTTGCAATTCACATTTGGTAGTGGAACTCAGCAGAGGACAGGTGTGGTATCTCCAAAAGAGGATATGAAGGGCACCTGACCCCACTCCAAAGCCCCATCATGCAGCTCTCCCTGAAATAATCAAAGTAGGGTCAGCGGAGTCCACACAGCAAGCAGAAAGAGCCCAAAACTTCAGGGATTTCATTCGGCTTTCCAACTATGTTAGAGAACAAGGGACAAAGGAATGGAACTGTTTACCCTCAACACCCTGCACCCTCCTATGTCATGGGTAGTGGAAATAGTAAAGAAAAATAAACCAGCAAGCATAGTGTGAAATAGACTTATATCTGGGCCCAGGAGGCAGGAAGGACAGTGCTGTCACCCACTGGACACCTCACGGGCCACAAGCTGTGGATACTGCTCAGAGCTCTTGTGCAGTGCATTTCCCTGCTCTTTGACAGGTCTGGCTCAAAGTCTACTGGATTCAACTCCCTTAAAAGTTATGAACCAAGTGCCTAAAGCTATAGATGGTCTCCTGGTAGAAGCACTGTACACAGCAGGTGACCAGCAGCTCACAGAGGTGCCCTCTGCCCACGACTGATGTGCTGGCTTACAGTCCCTGGGGTCACCCAGGGCTCTTCCACTCCCACTCTAGAGCTGATGAAGAACCAGCGCCAGGTATCAGTGCAGCCTGGCTTGTGACTACCTCCTGAGTGTCACTTCCCTTCTCCCTCTGTGTCCCCTCACTCCTTCACAGCTTGCTGGCTTGGCTGCTCCAAAATTTAAACATGAAGTTATAGAAGTCTATGATCAGCTTTTGTGTTTCAGTTAAGCCTTCTCACTATCTGGAGATGGTCAGGACAGGCAATGCTCATCCCAGCCTTTTTGTTTTGGTACCAGGTATCGAACTAGGGACCTTGCACTTTCGAGGCAGGGGCTGGAACCACTGAGCTAAATCCCCAGCCCTCATCCCAGCTTTTCTTCTCCCGAAGCTTACTATGCTAAGGACACATCAGGTTGCACAGCAGTCATCAGGAGCAGGAGACAGGCGTGGTTTCTCTTAAAGGAGGCTATGAAGGGCACCTGACCCCACTCTGCAGCCCACACCACCACAACAGCTCTTCCTTGCCCACACCAGGCTGCCCTTTCTTACACTGAGTTGTCAGGGCAGGGCAAGAGGTGTTTTCTAACTCTTATCTTCCCTAAACCAGTGGTTCTGGAAGTATAACAGACCCATAAGCGATCTCCAATGGAGAGCTGAAGACACCTTGAAATGCAAAGTAATGGCTTCACGGGCAACCATGTCATCTGAGAAAGGACCACAAGAGGCTGGCTACTCCTGCCCACGGACGTGTCTAAGAGTGAGAGTTCAGGTGGAGGGGTCCCCTATCAGCCAAACTGCTGTGTGACCTTGGGCAAGTCATCTCCAGAAGGTTCTGCATTCTCAGCTGGGTTACATCTGTTCCATAAAACTGACTTGAAGCTGGGCATGGTGGTACACGCCTGTAATTCCAGCACTCAGGAGAATGAGGCAGGAGGATCACTACTTCAAGGCCAGCCTGCGCTACATAGTGAGTTCAAGGGCATCCTGAACTACACCACAACACCCCTTCTCAAAAACAAAACAAAACAAAAAACTGATCTGAGATCAATGCTTGGTAAGTGCCTGGGACCTGAGGAACACTGAGCCCACAGCAGGTCCTTTTTTAGAGAAAGAGGGGCCTGCAGGGATGAGGCTGAGTGCTGGACAGGTGACCAAAGGTCAATGACACAAGTAAATAGGCAAGGCCAGGGCAACTTTCCATGTTCTTGGGATGCACAAAAGTTTATTTAAAATTATTTAAAATGACAAAACCTCACAACCGTCAACAACCTCCATTTTAAGTTTTGAGAGAGTAAGCTATAAATTATAGCACAGCCATGCAGTCAGCAAAAAATTATATCCTGAAGAATATTTAAAACGCTCATTCTCAAGAGTGCAAAAACTGGTTCTTAGGAAATGAAAAAAACTTAAATATTTACAATTATTTGTGCCCCCCTAAAAGTCATGGTACAAACAAAGACACAGTAGATGTGTGATGCTGAAATTTCATTAGGTTGGGAGGCAAGTGGGAAAAACTATCCAAAAGGGCTCCTTTGGAGGGGTGATAACGTGGGGAAAGGTTGAGAAACTCTGGGATGTAGTACAGAGAAATGTTCACAGCTCATAGAAGAAAAGCAGGTTACAAAACAAAAAGGTACATACAGTCCAAAACATCCTAAAACACATTTCAAACTGGGAACCAAAATTATTTCTGGCTGGGGCAGGGGTTAAAGGGTCTATTTTATTCCAAATGCTTTTTTAAAGGAAAAAAGTAACAGATTTTTCCTTTTCTAGTCTTTTTAAACACAATATTACTTTTCAGAATGCACTTTGGTATTTAGTGAGTGGTATTTTACCCATGAGTATGTTACTTACTTCTCTTCAGGCATTCCCAGGTCTGAACACCCAGGAACAGGTGGTAGGGCCTGGGTATTTCTGAGGTGGCTTCAACGTGTCTGGTGCATGGGTTACAGCAGCACACAAAGCCAATGAGTCAGCCTTGGAGACCACAGTCCAGTTCTTAAAGAATCCCCCAGCCCCAAACCAAGGCCAACAGCCCTGGTAAGAGGAGAAACACCTTCCAGTCTTTAAAACTTGTCTCAGTTCCATACAGGATCAGGGCCTGTGTCCCCCAAAGCCCTAGAGAGTCACCACCAAGTGTCTCAGGTCAGTTCATGGCCACTGCTGCCTTCCTTCTGCTCAGAGTCAAGGGCAATACCTTGATGCTGTCACTCAAGGTCCCTATGGAATTCAGCTGCACCCAAAGACAGCAAACAAACTTTTCCATAGGAATCTGTCATGTGATACTAGCAGTCACCATGGGTTCCTTGATTTACCAGGCTCCTCACTTCCTTCTTTGGTTAAGAGAAACAGGACCATTAACCTATTCTTCCAATCAAAGCCCAGGCTGCTAACATTCTTTTTTGGTCAAGATTCACAACTCCATTAGCCTATTCTTCCAAACAAGTCAAGGGCTAGACTGGAAGTCCCAGGTGAAAGGGCACAAGGGGAGGGCTCAGAAGCCAGGCAATTCACCAGGCAATTCTGACCTTCCCAGCCATCTGACTAAGGTGGTTAGTAATCACTGGCCTTGGCCAAAGTGTGGATACAGCAGCTGTGCCCCTCTAATCTCTCTTTTTTATTTAATGCTAAAGAGAGTGATGATTGGTTAGGACAAAAAAGTTTTGAGAGAACACTACTTTTCAGTGGTCATATTGGGACAGTCCACAGTAGTTTCTAGCATTACACGTGCTTGTGACTAAGGCAAACTGTGGTGAAACTAGAATTCAGCAGAAATTGTTGTGAAAATACATTGGGGTTGAAGGGAACTCCAGGACTGAGAGACTGTAACTCACATGGTGCTGTGCAATTATCCTCAAGGACAATTACAGATGGGCGAGAAGCCACACGCATACTTTATTCATTAAAGTGCTTCTATTAGTACTGTTCATTATGTAGAAAAGTTCATCAGTTATCAAACTCACAAGAATTAGGCCCATTCTTTTTTTTCTGTCTTATAATAAGTTGGTAAAATTTGACATTTATGTTTCTAGACAGATATTTCCCACTGGCCCTAAACAAAACAGATGCCAAGTGCCCCAGCTCAGCACACAACACCCAATGTCACAACAATTTCAGATACAAGCTTGGGCAATCTCATAATTTTTAAGAATCACATGAGACCTAGAAGCGATCTGTGCATACGAATAGCCAGAACTAGGAAAAGAAGTACAGAACTCACTGGACCAAGTGAGTTAGAAAGGGCATCAGCGCTGGGGATTTAGCTCAGTGGTTCCGCCACCTGCCTCACAAACGCAAGGACCCAAGTTCGAGCCCCAGTACCAAAAAAAAAAAAAAAAAAGAAAGGGCATCAAATGTGGAAACAACTGACGAAATTCATGTGGAAAAAGTGAGGAAAAAAAATGTGTGTAACCAAAAACCAAAGCTGTAGTTACATACATAACTATTTAGTATTTAGTATTAGCTTCCAAATAAAGTACAAAAGAAAATTTTTAAAAACTCAGCCACAAACATTATAAAATTGTACAAACTTCTTTGAGGTTTAAAATTTTTATAAGCACACACTTATAAAAGTTTTAGAAACAATGCTATTTTTACAAAAAATTATGTTTGCCCCTGGACATAATACTCATAATTTGCTTTCAAAACAAACTCAAAATACGGGTTGGACTTGAGGCTTCCCAGCTGATCAGCCTGTAGCAGGTCATTCACTTCTGGCAAGTAGTCACTGAGCTGAATGCCTGGAAACACAAACACATTTTTTATTTTTACAAAACTCTTGAGTGGGTTAAGATGAATGATGATAAAGCACCTGTGCTCCTGTTTAGGATCTAATGCACTCTGCTGCTGGGCAATGCTCTCCTTAAGTCTAGTGACAGCCTCTGCTATATAGAGCTTTCCCACTGCTCAAAAGCCATCCGTGTAGCATCTTCAGTAGGATCTGAAGATCTTCATTTTCTCCTATAGCTTAAGACCCACCTTCAATGTAGTAGTTTTATAATTATACATTCCTCTATCTAGGTAAGAATTTAGAAGAAATGCTGTCTGAGGAGCTAGCTGCAGTATCTCAGAATATTGCAGTGAAAGCCAACAGGGTGGGCAGTCACCTGCAGAGCTGGAAAGCTAAGGAACATCAGGTGAACCGGCCATTTAAGTTGAGGTCGTGTAGTTAAGAAAGGCATGCATAATTTTCTAATTTAACAAAATTGGATGAAATTTTAAATTAGTAGCATAATAATATAATTTGTTACATTATCATAAGGTTCTTAAAACAAAATACTAGTTCTTTAAAAATACCCTTGAAGTGTTCAGGACATTTTTATATTTGTTACAGAATAAAAACTTGGGTTAATAAATGCTATGAGGGTAAATCTGAATTATTTGTATGTCATTTATTACAATTAACATGAGCCAGGGATTTAGCTCAGTGGTTTCGCTGCCTGCTGTGCAAGCGCAAGGACCTGAGTTCGATCCCTGGTACCAAAAAAAAAAAAAGTGAACTGGCCAGGGATTTAGCTCAGTGGTTCCAGTGTCTGCCTCACAAGTGCAAGGTCCCAAGTTTGATCCCCGGTACCAAAAAAAAAAAAGTGAACTATATTACAATTAACATGATTTTAAGACTTTCTCTCTATAAAATCATATGACACTTGTAAAGATTTTTCTTATTTTTGGTACCGGGAATCGAACTTGGGTCCTTGCGCTTGCGAGGCAAGCGGCAGAACCACTGAGCTAAATTCCCAGCCCAAGATGTATGTTTTGTTTTGTTTTTCATTCTTAAATTCTTTTATTGGTACATTTTAGGTATACAATACAGTTACATTTGTCATTGGGTGCTTGTACCTGTACATGATGTATCTTGGTTATTTTTTCCCCGTTATCCGTGTGCCCTTCACCCCACCCCCTCCACCCTTCCCTATTTACAAAGACTTTGTTTCTTTTTTATTTTTTCTTTTCTCATAATTTTTCCTTTCCCTTCTTTCCTTTCCCCTTCCCCTCCCATCACCCCTACCCCTTTGGACCTTTTCCTATTTCAAGTTATCAATTATTCATTTTAATCATTTTGATCCTTATTTACATTTTCAGCTTCTCATACTAGAGAAACTATTTGGTATTTACACATGTGTGTTCTATTTATTTCACTTAAGAGTATGGCCTCAATATGCATCCCTTTAGCTATAAACGACTCTAGTTTCTCGTTCTTTATGGCTGAGTAGTACTCCATTTTATAAAAAAACCACAACCAAGATGTATGTTTTTAAACTCGGGCCAGGGATTTAGCTCAGTGGCGCCATGCCTGCCTCATGAGCACAAGGTCCTGAGTTCGATCCCCGGTACCAAAAATAATAATAATAATAATTTTTAAAAATAATTTAAAATCGATCCCCAGTACCAAAAACAAAACAAAACAAAAAGTAATTATAAAAATAAAAGACCAATTCTCTAGAAAAACTTATTTGACTTTTAAGGGGCATGCCTTCTGTTGGGACCTATTATCGGGTGAATATTTCTCTTCTCTGGAGCAGGGTAGAAGCCCAAAAGCCCAGACAGGCTGGCAGGTAACAGTGACAGGGAGAGAGCATGGCTGTAGGGTCCTGAGAAGCTTGGCCCCCGACCCAGCTGACAGTGGACTTCAAGGACCTGGCTGGTGTGCCCAACCACTGGGTGTCATCCCCTTACCCCTGTGCTGGGGACTGAACCCAGGGAGCACTGAGCTCTACTCCTGGTCTTTTTTTTTTTTTTTTTCACTTGCTCTAACTGCCCCTGGCCTTTTTTATTTTGAGGCAGGGTCTTGCTAAGAAAAAGCCGGGTGCACGATTGTCATCCCAGCACTTGGGAAGCTGAGGCAGACAGAGTGCAAGTTCAAGGCCAGTTTGGGGTACACAGCAAGACCCTGTCTCAAAATAAAATCTACTAAGACCAAGCACTGCAGTTGTTCCTGGAGTTATCAGTGTTGTGCACTTTAAAGGAACCTACCTGACAGGCAACATCAGATTTGGACCCACTGCTTTCTAGAACCTGCCAGGCTCAGCGGAAAAGCACTGTTGACAAGTGCAGAGAGCACCACATCCTGTCAATTCTTCACTTCCAAATATGGAGGAGTGAAAGCCTTATAAATATATTTCACCTCTTTCTGAATTTCAAGCCAAAGGTATTTCCTTTTGCTACATCTCTTTATTTTAAATTTTTTATTTTTCTGACCGTGAAAAAGGTTTAGTTGACCTTCCAATTATTTGCTTATCTTTGAAATCAAAAGTATTCATTAAGGGGCTGGGGATTTAGCTCAGTGGCGCCACCCCTGCCTCACAAGTGCAAGATCCTAAATTCAATCCCCGGTACTGAAAGGGGAAAAAAAAAGTATTCATTAAACATCCTGTCAGATACCGTGGTACCTCAGTTTGCTAATGCTTTTGTTTGCTAATAATCTGATTCACAAACAGAAGTGTTTTGCAAAATTTTGTTTGTGTTTGCAAACTCTGCATTGGATGGCAAACACAACCATGACCCCGGCCATCTTTCCCACACAAAAACACCAAAAGTGGACACCTTTTCCAAAATCGTAGAACAAATTAAGTTCATGAACCAAGGTACCACTGTATTCGTTCTCTGTAAATAAAAGTCCAGACCAATTCTGAGCAAGTTCCAGTAATCAGTAAGAGAACTATATTTACACTTAATCAGCTATAATGGAAACTAAAACTCAGAAAATAGCACCAGGAGGTCAACGCAGACAAGCTCTGAAATGACAGCCTGTCTCTCTACCCAGGATATAGCTGGTGTGGCTGTTCCCCATGTTTTACCCAGCACAGACGAAGACATCTTGAAGTGCAAGTCAGTTAACACAGGGTGAAGATGGGAAGAGCCAGGGCGATGGATCTGTACACAATTCTACACACTCAAAGAACAAATGTTTATAGCAACTACTGTTTGCAGGCAGTGGGCTAGGAATATACCGTGTAGATTAAATAGTGTATTCTGCAGATGTGTGTAGAGAAAGCATGCAGGGTGTGTAAATGCTGCCCTGATGAATATCATTCTTGTTTACTCAGAAGAGCTGCTGGACCTACAGCAGCTTTTGTCATTGTGTATTTGTTGCAACTGGATGAAGAAGGGCATCCCTGCATTTGAGAAGATAGGTCAGCTCTAGGTGAGCCTATTTTACACACTGCCTGCATTTTGGCAACCCATATTTTAATAATTCTACAATACATCAGTCACATTTTTCATATATAAAATGTGCAAAGTCTCTCATGTCTGACATTCTCCACATTTTAAGTTCCCAGTTTATGAAAAACAGCAAATTTGTCTTTTCAAATTCACCTCTCCCTTGACAACAAGCACTTTACCCACAGCAGCCTCTTCACCTACTCCTATCTTCATCAGCAAATGCAATTTTGTTCACTGCCCTAGATACAAAACACACATAAAACACAATCCCTTCTTGTTTCTTTTTGTCTCTAAATCAAGTTTAGAGTCTTATGTCTAAAGTGGATTGTGCAAATATATTTGTTAAGTGTGGTATGGTCAGTTTTGAAGGGAATATATCAAAAATGTTTTTAAATTTTCAATCTTCCTAAGAGTTGATTGAAAAGTTAAAGGAAATCAGTACACTCTTGGTGTCACACTTGTGTCCAGGGATGGCCACAGGGAACCCCCAGGGTGTGTGCGTGGGTAACTTCACCCTGACATGTATTCTTCCAAGTGCAGTGAACACAGAAAAGCCTTTCCTTCACTGTAAACAAATCTCTAATTTTGAGTATGACACTGCTTCATCTTAAACATCCTTTTGTCATATGATATCTTGACAAACACCCATTAAGATTTCTTAAATTCAGAATATTGTAATTTCTGATAGTAACATACCACTTACCATCTTTTAAAAGTTTCTGTAAGATTTTTACAAATATACTGCCTTTGGACTCTTCAATTGGATCGCCTTTACCATCTGAGCTAGACCAGCTAGAAAACAAAATCACCATGAGGTAAATGAAGTCATGGACTTGGCTGAGATAAATGACTTTTGTTTGATACTGTGGCTTTGTTTGGGTTAGATCTCTGAATAAAGGACTTTAAATGTTGGAAACCCTTCAATTTCTGTACAGATGCAAATCATACTCTGACAGCTATTCGCCAACATCCCTGCCATACACCTGATTTTGTGTACTCAGTGTACATGAGGCACAAGATATCTGAAAACTTTCAAACAAGAAGCCAGGACAAGGATCGCCGCCCAGAATGACCAGAACAGGGTCAACAAACCAAAGGTGCCCAGAGCAGGCACTTGAGAGAGGGATGTAGAAAGCAGGTTCCCAACAGCTCTTAACTGAGGGAGTGGTCGGGAAGACCATTTTGGTAAAGGGGGGGCCCACTATCACCACCATGGGAAAGCAAACATGCAGTGGGGCTGCTCAGCATAAGGCCTGCTCCTCCCACTTTCCCTCGGGCACTCATCCCTGTCAAAGGGCAGTTGTAGGTTCTTTGCCTCTGAAGATACACAAGAAATGCTCCACTACAAAAAGGAGAGGGTTGTGAGGACAGGGTTTGAGGTGGTTACTCAGACTTAGAAGACACTAGCTGGGCATGGTGGTGCATGCCTATAACACCAGCACTTGGGAGGCTGAGGCAGGAGGATCAACTTCAGTTGGAGGCCAGCCTGGGCTACACAGTGAGTTCTAGACCAGCCTGAACTATGTAGTGAGATCCTGTCTCAAAAAACCAATAAATAAACAAACAAACAAACAAACAAAAAAACCAAAAAAAAAAAAAAGAGAAGCCACTGACCCTTAAAATACAATCACTTTTTACTTAAAAAACAAAATATAGCTTCAAATCTTGTCTAGCACAATGGGTTCAACTTTTGTGAATTTAAGGACCATGCAATTTCTGTATAATCTGACAGTCTAAATGCTAATATAAAAAGCAATGATTCAGCTGGGTATGGTGGCTCATACCTATAAACCCAGCTACTCGAGAGGCAAGGCAGGACTACAAGTTCAAGGCCAGCCTGGCCAATTTAGCAAGACTGTCTCAAAAAAGAAAAAGGACTAGAGTTGTAGCTCAGCACTTCCTGGGTCCAATCTTCAGTAATGCCAAAACAAAAAATACAGGAAAAAAAACCAAAAACAAACCCAGACTGATTTTATTATACCAGTGGGTGTAAGTCTTTAGGTTAGTCTTTAATTCTGAATTTAAAATGTCAGATTACCAGTGCAACAGTTAACATGTTCATAACGTGTTACTACACAACCAGAGGCTTGTGTAACTATCTGGTGTGTGATATCATGGCCATTTCCCACGGCACTCTGATCAGCTGAGAAACTCACCTGTCTCTCTGTAGAGCTCTGCAAAGGATCTCCAGTTTGAGGTCATGGATATTCACATCTTCTTCCTTCAGAGTAGAACAAAACATCTTCATTAATATTAGCTTTAAAAGAGAAATACATGTTTAAAGTTTATTTGTGTCAACTTCTAATCTTGCTTAAGTATTGTTGCTTTGTTTTAATTCATAACTAAAAAACTCCCTTAAAAGATGTCAGTACCACTTAGAAAAATAAACCAATTAGTATCTATGTGAATTAGGATCTGATTACCGTACTCTCTTGACAATCTGACCTCATCAATAACTTTGAGAGGTTAAGACTTTTAAGCAAGGCTTTAAAAAAAATTAATGTATTGGGCCAAGGATTTAGCTCAGTGCTTCCGCCACCTGCCTCGAAAGTGCAAGGTCCTGAGTTCGATCCCCGATACCCCCCCCCAAAAAAAAGAAATTAATGTATTGTTTTCATCATCTACTAAATAACTTTTGACTGCATGGTCAAGTAACAGAACAAATACTTAAATCCACCTCACCACGTGGCTTTGCCATAGAAAACACCTTTGAGAAGCGGTGTGGGCAGGAAACCCATTTTCTGGACCCTCTTCTGTCTCTCTTAGACAGAAGTTATCTTTCAATAAATTTTCATACTCTTAAAAAAAAAAAAAGAAGAACTACTTAGCCAACAGAATTCCTACTACAATTTTTTAAAGGTAGAGAATCAGCTTTTCTTAGGGTGAATGCTATGAGAAAAAAAACCCCTCAGGACTTTGAAGAGTTACTTTTTGTGGGGAAGGGGTAGGTGGTGCTTGGAATTGAATGCCAAGGCCTTGCACACACTAGGCAAGCACTCTCCCACTGACCTATACCCCAAGCCCCCACACTTTTTATTATACACAGAAGGTACTTGGGAATATGTAAGGATCACTAGGAATTAGAATCTCTTGGAAGTTTTTTAAAAGGGCTGGGTGCCTTCTAAGAGACAAGAGTAAGTGAACTAGAAATTAGTCTTTTTTCATGAGTACATTTCTGTGACTAAAAGAAGTATTTCCTCTTCTATGTATATGTATTCAGATACCTGAGATTGTCAAGGAAATTTACTTACCTCATCAATATATTCCAGCAAGTCCAAAGCTTTCTTAAAATCATATTCATTAGCTCTTCTGTTTTCATCACAGATGTACAGCTGTGGCAAGTTACAGTAAGGAAAAGAATTATTCCAATTAATTACAGAATTAACATTAGAGAAATTTATGGAGGAGTCATTATGTCTTTTTTTTTTTTTTGTACCAGGGATTGAACTCAGGACCTTGCGCTTGCCAGGCAGGCACAGTACCAGAGCTAAATCCCTGGCCCCCATGTCCTTCTTTTTATTAAGCTGAGGGTATTTTTATTTTTTTAAGCTGAGGGTATTTTTATAGTCAAGAACAACGTCACATTTGGGAACTACATTTCATCTATCTTATAATAAATTTAAAAAAATACATATCCTAGAGCAGAAATTAATTTACATAATTTGGTGCACATACTTTTAAAATACCAGGAAATTTATATTCTTAGGCTCAAAAAGATAGTATAGGGGCCAGGGATTTAGCTCAGTGGCACTGTGCCTGCCTACCAAGTGCACGGTCCTGAGTTGGACCCCAGTACCGGGGGCGGGGGGTGGGGGGGAGTGTATAAATTTCAACATTCTTTTGCACATAATCTGAAATAAATTCCCATCCTTGAACTTTTTTTTCCCCCCAGTACTGGGAATTGAACTCAGGACTTTGTACTTGTGAGGCAGGCACAATGCCACTGAGCTAAATCCCCAGCCCCCATCCTTGAACTTTTAAAGCTACTTACATGACTTTTGAAATATCTCCCTTGTAAGTGATTTTAAAAACTGCAACTCCAAGTATACCATGACAGTTTACTTAGAATAAGATATGCCAATTTGTTACCAATGGTTCTTTTGGTTACTTAACATGACAGCTGACTGCACTAATTTCTATACCCTTCAAGGGCCGGGGATTTAGCTCATGGTTTCCTGCTTGCTGTGCAAGCGCAAGGACCCAAGTTCGATCCCCAATACAAAAAAACCCCCAAAAAACAAAAAACCAAGGATAAATCTATACCCCTCAAATTTCCTGTAATATTTTCAGTAAAATACTTGCCTTGTTAAAAATCCCAATTTGAAAAAAATAAATAAATAAAAATAAAAATCCCAATTTGAACTTTTCCTCTCTTCCAATAACTGCTTGTAATATAATAAATTTTAATTTTAAAGATCTATATAACCCTTTAATAACATCTAATTTCAGAAAAAAACTATCTGTTTATTTTTGTTGTCTTATATAATTTATTTTGTTTCTTTGGTACCAGGGATTGAACTCACTACCCTGTACTTGCAAGGCAGGCACTATGCCTCTGAGCTAAATCCCTGGCCCTGTCTTATATGATTTAAAACACCAATATTTTGAATGTCCTTTTACCTTCACAACCTGTGAAATTGAAATGTGGCATTAAAATTAATGGTATCATAGGGCTGGGGATTTACCTCAGTGGTTCTGCCGCCTGCCTCAAAAGCACAAGGTCCCGAGTTCGATCCCCAATACAACAAAACAAAAAACCCTTTTCTTTTTTAGTGACACCTAAAATAATGATGAGTTACAATCCACACCTTAGCTTTCTAAGTTAAATATATTCTATCAGGAGAGGCTGCTGTGAGCTCAGTTACAGAAACTCTGTTACTAACAAAGGCCAATGCTTAGGTGTCTGGATTGTTAGCTTTGTTTTTATAGAATTAGAGCAAATTCTGGGTGGCCCTACAACATTACTCCTGTATGTGAGATGCCTTCTGAGAAGTAGGTTAAGGTGCACATGGCACCAGGCCTGCCAGGCAAAGATGAGGGGGCACCAGCAGGCCAAGCAGTCCTGTTCCTGGAGCCACTGTGCTCACAGCAGAGCCTGAAGAATGGCATTCTGGGGGAGCTACCAGGGCCTCCCACTGTACACTTCCCTTAACGTACTAGGAAAGCAAAACTACATGCAATTCCTCCCAGCCTCCTGAGCACCGGGAGGCTGGGCAGAGCTGTACAGGGAGATAAAGCTGACCAGTTTCCTGCTCCTAGAAGCTTCCAAAACATTTTCTAGGAAAAAGTTCTCAGGAAGGTGGAAAGCAGAAGGGCTCCTTCAGGAACCACACTCAATGTGGGAGTCGGCAAGGATGCAACACCTACGCTGATTAGCTGTGGTGCGGTCAGCACTGGCATCGCACTGAGGCTCAGCTCTCTCTCGGCCAGCAGCTGCTCTGGCAGGGTCTCCTGGTGCAGCAGGAAACGCTCCTGCTCAGCCATGGCTAGTTCAGGAAAAGAGGGGAGAGGGATGTGATTTTCACTTTTGCTCTGCTATAAAACAAATATATGAGTTAAAAAAAAAAAGCTATAAAGGTAATCTGACCCCTTTCTAATAACCTTGGGAAGTTATTGATTCTAACTTTTTTCTCGACTGCTGGTTATGTGAACAATATACGACATTCATTTGATTCAAATCATGAATCATCACACCAGCGGGAGCAGTGAGGAGGGGAGATAAAGGAAAAGTGCTCAGCTGTTTCAAGGAGAGGCCTGTATGTGGGGTCTCTATGCCATATTGGAGGGCAGCTCAGCGATGTGTGCAGCATAGTCCCATGCACAGAGGGAGGGACTTCAAGTCACCATGGGGTATCACTCACACTCACTCTCACACACAAACACACCCCTAGCAAGTATGTACCAAATCTACTGCCCAAAAGGAGTCACCTCCATGGGGCAAGGTTCTAGACTTCCTTACTGTACTGCACTGTTCCCTGGCTCTGCCCATGGGCAGGCCTGGGCTACCAGGAAAGCCTCGCACATAGCAGTCACAGAGTAGCTGAAGCACAAGCATTCTCACTCATCCCACACACTCCTTATTTTGTAAAAATTACACACAACATTTTTGTGCATTTTCATGCCTGAAAAAGCAGAGTGGGAGACTACATACCCACAGCTTACTTTCTGCTCTTTTTCTATAGCTGACAATCACTCACATAACTAAAAAAGTTACTATGAAAAGCCCTTTCCCCTGTAACTGCACACACCGCAAAAACAGTCTGCAGGGAATCGATGTAATCTGAAAATACTCTTCTGTGTTAAGAAGGCAAAAGCTGGGCCACAGACTTAGTTCCGCGGCACCGCGCCTGCCTCGAAAGTGCAAGGTCCTGAGTTCGATCCCCAGTACAAAAAAAAAAAAAAAAAAAAGAGAGAAGGCAAAAGCTAAGTGATACCAGAGCTCCAGTGATATCTGGGGAAAACAAGGAATAATCAAGTCCTGGGTTAAAATACTGTAATCTCTGAGGCTCATTATGGCCTTCTCTCCTAGGCCAGCAGCTGGCTTGAAGAGAGGCTTTCCCTAGAAGGAGGCATCACCAGCACAAAAAAAGAGAGTGAGGGGCCGGGGATTTAGCTCAGTGGTTCTGGCGCCTGCCTTGCAAGAGCAAGGACCCAAGTTCGATCCCTGGTACCAAAAAAAAAGAGAGTGAAGGAAGATTCCCAAACAAAGAAATTAATTTTAATAATAAAAGCTAAATGCTGGTACCTGCGATTTGAATACTTAGTATATGGAAGTCATTATTCTCAAGGAATACAGAGTATCCTCAAGTTTTTGGTTTTTTTGAGACAGGGTCTCACTATGTAGTTCAGGCTGTCCTCAAACTCATGGTGATTCTCCTGCCTCAGCCTCCTGAGTGCTGGGATTACAAGCATGCACCACCATGCCTGGTTATCCTCATTTTTTTTTTTGGTACTGGTACTGGGGATCAAACTTGGGACCTTGCCCTTACAAGGCAGGCAGCGGAACCACTGAGCTAAGTCCCCAGCCCTATCCTCAACTTTTAAAACTACTTTTATAAAGGAAAAAACTAAGGCTCAGGACAATAAACCAAATATCCAACTTCACAAAGCTAATAAGGTCTGAAGAAAATATGTGAAACCAGATCTATCCAAATTCTTTTTCTTCCTACTACATCTACTCCTTCAAAGAAAAAAAAAAAAGACAGCAGAATCATCTGAACAGACCTCAAAGGCTGGACTCTGTGCCTAAGACATGCAACCAAAAATCCATTATCTGCATATACTTCACACTTGACCAAAGAGCAGAGATTCCTTATTTTGAAAAAATTCCAAATCTACAGGAAATTTTTAAAGAATCTGGCTTGCACTGTATGTCTTCTATCTTGCCACCTGCTGAGAACATTTAGGCGCTCTGGTTTACCTCTCCCTCCTTTCCCTCATCATGTCGAAGCTGCAGATATGACAGTTCATTCCCCAAACACTTTAGAACATATCTCCCAAGAATAAAGACATTTATCTACAATATGATCAGGTTGAAAGAATTCAGCATCAACATGGGAAATATTATTTAAATCAAACATAGTTAAACTTTCTCAGTTGTCCCATTAATATTCATTAGAGCTGCCTTGGGAATTTGAAGGCTGATCTGAAATCCAACCAAGAACCTCGCATAGCATGGGGTGTGTGCGTGTTTCTCTTAAACTCATCTGATGTAAAGCCACCTGTCTTCCACTATTAGGATATATCTGAGTGTTCTCTTGTGGTTAGATCTGGAGTCTCTCAGAACACTGGCAAGAACACAGCACAGGTGCTGTGGATGCTGCATGCTACTCACTCCAAGAAGAATGAAATGTGGATCTGGCTTGAGACTGGCCTGGTGCATTAGTTCTATATACTGATACTCTAAAAACATGGGAATATCTGCTCCCCCAGTCCCAAACTCCATAGTTCCAGCATCTTTTTTACACGTGTGACAGGGCCTCACTATGTTATCCAGGCTGGCCTAGAACTTGCAATCCATCTGCATTACCATTCCTGACTCATTCTACCATCTTCTGAAGACCAACTATTCACTGTGGTTGCAAAATGGCAACTCCCACCATGCCTTTCCACATTTATTAGCTGTCATTCTTTTGTAAAGAGGCATTTCACTGACCCTCTTCTATTCTGGTTATCACTGTAGATTCACGGGTTTTTCTTTCATAAACTATGAAATGCAGTAAAACTCATGATAGAGTACTTGCTTAGCATGTGTAGGTCTGGACTTTGATCCTCAGTAGTGACAAAAAGAAAACAAAAAACCTGTGATATAAAATCCTTTAGCACCCTTGCTCCTGTCGGTCAATTATATTGACCCCGGTCAGGGGGAGCTATATTCAGGGCTCTTGTGTTCAAGGTCTCAGTGTCGATATGCTGCTTTCTGGCCCAACAGGACTCTCCAAAGTCATCTCTTCGTTTGGGCATATGCCCTTTCAGTGGAAACTGGTGGCGAAAAACCAAACACCATCAGGTGTACGCATGGTATTGGGCCAGGTGCTTTCACTAGAAAGAGCCAACACATTTAAAAAAAAAAAAATCAGATTCTGCCAGGCATTGTGGCGCATGCTATAATCCCAACGAAGATAGGAGGATCACAAGTTTGAACCCAGCCCGGACAACTTAGCAAGACCTCATCTCAAAATAAAAAATAAAAATGGGCTGGGGCTGGAGATGTAGTTTGGTGTGAAGGCCTGGGTCAGTCCCTCACACTAAAAAAACAAAATGAAAAGAAAAAAATCAGATTCTATCTGATTATCTCCAATTCAAACGCTTAACAGGGACATGCATGTGTAAATACCAAACAGTTTCTCTGGGGTGAGAAACTGAAAGTGTAAATAAGAATTAAAATGATTAAAACAAATAATTGATAATTTGAAATAGGGAGAAAAGGTCCAAAGGGGGAGGGGAAGTGGGAGAGGAAGGGGAAAGGAAAGAAGGGAAAGGAAAAATTATGAGAAAAGGAAAAAAATGGAAACAAGGGCTTTGTAAATAGGGAAAGGAGGACAGGGAATGGGGAAAAAATAAGAACCAAGATACATCATGTAGGGCCGGGGATTTAGCTCAGTGGCCCATTCTTAGGATTACATACCAATACCACTACCCACAACAGCCCTGTGTGTAAAGGTCAGGATTTCTTTGCAGTTATTTTAACTTAGAATACTAAACTATATAATTAAAATCATTTCAAGTTATTCTTTAGGAATTACTTAAAATACAAATTGGTTTTCTCTTTAAAAAAAAAAAAATATACACACACACACACACACACACACACACACAAAACACTGTGTGCTATTCAGGTTAGCACATGCCTGTAATCCCAGCTACTCAGGAAGCTGAGGCAGGAAGATCACAAGTTCTAGGCAAACCTGGGCAAATTAGTGAGACCCTGTCTCAAAAAAAAGTACATAATTGAGGGCCAGGGATTTAGCTCAGTGGTTCTGCCACCTGCCTTGCAAGGGCAAGGACCCGAGTTCCATCCCCGGTACCAAAAAAAAAAAAGTACATAATCGATTAACTATGCATGGAGGTTGAATAAAGGCCATTCTTCCTACAGCAGAGATGCTGATAGGCACACCATGAGAGATGGCTCATGGCCTGACCAAGGCATTAGGTCCTCTTGTGCAAACTGTTTTACCTTCGATTTTTTCTTGCAGTGCATCCTCTGAAAGGTCTGAAGCTAATGCAGCCAATTTACTCAAGCCAAGAAGGGTTTTTTTCTTTGCAAAGTAACGAGTTTCCATATTTGCCAAACTCAAAAGTGTTGCATGAGCCTACAAAAAACAAAACATGCAAACTGTAAGATCCTGTACCAACACAGCCTTGAAGTGAAGGGTAAGTACACTGCAAACTTGTTTTCTCCCCCTAAGCTATATCAACAAAGTCACACTGATGATTAGTAAACCTGACACCGAGGTAAGTGCACAATAAAATCTCAACCACATACACTAATTATGGGGCAAAAGACACGTATAAGACATATGCTTTATAACAATTCCATATTTACCCAGTTACCCTGTCAAGAACACACTTTAAAATTAGTTTCTTCATTATTTTTACTCATATTTTGAGTATTTTTGCATAGCTCTGTTTTTTTTTTTTTTGGTACTGGGGATCGAACTCAGGTCCTTGCACTTGTACAACAGGCAGCGAAACCACTGAGCTAAACCCCCGGCCCGTTTTGCGTATTTTTCATACAAGAATGTGTTCCTTACAATAACAGGCCAATGACTATTATATATATATACATCTTAGTACAATGTTTGTGCTTTATTTTATTACAATAGCAGCCAAAGCACAATGGCCTATATATTCTGAGATATTAGATGTGATCATAATTCAAGAATGC
This sequence comes from Heterocephalus glaber, assembly GCF_000247695.1. The sequence continues at coordinate 19,631,470 of NW_004624775.1, read as the reverse complement.
TCTATTCAAATTATGGGACAGACTAGGAAGAAATAGACATTTTGATAATCTATAAGCAGTGTCTCTTCAATTTTTAAAAAACTAGTATAGGTTGTCATAATTGTGTATTTTTATGGAGTCCAAAGCATACAATGTGGAACGATTAAATAAAGTTAATTAGCATCTATCACTGCAAGAACTTTTTGGTGGTGATAATAACTGAAATTTACTCCTTAAGCAGGTTTGAAATACATGACACTATTATTTTTTGTTTGTTTTTTTTTGTTTTTGTTTTTTTGGTACCGGGGATTGAACTCAGGTCCTTCCACTTGTGAGGCAGACGGTAGAACCATTGAGCTAAATCCCCAGCCCTAGGGTTTGTTTTTGTTTTTTTTAAATTTTGTTTGTTTGTTTTTTGGTACCGGGGATCAAACTCGGGACTTTGCACTCTCGAGGCAGGCGGCAGAACCACTGAGCTAAATCCCCGGCCCCATGTATGACATTATTATTAACTATAGTCACCTTCTTCCCTACCTACCCGAAACTCTGCTCTTTGACCAACATCTCCCCTACTCCCCCACTCCCCCACTCAGCCTCTGTAACCACCTTCTGAGTCTGACTGTCTCAGATGCCACATGTAATTGAGACCATGCAATATATGTCACTCTGCCTGGCTTACTTCACAGAACACAATGTCCTCTAAGTTCACCCATGTTGTTGCAATTGGCAGAATTTCCTTCTATTTAAAGGCCAAGCAGTATTCTATTGTGTACGTGTATACATACCACATCTTGATTATCCGTTCACTCACTAACACTCTGCCTGAGTCCTTAAGTGGGCTACTATGAATAGTGCCACATGAACATGGGTGTGCAGCGGTCTCTCAGACACTAATTTCACATTGTCTGGATATATATATATATATATATCCAGAAGTAAGGCTGCTGGGGCAGATGGTATTTCTATTTCTAGCTTTCTGCAGAACCTCCATGCAGTTTTCCCTAATGGCTGAACTACGTTACATTCCCATCAATAGTGTGCAAGGGTTCCCTTTTATCCACATCCTCACCAATGTTTGTTATTAAAGGACCCTAGTTAACAAGACAGACTCCATATTGCTGCTTGACCCACCTTCCTGCCCTTTAGACATATGTTCTAATAGCAGGACATTCCGCTTCTGTACCTTCTGCTTGCTTTGCTAGTTCTATCCCATGAGGGGGGCCTAGAAACTGTTGGCCTCAAAGGTGTATAAAACATGTTTGTCTCCCCCTAGTTGGGGCTTGAGTCCGATGCTCGGCTTGGGTCCCGGCCGGTAATAAACTCCTGTGTGGATTTAATATCGGTCTCTGGTTGGTTCTCTCTCACTGGGTGTAACAGTTATCATTCATCTTTTTCATTAAAGCCATTCTGACAGGTATAAGGTGAGATCTCATGGTGGTTTTAATTTGCATAATCTTAACCACTAATGTTGAGAAAAACTTCTGTGTATCTGTTGGCTATTTGTTCACTTTTTTTTGGTAGATTTTTGAGACAGGGTCTCACTGTGTAGTCCAGGCTGGTAAACTCACTATGTGACCCAGGCTGGTCTCAAACTTACAGCAATCCTCCTGTCTCAGCTTCCCAAGTGCTAGGATTATAGGCATGTGCCATCATGTCCACTTATTTGTTCATCTTTTGAGAAATGTCTGCTCAGGTCTTAGCTCATTTGGGCGGGGGGGGGAGGGGGGGTTGTACCAGGGATTGAACTCAGGACCCTGCACTTGTGAGGCAAGCAGCAGAACTACTGAGCTAAATCCCTGCTCCCTAGCTCATTTTTTAATTGGGCTATTTTCTTGGTATTTTGTTGAGTTCTTTGTGTAGTTTAGATATTAACCCCTTATTATGTACAGCTAGACATAACATTTTAATTACTAAAAGCCAAACTAATACTTAAATTACACACATGAGCTTCATATAACTGAATTTTTCTTACCTTTACTAATTCTTTGTTACTAATTTCATGTAACCAGCTGAGATGTTCATGAGCTTGCAAAAAATTTGCCAGCTGTCCATGTTGAGACAGGGGCTGAGATAATAATTTGCCCCGCTTTCCCTTTTCCAGATACCAACGAAAGAGAAAGTCTGAAAAATTCTACAAATAACAAAACCAAGAATCCATTAATATTTAGTAATATATCTTTTAAAAATACATTTCTTATTAGTGGAATACTAAATATCTTCCAAAGATGCCAAGTGGAAATCTTTCAAACAATAATTTCCTATATTGTTATAGGAATATACAATGAACCCTTGTCTTAGAACTTGATTGGTTCCTGAGGGCTGGTTGTAACTCAAGTTGGTTGTAAGTCAATACAGCTGAGATCTGGATGTTTACATGGGTACATGCTATACATAACAAGAGGCAGATGAATCTTCATTAACCTAATTAATCCAAGTTGTTCATATGTCAGGTCGTAACTTGAGGGTCCACTGTATATTGTTACATATTATTAGAATATATTCCCACATGGAGCAAATGACTCCTATACTTCTAATTCGTCTCAAGTTCAAAAGGAATGTCGCTCATGATCATCAGCTGCATGTTGTTATTTAAACTAATAACATTAAAAATTCAGTTCCTCAGGCACAATGACCACCCCTCAATTGCCACATGTGGGCAGCACCTCCTCCTTTTGGACAACATATAAGCAACATCTCTGTCTACTGGACAGCACCGAGACTGAGATGACCAAGAACAAGAGACCTCCAGGGGCAGTGCTGTGGAGCCGGCCGTGTGCACTGGGAGATACATCGGAATCTGGGGAGGCCCTTCAGGACTCATGCTGAGCGTTGGGCTGCTGCGAAGGTGGAACTAGAGAAGAGGCTGAGAGGCCCTGTAGTCTGAGTTTAGGAGATACCTGCACCAATGCAGGGTCCTGCTGCAAACACAGGAACTTCTTCAAAAGAACTGAGGTCAGCAGCAAAAGGCGTGACAAAAGCTGAGACAAGTGCTGGCCCATCTCCATTTCTGATGCACAAGTGATCTGCCTCTCAGCTGACCTGCCTGAGAGGGAGAGGAACGGCGACCCTCCTAGGAGGAAAAGAACATCCATTTCCATTCCCATAGTTTCTTTAATAAATAACACCCAAAACACAATTTGGGCCGGGGATGCAGCTCAACGGCACTGTGTCTGCCTGGCAAGCGCAAGGTCTCGAGTTCAGTCCCTGGTACCGGAAAGTGGGGGCGGGGGGATGACATGTAAAAAGCAGGAAACCCTGACTAATAAGCAACATAAGTAAGTATCCAAGCCAAGTGTGGTGGTGCATGCCTCTAATCCCAACACACAGGAGGCTGAGGTAAGACTGAGAGCTCAAGCCCAGTCTGGGCTATAGGGCAAGACCGTCTCAAGAGACAAAAAAGAAAAGGAAAAAATTTAAATAGGCAACTGAAGCAGACCCAAGAATGTGTGAAGTTAGCACAAAAATAACCATTAAATCTGCTAAAGAAAAAAAAAAGCAAAAATGGAGAGAAAATTGATAACCAAGGGAAAGGAATAAATATGAGAAAAACTGGAAACAAAGTCTTTGTAAATAGGGAGGGGTGGAGGGGTTGAAGGGGGGGCAGGGGAATGGGGAAAAAATAAGAACCAAGATATATCATGTAAAGGTACAAATTCCCAATGATGAATGTCACCATAATGTATACCTAAAATGTAACAATAAACTTAATGAATAAAAAGAAAGAAAACTTGATGACTAGAACCCTTAAAAAAATTTTAAATCATGACTAGTCAGAAGTATTTAGTTTAGCACTACTGTAGAATACTGGATAGGCCAGGTCCAAGAACTGGGTACTGATGACATGAAATCAGTTAATAAAATACCGTCATGCTACTAACGATGCTGCTGTAACCAGGCGTGGTGGCGCACACCTGTAACCCCAGCACTCAGGAGGCTGAGGATGGAAGATCAATGGGTTCAAGGCCAGCCAGGGCTACATAGTGAAATCAAGGCCAGCCTAAACTACATAAAGAGATCCTGTCTCAAACAACAACAACAACAACAACACTGCTGAGGACTATTTAATGAGACAGACACATGTCTGAGACGTAGTATGTGAAAAAAAGCAGTTGACAAAGCATACTTATTTATGATGTGGAGTAGAAAACTGGAAGAATAAAAATCCAGTATTTAGAAGGCTTCTCTCTGGGTGGTGGAATTATGAGCTTGTTTTTGTGTATATGGGTTTCCTGAATTTTAGACAGTATTATTTTCTTGGTAGGAAAAAAAATCAGCTTTTATACCATACTCGACTCATTGAATAAAATGGGCTTAAGGAGCAACCTAAATCACTGCAACAGTGCCAAAATGGGAACTTCATTTAAAAATCTGAAGTGATGTCAAACCCAAGAAGAAAGGAGTTGCAGTTGTGTGCCAATTTGAGTTCTTTATGAGCACCATCCTCTGCCCCCAGGGTTTTTGGTTCAAACCCGACATCTCCCGTGTCCCTGTGTATGAATGCTCTCATCACAATTAAATAAGAACATAAGGGAAAGGTTTAGCATTTTGCAAAGGCCAGAGAATCTCTCAGTAATATTTACACATAAAGAGCCATCTGCCAACTTAAACTTAACATGCAAATCAGTATCTTCTTATCTACGTTAACTACAAAAAATTGGGAGTTTCACCTCCAAAGCCCCAGCAAGAGGCAAACCCTCACCACAGCACGACCCACCACCCATGTACCCAGTGTCCTGACCTGATCAGCAAACTGGGTCATGTAGCGCTGCAGTCTGGTCTGGTTGTCCATCTGCTCGCACATCTGTACCAAGATGTCAAAGTCACAGTACTTCTCCGCCAGAGAAGCAGCACATGGGTACTGGCCTAGTGTGACTGAAAGTGAGAACCAATGGGAAAAAAAATCCTGCTGTCAAAACTTAAAATACATAATACAAAACTTTACTTGAAATTTTACTTTTATTCATGTTTTATACTAAGAGTAATTAATGAAATGAGAACCTTCTCAGTGACTACCATTTGGCTTCACACCCAGATACACCTGGTAAAGATGCAGACAGTCCACTGCTTCATCACTGCTGCCCAGACACAATGTTCTTCCTCTGTGTACCTGAGCCTGGCCTGGACAGGAATGTGCTGACTACCATACTGCACCACCTACACCCTCTGCCAGCCCTTACCAGACTCTGCTTATTCATGTTAAGGCCAGCAATGCTGGGCTTTCAGGGGAAGTCTCCCCGGGTTAATTTATTCACTTTTTTAGTACCCAGTAAGTACTGAAAAAAGGCTCAATAAAGGAACACAAAGCTGTATCTATTTGCTTCACTTTAAGCTCGTGGCTATGGCTGAATTAATCCTGCTACAGTGACTACACTACTTCAGCTGTGTAGCCCCTTCATTCGTTCTGCAAACTCACAAAGCTGTAGCCCTTGCTAAACATCGTGTACTTACGCAGAGCAGACAAGAGTTCTGATCTTTTCTGCTGGTATTCCATTTCTAGGTTGTCATATCTTTCTTGATCACTGGACTTGTCTAGGGACTTCAACTGTGAAACGTAACTATCCAGGAAGCAGTCGATCAGCATGACCAGCTGCTCTGTCAAGGTGTTCCGGAGGTGGCTGTCCACCTGCGGGTAAACCGTCTTCAGGATGACCCCGTGCTGGCGGACTATTGCTGTTCGGATGCCAGTGGGACTGCTTGTGGCTGTGAAGTCACACAGGGTAACTCAGTAAGGAAGGGTTCCATGATGGGTAGGGAAAGATCAAATGCCTGAAGACTAATGTCTCTTCAGTGCTACTGAAAAACAAATCAGCGTTCAGGTGACCCTGCCTGCCCTGCTTGAACCCTTCTTCTCTGTGGAGATTTCCTCAGTTCAGTCTGGTAAGTGGGACGCTTCCTCCTAAATCCCTTCAATGCTTCCCCAGTTACTCTGTGACCTTAAATCAACATAAAATATAGCCCATTCCTCCAGGGTCAAGACCTGCTTTTACTATTTATATTAAAACCTAGTAGATGCATAAAAAGTATCAGTCAAATAGGAAACTCCATTAGCCAAAGGATTAAAGTGATATTGACAAGAACTGCCTGCATCAGACAGGACACTGAAGTTTTTTCTCATTTTACTCACAAACCTGCCCTAGGGGAGTAATAGCTTCCAAACATGACGGGCTATTAGAACTCTATTTTAGAGTAGACTTTTTTTTGGTTTTTTTTTTGGTACCGGGGATTGAACTCGGGTCCTTAGTTTGCGAGGCAGGTGGTGGAACCACTGAGGTAAATCCCCGGCCCTAGAGTAGACTCTTAATACAACAGTGTATTACCTGTCCATGGAATGTACTCAGGCTCTTTTCTTGGTGGTTCTTCTCTTCTATACAAGGAGTTTCTGTTTTGGCGATAGTGATTAGCAGCTTGCAGCATATCCTGGGAAAATAAAATGCATAATCTCACACAAGTGGGAAGCAATAAATCACCATGTTCCTGAAGACAGTCTGAAACCTAAAGTCTACTGATAAGGAAAATACTAAATATTGTTTGGTCTTTCTTGCTTCTGAAATTTGTTTTATTTTACAATTTGACTTCAATTTTGGAAAAGTTTAATAACCAAAGCAGGAAACCCAGAACTATAAAGTCTAAAGGCTAAAATTAAAGCATTTTAATAATGTAAAAAGCAAATTTTCAGGAATTAAAAACTAGAAGTTGGGCATGGTGGCACAGGCCTGTAAGCACCTGGAAGGCTGAAGAGGAAGGTTTGCTTGAGCCCAGGAATTCAAGGCCAGCCTGGGCAGCAGAGCAGAAGAGAGTGGGAGAGAGGCATAAATACTAATATTTTTGCAACAATAGAAACATCCCTCTCCAAATAAAAGGTTTATTCTACCAAACAAGAAACTCAGGATCACAGAAACTCATAATTTGCAAAGCTAAATATTCAAAATATTTGTTAGCAGACTGATAAAATGAATGACATTTTTCTAACTTTTTGGAGTTAACAAATGGCTAAGCCTTTATAAACTACTGGCAATTCAGAGCAGGACAAAGGAAGCCACTTCTTCCTCTCCTGGCTCTGGGTTCCTAGCTGGCTGCTATCATCCAGGTCAGGCCACACCTTGAGAATAGTGTTGACGTTGATCGCCACCTCAGCCCATTCGACAGAGTCCAGTGGTGCATCCCTCAGAACTTGCTCTTCGTGATCCAGAAGACACTCACAGATGGTATCTACCTGGGATACCTGTGGGCAGACAGGGGCCACTGCTTACCACAAGGTCTTGGCAATGACTGACTACTCATTAAGCTGTATCGTGATTATTAGATGGGAGAAAATTTATTGGCAGCTAATGGTGATAATAAATGTAAAAACCAAGAGAATTCTAATCTAAATTTTAACAGAGCACATCAATAACTATGTCTTATAAGCAGTTAAAACCTGGTATTATCAGGTAGCTTTTAAAATTTATACTCTAAAAAACAAATACTTATTATTTGTTATTTACTAGTGCTTAATGGAACCTTTAAATAGCACTAGGCTACAAATGATGTTACTTTATGATGTAAGACCATAAACAAACTGATTAGAATGACTTAAACTTTTAATTTCTCTTTGAGGAATTCCTCATCTTCAGACACAGCAGACATGTTTGTAGAATAGCAATAACAATATAATGAACTAAAAACATAACTTTAATTCTTCTATTTTTTGGTCATTAACACGTGGAGATAAGCTTTAGGCACTGAAACTCATTCCTAGTTTCCAGACTCAGCTAAGCTTCTTCCTTTTATTTGGTGTGTATGACAGTTCTGAGCATTCAGAATAAAGACATCAGACTTGCTATCCTTCACAAGCACACAAACTAGCAGATAGAACAAGTCTTGTACACATGTAAATCCTGGCCCACACAATACCACTCTGTCTGCCTGGCAGGCCTTGTTCTCTCTTGTGTATTTCTGAGGTTATCAAAGGCATCCTAAAAGTCCGAGTCAGAAACCTTCAACACATTTAATATGTGAAATTATGTGTAAGAACTTTTTATACATTAACATGAAAAATGTAATGAAATCACAATCAGTTGGCTCTCCATATCCATGGGTTCCATAGGTTATGGATTCAACCAACCTCAGATTAAAAATACTAGGGGAGGGCCAGGGATTTAGTTCAGTGGCACCACACCTGCCTTAGAAGCCCAAGATCCTGAGTTCAATCCCGGGTACAAAAAAAAAAAAAAAAAAAGTATACAGGAGGATATGTGAAAGTTATATGCAGGGAGTGGAAATTTAGCTCAGTGGCTCTGGAGCCTGGCTCACAAGTGCAAGGCGCCAAGTTCAATCCCCAGTACAAAAAAAAAAAAAAAAAAGAAAGAAACTTATATTGAAATTCTATGCCATTTTATATAAAGAACTTTTTGATTTGGTATCTGTGAGGAGGGTGTGCTGGTCTTGGAATGAAGATCCTATGGATACTAAGGAATGATTATCTAATCTAAAAGAAGTACTATAAAAGGAAATAAAATGCTGAAACACTTCTGGTCTATCGTGTACACTCAGTGGTTTTAAACACTGCTCATAGGCCATGCCAACACAGCCTGCACCTCAGGCAGTGAACTCTGAGTGGTTCCAGGAACTTCCCAAATGGGAGACAGGCAAAGTGGGGAGGGCATCACCAAGCAGGCTCTGTGTGACAGTACTGCCACATTTAAAACTGCTCCCCATAAGGCCCACCAATCTGAGACTGACTTGGCTTAACTACTAGCTCTTCTTCAAATGCTGATAACCCTTCACAAATAATTTGCCATCCTCACCTGGATGGATAGGGAAAGAGGGAAAAATAATTCCTTACATGTGTACATTCGTGGCATTACCACAAACCTTCTTCCCACCTCTCCTTGGCCTTGTGGTCATGGGGGTGGGCAGTGTCACCATGGAGAGCGGAGGATCAGCACGCACCAGAGACACTCAGTCTCTGGGGACCATGCTCAACATGGACATCTCTATGCAGAGTGCTCTTTCAAAGAGCCAATCACACTTTTTGTTTGCTGTATAACATTCCTAAAGTACTATTCATAAATTATGTATCCAAGTGACAATTTCCAGACCCTTCCTTCTTATTCAGTTCAGAGGAAAGAGTGCATATACTGAATGAACTGCTGTGCTATAGCCTCTGATCCAAATGCAGAAAAAAAAACCAGGCTCTTGCCCAGTTCTTTCAAATAATCTGTCACCAATGAGCTTTCTTTTACCATGTAAAGTTATGTATAAATAAAGACCAAAGAAGACAAAAGTTTGACTTGTTAGATCAGGAAATTAGGAGTGGATTATCTGTACTTTTTCGAAATTTCTGACAAATTTTCTAGATTAAAAAATAAAAAAGTGGGCCAGGGATTTAGCTCAGTGATTCTGCCGCCTGCCTTGCAAGCACAAGGTCCCGAGTTCAAACCCCGGTACCAAAATAAATAAATAAATAAATAAATAAATAAATAAATAAATAAATTAAAAAAACAGTGCAGCCAGGGATGGTGGAATACACCTATAATCCCAGCCCTCTGGGAGGCTGAGGCAGAAGGCTCACAAGTTGGTGCCCAGCCTGTGCAATTTAGTGAGACTCTGTCTCAAAATAAAAAATTAAAAAAAAAGGCTGGGGATGTAGCTTAGTGTGAGGTTCCTGGGTTCATCTTCAGTACTGCAAAATAAAATAAAATGAAATAAAATAAAATAAGCTTTTCCTCCTGTTCCCTAGGAACTAATACAAACATAAAGAAGAATCCTAAATTAAATGCAGTTATGAGAGGAATTAAAAAAAAAACCCTGAACCTAGGTTATGGTACATCAAACACTGAGAAAAGGAGGCCTGTCAGATGCTGGACACAGCCAGGCTAGAGGAGCTGGATTTTGAGTCAGCTAGGAGCTCCTCAATTGCACAGGAAAATTCCAAATTTCAGAGCTGAGGGAAGAGCTGGCTCTGTGTCCAAATCAGACACCACTGCAAAGGGAAACAAGACAGTCCTACTTAAAGGACTACAACCTCCAGAAGTGAGCTGTGGACATGCAAGAGCAGAGCTGAGGACTGCGCTCAGAGCTCGGCTCCACAGACTTAGTCCAGAAAACTGGCATCAAGCTTGATCACCACTTCTCTAAGGAAGGGGACAGTCTGCCTCACCACCTCACCAGGCTGTGGGGTATCACACAAAAACAGGAACTATATTGCTAACACAGTGTCCAGCTGCCACCTGCTGGCTGACATCTTAATCTTTTCTCCCTCCAAAGTTTATAGCTGAGTTTCCTACTCCTCTGAAAATGAGCCTGGCTTGGAAACTGAGGCTATAAGCAGGACCTTAGCAGAGAGCTAAGGAGAGGTCTGGGGAAGGGCTGCTCACAGAGCTGTGGGTAAGACTAAGGGCCCAGAGGGAAGGAACGGCACTCCTGGGTGAGCACTGCCAGCCTACATAGGAAGTGCATGGAGAGGAAATAGGTACCAGACTGCAGAGGCAGGAGGCTGGACAGGAGCAGGGTCCCTGAATTGGACACAGCCAGTGTGCTATGGATGCAGGTAAGTAAAGAACCTGGGGGAATGGCTACTCCACCTTCTGCTTTCTGCAGTGCCCCACACTTCTCACACCCCATAGGAGGTCAGAGAGCAGGGAGCCCTTGAGGGCGCCAATTTCCTGTGGTAGAGCCCAGAGAGGATGTGGAGAGACAAAGAAAACCTCAGGCTCTGTGTATAGACCAGGTAAAAAATAAGGGACACTTCTCAGTGATAGCATGCAGAAAATAGAGAATGCAACTTAAAATTTCAAGATTTAGTCTGTCTTCTCTCTGGCCTGCCTGGGGATGATAAAGACACACTATAGCTCTGCAAAGCTCCAGGAAAGCACAAATGATTATGAGTCTGACCTCACGAAAGAAGACGTCTGCGGGAGTCAGGCTGCCCGGGATGTCGCACCCTCTCTTGTTCAGAGTAATCAGAATGGCAGCATTCACAAGGTCTGGCAGCCGTGAGTGGTGGTTCTTGAGAGCGATGGTGGCTGACAGCTTTTCTGCGTGCTCACACAGCAGCAGCCGGGTTGCCATCAATGTCCCTCTGACTGGAGAGGTGTCCAGGCGCCCAAACAAGCCAACCTCACCGAAGACAGACACGTGTTCTCAGTAAGCATTCACAACCACATGCAAACTGTGATGCCTTTCCCTCCAGCCCCAGGCTCTCCCACCACAGACCCATAGCTGTCTCTCTTCTCAACTGTTCCCAGCACACACACAGTAACACCCCTCAGGTGTAGCTGTTCCTGTCAGGGTTCCCCTACAATTTCTATTCATGACTGTTGTCTCTGTCCAACTGAATTTCTTGAATTGCTGCTCATGGTTATCAAAGTGGCCAAATTGTTCTTTTCTGTCTACACCAATGAATTCATCTGGATTCCAGACCTCTAGGTACTAGAAACTCAGCAGCCTCCATCTCCAAAGGCTGATTTCTGAACCAAAAGTCTTAGAGATAGAGTCTTCAGTTCTTTCTCCTCCTACTTCTGATTTAATGACATCCATTTCTAGTGGTTCACGATGGTGTAGGCGTTTTCCTACACTTGATCTTAGCCAAAAGGCTGAGAAGCAATGGTCGAGGAGTTTTCCTAAGAGTTTTAACTTGATCAAACATTATAGTACCAGGAACTAGGAAGCAACTAAGACAAAACATAAATGAGTAATTTTCTACATTAAAATACAATTCTTTTCATAATGAGTAACCTGTTTTCTCTAATTTACTTCTGTACCTGCTTCTGCAGTATTTATATGCTAGCAGGTACCCCTCTGAACCTCGTTAAATTTGATAGTACCTGAATTTTTCATAATGTTTAGTTTTTAATGACTGTAATATTTTCCTGAATCAATCTACCTTAATTCATTCAACCTGTTCACCTGATTATTTTTCACAAAAGGGAAAGGGACCAAGAGATTGGAGGGGGCGGTTAAGATGGGTTCTGTACATGTACCAACCCCCATGAGGACCGTAATCATTATGTACTGCAAATATATACTAATAAAAAACAAAAATTGAAAAAAATTAAGCATTTCAGATGATCTGAATTCATTTCCTGGTTCCTTCAAAAATCTCTTAGGTACTGTTCTTCTGAAAGGCCTCCCAAGGCCTGTAATGCAGACTGCTCTGAAGCTCAGCTGTGTGCGGAGACATACAGACACACAGGGAGGATGCCTGGGCTGACCACCCCTCCGCCCCTCTACACGGGGCACTCCGGCTTCCTCCACACTAGAAATGAGCAGCCAAGAGTTCTGAGGCACTGCTATCACTCCCTACCCCCCTCAGAATGAGGATACGCCCAGCTGCCGATTAACTGGCTTGAGGACATCAAATGCCCTGCAGTGAGAAGTATTTCCTTAGACAGACGATTCAGTGACACGTTTCAGTAACCGCTAACGCAAATGCTTTCCAATCGTGAAATAAGCTGTAAATATAACATGCAGGGCATGGCCAGAATGGGGTTTTCAGACCTTGGTAGACACTGCCAGCAGCTAAGACTCTGACAGGGTCTCTGGATGACGGAGCTGGGCCAAAAGATGACACAAGGTCCAACCCCTTGATGGCTGTGGCCTCTGATAAACGGATGTGCCCAACGTGTGACACACCCACACCCCAGCATGCGCACCCTCTTACAATGTGACCTTGCCCTCCACCCATCAGGAGTTTCTCCATCCCTTCCATCTGAACTGGTCTGCACTTGTTTTGACCAATGTCATTTTCTTCCTAACAATATAAAACCATTTATGAAACCCTAAGTTTTTATATAAACACACACAGAAAATCTAAATGAAATTCTGTTTTTAAAAAGAGCAGGTTTCAGGGATATGACAGTGTCAAAGCTGAATGTCAAAAAAAAGCTGAAATACAGTACTTTTCTTCTTTCAGCTGTATTCTCAATGCAGCTTTCGTTCTGGACACAGAAGATGAAGGCCACGAATCAAGTCCCAGCCCAGGTAACGCCTCAGATGGAGAGTAGGGAAGCTCTATTAGCTAGAGACTGATAAGGCAGCAACAGACCCAGTTGCAGCCTTGGGGCCCAGAACATGCTCTTACTTGGTGAAGGAAGTCCATGAGGAGACAGTGGGCTTTCATCTTGTCTTCCAGCTGGTGGAGAATGATCAACGAGGTGTTGCTCAGCCCAGGGGCCTCTGTTAGAGATGAAACCCCAAACATCATGCTTTTCTAATAATCACTGCTAGTAAATTTAAAAAATAAGAAAATTTAAAAAGAGAGTACTAACTCATCAGTGAAAAAAAATTTTTTTTGAGACAGGGTCTCACTACGTAGTTCAGGCTGTCCTTGAATTTGCTATGTAGCCCAGGCTGGCCACAAATTCAAAGATCTGCCTGTCTCAGCCTCCCAAGTGCTGCGATTATAGGTGTGCGCCACCACACTTGGCTGATCAGTAAAACTGTATACATATACATAACTCAAGAGTTTTCAAATTTAGAGAAAACCTGGCGGGGGGGGGGGAGATTACACAATTCATAGTGTATTTAATCAAATCAAAAAGTGCACTACAGTTTAGTCACTGTTATTATTCTAAGGAGGTGGGTACTGATGCTGTCTTCCCTCATTCCTACTGATGTTGAGCAGACTTGCCTGAAGCAGGATTGTGAAGAAAAGAAATCTTCATTTGAGCCAGCCTGCTGGAGCTCAGGAACTTCAGTGTGGCCTTGATGTTGCAGAGGTAAGGGCTGGTTGCCTGGGACAGGCAACAGGACATGATGTGGCCACTTCTATATACTGGGACTTGTTCCCTGCTACTCTAAGGAGAACATGTGAATTCTATTAGCCAAATATAATGATTATGTCAAAATTATTTAATTTGGGGCAAGTGTCAAATGCCTACCTACATCATCAAGTTCTTTCAGAAGTAAAATGCTGAGAACCCAAAGTAATCTAACTCAGACAGAATAACTGAGGGCCAGGGATTTAGCTTAGTGGTTCCACCGCCTGCCTCATAAGTGCAAGGTCCCGAGTTCAATTCCCGGTACCAAAAAAAATAATGTAGAAGGAATAACTGAGATTTGCTCCAAAATTTCCTCAGTCTCTATTTTAATATCTAGATCTAACCTGGGTTGCTTTTCAGGTTATAGCCTTTTTTTAACATATAGCCTTTTAACATAGGTTAAAACATAGGTTATAGCCTTTTAACAAATGTGCTTTGAGAGACATGTTGAATAAAGAACAAGAAAATCTTTCTCAAACAAATTGCTCCACCACTCAGTAAAATTGAAATATTCTTACCTTCAGGGACAGATTCAGCCCACCGTGGATCAGAAGCTGGATAGTCATCTATCAAGTCAACGCTGATCTGGGTGACAGCCCTGTCTAGTTCAGTATCAGCATCCAAGTCGGAGTGAGAAAATAGCTCATCAGCCATCATTTGAGCATGGCCCAAATCTTTCCTAAAATAAAATTGGAAAACAAGCTGGGGATGGTGGTGCACACCTATGATCCCAGCACTTGGGAGCCTAAGCCAAGAGGATTGCTGCAAGTTCGAGTCCAGCCTGGGCTACATAGGGAGTTCAAGGCCACCCTGAACTACAAAGTGAGACCCTGTCTCAAAAAAAAAAAAAAAGAAAGAAAAGAAAACCATGAAAGGAGGCAAAACATTTCCAAAACATCCCAGAAAACTGTGGCATTAAAGTCCCATGTGGAGGTTTTAGCCCAAAACATTATTAATAACAATCAAAAGGGAGAAAACTATTATGTAGTCATTAATAATTTACTGAATACTTAGAACATGCTAGGCCCTAGACACTGAATGAAGAACAAGACACTGAAATCAGTATTGGGCTTCAGAAAGTAGGCAGCGTCAGGACTCCTGAGTCAGTTAAATAAGCCATGACACACGCATGTAAGAAGTATCAGGACAGAGAAGAACAGAGAGACTGCCCTAGCACAGGCAGGAGGATGTGGCAGGAACACATAAGCCTGCCAGTCAGCAAGTAAGCTATCTGAAGGACCTGCAGCTATGTGGGAGGTGGAGACTGCCCAGGGAGAGAAGAGTTTGGAAAAAAGCTTCCAGAGCAACAATTTGAAGGACAGGCAAATCTCTAAAAGGCAAACTCTTCTTGACTGGGCAGAGAAATTACAGGACAACCAGGGTACCGATGAGAACAAGGGGGCCAGGCAGGGCTCACATTCAGAAGGGAGCAATCAAAACATCAGAGAACACACAGTGCTGTAAGCCACACTTGGGCCCAGGCCCAGGCACCATGGTTAGGCAACAAGGAGGAGGTCTCAGGATCTCTTCTAGTTTTCCAAAACACTGTCCTAACTCTATGAAGTACCAAGGGAGTGAGAAGGCAAACAAAATATGAGGGTGGTAACCTAATTAGGAGGTTACCAGAGAAAACTCAGTTGAAAAATTCGGATTTAACAGCTCTGCAATCCTACCGTGAAGAATCAACTTTTTAGGATTCCTCGCTGAGTGCTCCAAGAATGATCACGTGAAATTCACAAGCAGGGTCTAGGTGGCAGCCCTGCTAGAGGACAAGGACACACCCCAGCTAAAGGCAGGGACCCCTTTCCATGCCTAGTAACTCTCCAGGATACCTCACACTGACCACACTGGGTGGAGGGTGCTCCCTCCTCACAGGGCTGAGATCAGGTACCCCTTTCCATGCCTAGTAATCCTCCCACAGAACATCTCAAACTGACCACACTGGGATGGACAGTATTCCCACAACCCCATTCACACATATCTACAGCCTCAGAATGTGAATGGAAATAAGACTTCTGCAGATGCAATTATTTGAGATTAGGATTAGGGTAGGCCCTAAATCCAATAATGGAGCCCTTTAAGAAGGTCATGTGCAGATGGCTACATCAGGAAGAGGCCACGAGACAATGGTGGCAGAAATGGAATGATGGGCCTCTAAGCCAAACAACCATGAGAAGCCAGGAGAGACACTGAAGTATCCTCCCCAGTGCCTTCAAGGGAGCACAGCCTCGCTGGTCCTTGATTTTGGATTTCTGCCCTCCAGAACTGTGAGATAATACTGTATTCTTCTGTTGTTCTAAGTTACTAGGTTTAGGGTAATTTGTATGACACCCACAAGAAACTAACATAATGACGGTGACTAGCTACATCATCATTTACATCTGATAGAACTGTAATTAAAGGATAGACTTGCCAGGAGTGGTGGCACATACCTGTAATCCCAGCACTCCGAGGCTGAGGCAGCAAGATCGCCCCAAGTTTGAGGTCAGTCAGGGCTACATTGTGAGTTCAAGGCCAGCCTGAACTACACAGGCTGTCTCAAAAATGAACAAATGAATGAATGATAAACCTGCCCAAGATAAATAATCCAAATCTTTCTGGTAAGACTCAACCATACAACAAAACAATATTACAAGAATACTATTTAGTAAATAGAAACAGAATCTTGTCTAATGGTGCCCTCTTCTGGACAAGATCTAATCTCAGCAAATCATTAGGCGGCAAATAATTTTAAAACTGGGAAAGCACTACAGAGTCTGTTATCCCTTCAGTGACAGTGTTATGCATCAGTTACCACCACAAAGATTACATGGTCATGACCTGGGAACTAGGAGAAACGGAAGCAGTAATTCAGAGTATTTCCCAAAAATAAAAACATGTTAACTACTTCAGTGAACCCAGTGTAAAGGAAGAAACAGAGTACTAGGAATGTTACACAATCTGTTCAGTCTCACACAGCTCAGGGAGGGATGAGGTGGAGAAGCTGGATCACAAGCTTCCTGAATAAATTATAATTTCACTGCTCCTTTAAGGGAGGTGATATGCAGTGGTAAACTGAAATCTGAATTCACTCACAAATGCCCTCTTACTGTGTAGACCCACCCGAGCCTTGCTGTGGCTAAAAGGATACCAGCAAACCTCAATGAGCAGACTCGAGCTGGCAGTGCACTGAGGTGCTCTGCACCCTCCATTCTGTGCACAAGCTTGAGTAGCCTCTCAGACAATGGAGTGTGGGAAGTAAGTTTGAAAGAAAGGACCAGAAATGTCCAGAAAAGGTCTGAAATGATCTCTTGGTAGAGTAGGACAGACCTCACAAGAAAAGTGCAAAAAAATTCCCAAAAGAATGAATGGCCAGGGGCCGGGGATTCAGCTCAGTGCCACTGTGCCAGCCTGGCAAGTGCAAGGTCCTGAGTTCAATCTCTGGTTCCACAAAAAAAAAAGAATGAATGGCCAAGAGGAATCTGGAGATCTACCTGCACTACAGGTTGCAGGAATATAAAGGTGACAGGGCAAAGGGCGAGTTTCCCTAGACCCTGACAAAAGATTTTCCAATTATATTTTTTGAGCTGATTAAAATGAAAACCAAAATAATACAAAAGATAACTTTAAAGAAAACATGCTGTAAAAGCAGTACCACTACTTCAGCAAAAAAAAAAAAACAACAAAAAACGAGATAGAACTTGAAAGTGTATCTACCAATTCTGACTCTCAGGGCCACTTGGCCATGTCTGCAGATGACAGGGAAGAGGGAAAGGTGCTGCTGGCCTCTAGTAGGAAGCCTGAAGTTCACAGGATATGCCCAGCGCAAGCAAGCACCTGCCTCAAATGTCAACATGCTTGTGAGAGGCCACTGGAAATGTGCATGAACCAAGCCAAGAACAGCCAGCCTCAATCCGGGCCACTATGAGGAAGCCCAGCCGGGAATTGGTCCATCTACCCTCAAGTCCAGTCTCAAACAGCCAAACTGGGGAATCTAAGCCATAAAACTTAGGGGGCACTAAGTTCTAAGGTGATTTTGTATGCAGCAAACTCAACTAACAAGCCAATAAATTGCTAAGTTCTTTCATAACAATGATAAAACTTCACCTGTGATTTACTTTCTTATCACGCATGAAAGACCTTGCAACCCAGCCTCAAGACTGTCAGCTTCAATGTTCATTGCTTTCCACGAAGTGCACCATGAGTTAGATCAGATGCTTTCCCAGCCAAGCTCATACCAGTAACTACCAAGTTTAGAGTAACTGTTCATGAAATCACCAATGTTCAGAAAAGCCTCTTCCTGGGCCGGGGATTTAGTTCAGCAGTTCCACAACCTGCCTCGAAAGCACAAGGTCCTGAGTTTGATCCCCAGTACCAAAAAGAAAAGAAAAGCCTGCTCCTCTTGGTAGTATCACTCTTCCAACTTGTTCTTCCCGCCACTCAATCTGCAGCATGTGTCAGTAAGAACATATCCTGGACACATCACAAACCCTGATCTTAAAGATAGGCCATATCACAAGGTCTCCAGTTCGACCCTGGTACCAAAAAAAAAAAAAAAAAAAAAAGATAAGCCATACCTACAGTACTGCAGAAAGGCAGCTTTCAGTAGCTTTGTTTTATCTTCCTGTGCTATGGTTTCATTCTTTGTGGTGGTCTCAAACACCATACTCTGCAAGAAAAACAAGCTACAGTTTACAGGTGAAGCAATCAGAACACTCCTAACTGCTCCAGAATGAACTGGACCTATCCTACAACAGGACAATAACACACACGAACCGGTTACTAAATCATCTAACAAACTTGTTTATATATCCCCAGGCATTTACTGAACATGACAAACAGAACTCAACAATTCAGGCATAGAGACACATGCCAGTAATTCCAGCTACTCAGGAGACTGGAACAAGAGGATCACAAGTTCAAAGCCAGCCTTGGCAACTTAATAAGACCCTGTCTCAAAATAAAAAATAAAAATGGTTGGAGGTGCAGGGTTTAATCCCCAGTTCTGGAAAAAAAAAAAACCCACAAAAAATTAAAGATTTCATCATGACCAACACAATCCTTCACAAGTTTTGCACTTATATAGCTAATCACAATGTATACTATTAAGCATATGGATGATTACAAGATTAAAGGATTCAGAAAAACTTAAAAGAAATGGAATATTGTAAGGTAGCTTCAGAACATACAGCAGTATTACAATATAACTACATAATTATAAAACGAAGTTTAAAAACTTTACTTTCTGTAAAAGTCACTTTACTTTTTTTTTGTGGTTTTTTTAGACAGGGTCTCACCTTGTAGCTCAGGCTGGTCTTGAACTCACAGTGCTCCTCCTGTCTCAGCCTCCCAAGTGCTGGAATTACAAGGCATGTGCTACCATGCCTGGCTGCAAGCCACTTTACTTTGAATTACAAAAATATACTACATCACATACTATTCAAAATGGAACATACCCCAAACAGTATTATTTTTAGACTCCAGGAAAAGATCTAAAAAAAAAAAAAGCCAGACATGGAGGTACATAGCTATAATCCCAGCACTGTGGGGGGCTGAGGCAGAAGGATCACAAGTTTGAGCCCACCCTGACCTTGAGCAACTTAGCAAGACCTTGTCTCATAAAATAAAAAGGGCTGGGGATGTAGCTCAGTGCAAAGGCCCTGGGTTCACTCCCCAACAGCAGAGAAAGAGAGAGGAGACAGAAGGGAGGGTAGGGAAGGGAGGTCTATTTATAGATGGATAGGCCCTGAGGGGTTGAGGACAGTGCAAAAAGAAGGCTTCAGGGTCACAGATATGCAGATACAGTTTCCTGAGATACAACCATGGGAAGAACCTCACTGAGAAGCATCTTTCAGAGCCACTGAAGGATGTGGGACGACAAACTCAGACATTAAAGAAAAATGAGCCAAGTATAAAACTATGCCGTTACATACTCCAACAACCACAAGAAGTCAATCATGACATGGGAAATGCATCAGTACATTACTAGGCTCAGCAAACCAAAAACAATATTCACATTATCGTTAGAATAGAAAACATTTTTATTGGTAAGGCAAAGACAGATGAAGGAGTATAAATTACCCCAAACTTTCATCTTCTAAGATTGGTAACTCAGGAGACAGCAATATGCAAATATTGTTTAGAAATGGAGAGGAAAATAACAGAAGGAACAACTAAGAGACCTAAAAGCAGCTGCTCTGGGAAACAGGACAAAGGAATGAGGGAGATAAGAGAATGAATGTTTTTTGATGGTCCCAGGAGGTTGAGGCAGAAGGATCACAAGTTTAAGCTCAACCTACAGAACTTAGTGACTTAGTAATATTCTGTCTCAAAATAAAAAAAGGAGGGCTTGGGATACAGCTCAGTGCAAAGGGCCTGTGTTCAAACCCTAGTACTATCAAAAAAAAAGGACTGGAAGCGCAAGGTCCTGAGAACAATCCCAGTACCAAAAAAGGGATGTTTTCATCCTAAATCTTTAAAAACTGGCTTAAGTGAAACATTTGTGTGAAACAGTCTTACAAAAACAAAAGTTAAAACATCTTAGGAAACCACTCGACCTCATTGCCTGGTCCAGTGACTGAAGAGGCCAAGGACCCCTCCATGTCTTCCGCTAAGAGGGATACACTTTCCCTTGATGTGATGGACACCAGGCCACTGTTTCTAGAGAAGAGGATGGGAACACTGCCACAGGAGCCAGCACCCAAAATGCCATCTCCTAGAAAGAAAACAAACAGATCTTTCTGAAATCCACCATCCTGAGCAGAAAACAGTCATGATCATGTACTTTTTCCTTTACAGTATCACTCCTACCTTGAATTCAGCTTTTAAATTCCAGAATCAAATCAAGTACCTGCTGCTATATGAAGAAGCAGACTCTGTGTCCTTC
Organism: Heterocephalus glaber; assembly: GCF_000247695.1. The sequence continues at coordinate 19,610,884 of NW_004624775.1, read as the reverse complement.
CACTTTTTAAGGACAAGAAGAGCTGTTCTTGTAAGACAGCAGGGAGTACAGTAAATCTCCAGAGAAAATCTTCATCCTGCATATCTCAGAATAGCAGCTCTTCCAATCTGGTAGCATCTTCTTCCTTAATTGACTGTGACAACTGGGTCAGCCGGGGGGTAAGGTGCCTACACCCACAGAGCACCTTGGTAATGTCTTACCCATCTGTCATCTAGGCTCTTAGCCTTCGGCAAGAAACACCCAGCTCCCTGCTGTGGCGTTTCCCAACTGTCCTCTGTGCAATTCCTTAGATAAGTACCCTGATTAGAGTATTCACCTGGCTTATCTACATTCCTGGCTAGTCCTCCCTGACTTTAGCTCCATGCCTGACTCCAGCACCTGGACTCCTCTTGCAGGGCCTGGAAAAACTGGTTTCTAGAATATCAACTCAGAAACTAACCAGGATAAGCAATTACTTCTCTTGATATCATTTTTGTTTTTGGTTTCCTCTCCAGGGAAAATGTTATTATTTTTGCCCATAAATATATGTGTTTGGGAATTCTACCGTCATTTTGATTTCTCAATAGGGTTGTGACATCAGCTGCTGCCTAAGTGGTATTAGATGCTTGAAGATGTTATGCCTGAAACCACAGGTATGGAAAGAGAATGACCAAGCATGACCAGTGAGCTCCCTGACCATGCTTTCTAAAACTGCTACTGTACCTTGTGCACTAAAGACAATTTTCTCCTGAGGAAGAGAAAATTTTCCAGTTCCTGTGGAGCACACATAGACAGCACTTTCAGTGTACAGACAGGCAGTCTGGTTTGAGAAGTCAGGGACCATCAACCGACACATAATCAGGTCTTCAGACTGAAAGTTAAAATTAAAATTACATTTACTGAGAATTGAAACAAAACTGCTTGTATGATTTTATAATCGTATTTTTATATACTATCCCATAAAAAGGATAAAATGTTAATTCACTGATTCTCCTCATGAAAATCTAAACACTGCCCATAACATGATTTACAAAACATGACACAATCAGTTTAGAAACTGCTATGGTCCTCACAAACGCAAGGTCCCAAGTTCAATCCCGGTACCGAAAAAAAAAAAAAAAAAAGAAACTGCTATGGTCTGAAAATCCATGTTCCCCTGAGAGTCTCATGTTGAAACCTACCTCACGGTGATGGTATTGCGGGGGCAGGGGGTGTGTTTGGGTCATCAGGGCTCTGCCCTCATGGACAGGATTAGACCCCATGTAAAAGAGGCTGGCAAACCTTTTTGCCCCTCCCCAGATGAGGTTACAGCAAGAAAGTGCTCTCTATGAGAACCAGTACTGAACCTGCTGGTGCCTTGATCACATACTTCTAGCCTCTAAAACTGCATGCATTGGCTCTGTTAATTAATTACCAATCTCAGATATTTGATAGATAGCCTAAGGACTAAGATGAACATCAATTAGAGAAATCATTTGTTAAAATAAATTAATTTTAAAAAAAAAGAAATTATTTGTTAGATATACCATATTCCTGGATAGGCAGAACCAATATAGTCAAAATAGCTAGAGACCTGCCAAAACTGATATATAGATTTAATGCAATCTCAATCAAAATACCAACAGTACTCTTCGTGAATCTAGAGAAAACAATACAAAAATTCATATGGAAAGAGAAAATAACCAGAATAGCAAAAGCAATTCTGGATAACAATAGCAAAGCAAGAGGCATCAAAATCATAGATTATAAGTCATATTACAAAGCTATAGTGGTAAAAACAGCATGGTACTGGCACAAAAACAGAAATGTGGGTCAATGGAACAGAACATAGGAAGCAGAAACAACCCCAGACATACTCAACTATATGTTCTTCATCAAAGGGACCAAAAACATGCACTGGAAGAAAGACAGCCTCTTTAACAAATGGTGCTGAAAACTGGATATCCACAAGTAGAAGATTACGCCTAGACCTATATATCTTATCACGTATTAAACTAAAATAAAAAGATCAAAGATCTAAATATCAAAACAGAAATACTTAATCTGCTAGAAGATAAAATAGGTACAACTCTTGAAGACACAGCTGTAGGCAAGGACTTTCTGAACAGAACTCCAATGGCAAAAGAAATAACACCAGGAATCAACAAAATGGGATTATACCAAATTTAAAAACTTTTGCACAACAAAGGAAATAACCAAAAGAGTGAAGAGACAGCCTACAGAGTGGGGAAAAAAAATTCTGCCAGCTATTCCTCAGACAGAGAACTAACATCTAGACTATTCAAAGACTCAAAAAAAATTAGACCCCCCCCAAATAAAACTCAATCAAAAGATGGGCATCTGAAATAAATAAATACTTCACAGAAGAAGTACACATGGCCAAGAAATACATGAAAAAATGTTCAACATCATTGGGCATTAGAGAAATGCAAATTAAAACAATGTTGAGACATCATCTTCCTCCAGAAAGAATGGCTATCATAAGAAAATCAAATAATAACAAATGCTGGAGAGGCCGCAAGGAAAAAGGAACACTTCCACATTTTGGTGGGAATCTAAACTAGTACTACCACTATGGCAATCTCTCAAAAAACTAAAAATAGAAATTCCATTTGACTCAGCTATTTCCCTTCTAGCAATCTTCCTGAAAGGGTTAAAGTCATCACATTACAGTGATACATGCATATCCATGTTTATAGCAGCATAATTTATAATAGCCACTCCTTGGAAACAGCCTATATGCCCATTAGTAAGTGAATGGATAAAGAAAATATGATATTTATAGAGTACTGCTCTGTCATAAAGAAGGATAAACCTGAATCATCTGCAGGAAAATGGATGCATCTCAGGACCATAATGTGAAGTGAAATAAATCAGACACAAGTTTAAATATCACACGGTTTCTCTTATATGAGAAACCCAAAAAACAAACAAAGAGCAAAATAAAGGACAGATAACAGGAAGTAGATCTTTTTCAAATGGGAAGGGGGACAAGAGATGGAGGGAGTATGGAAGGAAAGGAAAAGGAATTTTAAAAAGACCTGAAGAAAAAAATGGAAATAGAGCTTTTTCAAATGGAAAGGGGATCAAGAGTTAAAGGGAACAGGGAGCGATGAGAGGGGAAAAAGAACAAAAAAAAAATTAAAATGTGTTATGTACATGTACAAACTTCCCACAATAAATGTAATCCCTGTACTGTAAACACGTACTCATAAAAAACACATTAAAAAAGAGAAATCATTTGTTGAGGTGCAAATAACAGCAAATCTTAAAAATACATGCATAGTGTTAGATTAACTAGAAGCCCAGATCAAATGTAAGAAATGAAAAGAAAACTTTAATTCATTATTTATTTTAAAACTGGCAAACATTTATAATAACCGATAAGCTTTTTGATTCTGTATTCTACTATACTGTCAAGATATCAAGCACAAGCTTATGCTTAGCAGATGTGAGGCCCTGGATTCAATCCCTAGGGCCAAAAGATAACAAGCACAAAAATAAAACAAAACCAGTAAATTTTTTCCATATGTAAAATCAGAGGGAGAAATAGAAATGAGGCCTTATTAAATGATGAAATTAGCAAATGCTAAAAATTATAAACAGTACATTAAATGAGATCCTCAGATTTTTTTTCACATTGTTTTCTTTATACCCCTCTGCACTTTCTGAAAAATTTTTCCTATACTGAATATGTTTTTCTTTTATAATTAAAACACTCGGTAAGGTTTTTTCCATTTGAAATAAAAGAATAAATTAAGATTTGCTTATGGGATTCTGTGAAACAAGTCACATTAAGAACAAGGACTTAACAGAATTAGACACTACATAAAGTTAAATGAAATGACAAATAGCTGTCAAGACTTTCCCTCGTGCATGTCGCAGCTCAGGAACAGCTCCATCAGTAAGCTGCACACAGAACACTGATGAGACATTGTTATTACCTACATACAATCCTTGAGGCACAGAGGAATTTTTCTAATGTCAGGCTCAAAACTGAAGCCCAAGTCCCAGCAGGCATCTTCCTTACTTTTACCTTTCAGTTTTTCACCAAAATTTCCTATATTCACATTCAATACAGAAATGGCAACTCCTTCCCAGAGTAACAGCAGAAGAAACAGACTGCTTGCTGCTTAGCTCTTAAGATCTAAGTCTGGGGAAGGGAATGAATGAAATTGCAAAAAAGAAAAAGCAAAAAGAGTGCCAGAAAGTACACTACCTTAAAGTATTTCCAAGCCCTGCAGATGTACCTCAAGGAATGTGCAATAACTAAAAAAAAACCCCATGTGTGTTAGCCATCTTGCATTTTTTTTTTTTTGGTACCAGGAATTGAACTCAGGACCTTGCGCTTGCAAGGAGGCAGCAGAACCACTGAGCTAAATCTCAGGCCCAGCCACCTTGCAATTTAACTTACCTGAAAAGGTGGGTTATACTGAGTGACTTCCACAGTAACTGTGTCTGACACCTGGAAGCCGTTATCTTCCACTGTTATCAGAGAGTAATAGACAAGGCAAGGACTATCTGCTGGATGCCATGCTGCTGCCAAAATCAGGAGCCCATCACTAGTCAAGAAAAAAGAAAAGTCTAAGCCTCTCCCTGTTCAGAGCACAAAGGCATTCTCTGGAATGCCTGCATCACTCTCTGTAGCATAAACAACTGCTGCCTGCTGCACAAGTGACGCTGGAGAGAGGAGACCCAGGACAGCATTCCTGAGTGCCTCTTGCCCATCCTCAATCTGCCTCCAAATCTGAAAACCAAGGCCCACAGTGGGCGACATCTGAGCAGCAGTCTTGTTTCCAAAAGTCTGATAAAGATAAATGAAATCAGGCAAATTGCATCTAAACAAAATGATTGCAGAAATAAACAAACACTATTTAATTTTTACCTCTTTGGTAGCTTTTGTAAGGTTTTCAGACTGTAGGAAGAGGCATACTAATAGTCCCAATTGTCCAAGAGACCCACACAGCAGGATGATGGCCCCATAACCCACAGAGCATGCAACATCTGTCCCACTATGGCAGAAGCAAAGTGAGAGCCACTCTAAACTGTCACACTGGACTCATGATGAGCATCCTCATGGTAGCCAGGTTATAAATAGTTTTTAAGTTCCACGTGACCCTTATCAGGATAACCAGCTTTATTAAACTAACCTGGACTCTTATATACCACTTATAGCACTGTTTCTAAAAAGAAATTTGCTCTGAGCATAAACCATGATTAGTTCTAACTTGCCTACAAAGACAAAACCTCACCCATCCTTCCTCTGGTCAACTTAGCCACAAACTACAGGCATTCTAGAGTTCGTTCAGCAACAGAAAGGGCACCTGAGATAAGTAGCTGTTATCTCCATGGAAAGGAGACAGACCTTAGCTCAGACGCCCATAAGGCTAGAAGGATGGACTCTCAGTGTTGCCCGAAGACAATGTGAAGAAAAGCTGCTTGGCTGGGGCTCTAACAGGAAGAAAATCAAGAAAAGAACACAACATTCAAGGCTAAGACATGCCCCCATTTGCCAAGTGAACTAGCTTGGCTAGATAAGAGCCAGGCCACAGGCTTAACCGTATGAAAAGACTAGCATAAGAAGAACAGCCAGCAAGACTGCTCATCATTTTATCGTAGATATCAACTTATTTTCTAAACTGATATCTAATCTCACCTCTTTAGGACAAATTAATTCCTTACCAGTTTTCCTTCAAGTCCAAATACTGAATGTTGACCCCTTCTTTAATAACTTCATAGTTACTTTCAGATCCCTAAATGGAAATATCAAAAAAGTGAGCTCCCAAGCATAGGAAGTCTTTCTTCCCACCTGTGTATCCCCAGCACTTGATGAAGTACCACATCTATCTATGGTGGCTCCAGCATGTCTGAAGGAGAAAAGTACACACTTGACAGAAAATTGTTAAGCAAGCAAATCAGTGAGCTCCAATACAGGTAGGACTAAACACCCCACTTCTGCTCTGTGATGTCTGTGCACTGTCTATCCATTTAAATGTGTTAAAATAAATGAGGAACAAGCATTATACAACCAAGAACATGAATCACAAATGAATGTTACTGGTCCTCACCCAAATAGCATCAGTGATATTCTCCTTCAGAACTCTGTGTAAATCCCAACTGTATGTTAGCTTTTCTGAGGAATCATCCAATTCCCATTTATTGACATTTGAGCTCGTCAGGCTGTAGAAGCTCGACCTTCTTTTGTCCCAGAGAACACTTGCAAGCTGTTGGAGAGACAGGAATGCACAAGGAGTATCAGGGCTCTATTACTGGGTCACTGAAGAAAGCAATGACAGAAAGCAGTCAGAAGCGAGACAAACTTTGTAGAGTTAAGTGTCTAGACCATAGGAGAGAAGGAAGAATATGATACATTTGTTTTTAGACATGTTAAGATTTTTAGGTTCAAAGAAAATTGAAGAAGCAGATGCTAAGAGCCTCCTGAAATTAAAAAAAGAAATAGCCTAGTGACAAGCCCAAATGCCCATCAACCAACGAACAGATAAAGATGTGGGGTGGTTGTTTTTTACAATGGAGTACTACTCTGCCATAAAGAAGGATGAGCTTGAGGCATTTCTAGCTAAAGCTCAAGGAAACACCTTGAGACCATACTCTTAAGTGAAATAAATTGGACACACATGTTTAAATACCACATCATTTCTCTGGTATAAGAACCTGAAAGTGGAAATAAGAACTAAAATGTATAATAGATATTGGGAAACGGGAAGAAAATGTTCAGATGAGAAGGGGAACAAGGGAGGGGGAGGGGAAAGGAAAGAAGGGACAAGAAAAAAAGAAAAAATAGAAGGAAAAAATGAAAACAAAGCTTTTGTATATAAGGAGGTGAAGGGGTCAATAGGAGAGGGAATGGGAAAAAAAGAAGCAAGATATATCATGTGCAGTACAAATTCCCTATGATGAGTGTTGTCATTATGTATATGTAAAATGTACCAATAAATGTTTTACTTCAAAAAAACAAAAAAAGCTGTGCTTCAGAGGCAGACAGGCTAGGCATGACCTCTACTCTCCCTCTGAGCAGCCATGCAACCTCAGCCTCCGCAAGGCTGCTTCCCCAGGGGTAAACTGCAGGGAAAGTGTCTGCTTTACAGTTGCCACCGTGGTTACACAAGACAACAGACAAAGAGTGCAGAGCAGAGCAGACACTCCCTAAAGATCGGTTACCATCATCCTTCCTGCTCTTAGCTGACCACAAGCAGTACCAGCCCCCAGATATGTCATCCACACAGAGAGTTGGAGACAAAGGAGAGAGGAGAAGATGCACTTCAAGTCAAGTCTAAAAAGCCAAATTAATTCTTAATAAACACACTTTAGATTTGGCACTATAGTTTTAATTCAGGTGGATGCAATAATAACTTCATAGGAAACTATCAACTTACTGATTTCACTAAGAAATAAGCTTGTAAAACAGGTATTTTACAAACTTACCATGAGATCACTACTAGGAGACAAAATTCCAAAAAGGGAAGAAACCTTTCGACCAATTCCTGAAAGCATGCCTTGTCCCTGTGGCAGGACATGCTGATAAATCCTTCCAGAGCTTTCAGGTATCAACCGAATTAGTTGACTTCCCGCAGAGGCCAAGATAAAACTTCCTCCCTGTGGACAAACACTGTTGAGATTAGTTCAGGTAAGCACTTAACACTGAGACAAAGAGAAGTAACAAGAAATGCTTTCTTTGTTACAGAGAAAAACCATCCCCACCTTAAATCTAAAAGAATGAAAAGGTATGATGTTGTTTTATTAAAATAATTTACCTCACAATCTATTTAACTCATTATAATTAATTCTACATAGAAAAACTCTTATAGCTTAAAAAGTTAATTTTTTTTTTTTTTTTAGTACCTGGGATCGAACTCAGGACCTTGCATTTTCAAGGCAGGCGGCAGCACCACTGAGCCAAAAATCCCTGGCCCAAAAGTTAATTTTTTAAAATTCTGATTTTTAAATTGAAGTTCATCATATTGCAGGTTCAACAAATCAAGTATCATATTTTATTTCTCTGATAAACCTGCGGAGTAGACACAAGCGCTCATCCTGCATACTGCCTGAGTTTAACTACGCTCATAAAACGTTTCTAAAATAAATGAGCAGCACTTGCTACCACCTGATAATGACATTCTGGAGTCCCATGCTGTAGCAGACATCCCTGCCCAGTACTGGCAGGCTGTAAGTGGCACAAGCTTCTTGCTTCCCCATAATTTGGCTATATTATATTAGGAGTCTGACCAAAGCCTATGTGACTCACATGGGCATGTCAGATGGCAGAGCAGGGCGAGCATAGCTCCTCTGCAAGTGGCTGCCATGGAGACCTAAGTCCTGGTCTGTGAAGCGGCAGGGCCCTGTTGCGTTAACTTCCAGCTGAGTTCAGTTTGACCCCAATTAAATTCTTTTCCCTGAATTATGGCTTCCCTTACTGACCTGATGGGTTGATGGTTAATTATGACCCCGTCCTGGTCCCCGTTTGTTCTCTCCTGCAAGAAAGCAGTGCCTTTCTTTTTACGGCTCTGCCTGTGATAACTGCCATGGCCAGATGCCTCACATATTATTGCCAGAAGTCTCACATATTATTGCCAGAAGTCTCACATATATCCTGCTCTCCTTCTTCCCACACTTGTAATCAATATACTGGAAGTCTTTGGTGCATTTTTGTTGCCCAGAGCAGCTTAGACGAGCCCAGACCCAGCCTCTTTGTCTTTCAGCCGTTTCTGTGTCTTTCTTCTGTTCTCTCTTACTCTCTCACTAGTGTTGTGTTGCCTTGCAGGAGCTTGAGACCCATGGCTGAGGTCCCCAATACTAAGCAAGGGCCCCCCCTTTGTCTAGCCCAGTGGTGGCAAACCAATGGCATGTGTGCTGCAGTGGGCAGGCAGAGCCCTTTCTGTCGGCACAAGATCAAAGTTGCCTCAGCGTCGCCCCAGCAGCCAAGCACTCAGGTTTAATTGCTGTGTTGGCATTTTGAGATATGTAAATGGGTTAGGGGGTGCAGTTTGCCATCTAACTGGTACAGTTGCTTTCTAAAAGATTTGCCATCACTAGTATAGTCATTCAAATCACAGGCCCACACATATTCTTCTCCTTGTCTCCTGCTGGTCCTTCCCAGACTGAACAGCCATTCAGAACCCACATGTTTGGTCATTCAAATCTCACTGTCAACCCAAGTCACAGCTTTCCCATAAACATGTAGGAATATCCATCACACCTGCACCGCTGTTAGGAATCTGCACATCCTGTCACCCCCCAAGTCCACAAATGTCTCTGTGTAGATGTCTTCCCCAGCAAGGCTTGGCCAGTAGCGGACGGACCCTTCACTGGTGGCAACCATGACAGCAACAGCCTTGAAACAAAACCACAGGATAGTCAGCAATCAACAAAAGGTCTCAACCCTGGGAGTCTATGACACCAACAAAATCAGAAATGGAACTCTTTAAAAATATTTTTTTTAACTATCAAACATGCCCAGGTGTGGTGGTACACGCCTGTAATCCCAGCACTTGGGAGGCTAAGGCAGGAGGATCACTGTGACTTCAAGGCCAGCCTGAACTACATAGCAAAACCCTGTCGCAAAAAACCAAAATAAATAAAATATAATACAACACAATACAATATAACACTCAAACAGTGAAACTGATGTTTCCTTTGTTGTACAGTTCTGTGAATTCTGATGCATGGATTCATGTAACTAACCACAAGAAGGATCAATAACCCCCAAAACTTCCCAGTAATTATATCCCTTGACAGTCACATACCTTCCTCCATCCTAACTCAACCACTGTTTCTACCAGTGTAGTTCTGTCTCTTTGAGAACATCAAACAATGAGATCATACAAAATATAAGCCACTGATACTGGCTCTTCTTAACTTGGCTTACTGTCTTTGAGATCCTTCAGATCATGCAGACATCAGCAGTTCCTTGAATTTTGCCGTCTTGTGCTATAAAACAGTGGTTTCTAACCTTTCTGCCACCAGGGACAAGTTTCACGAAAGATAATTCTTTCAGGGATTGGGGGAGGGTGATTTTGGGTTGAAGTCTCATAAGGAACATGCAACACTAATCCACTGCATGCACAGGTCACAGTAGGGTTCTTGCTCCTGTGAAAATCTAACGCTGCCGCTGATCTGACAGGAGGTGGGGCTCAGGGGATAAGGTAAGGGATAGGGAGCTGACTGTAAATTCAGATGACGCTTCATTTGCCCTCCAACCACCTCCTGCTGTGTGGCCTGGTTTGTGTCCTAAAGTTTTTAATTTTGATCTTATTTTAACTTTAATATTAATTTTACCATTTTTTTCCTATGGATCATGATTTAGTGATTTCTAAGAACTCTGCCTAACATCACCTTATGACAATTTTTCTCGTTTTCTTCTAAAATTTTTACAATTTTTACATTCAGAGGTATGATCCATTTCGAGTTAATCTTTGTACATGGTATGAAGTTTAGAGGGATATTCAATTTTTTAAAATTATAGACGACCAATTGTTCTAACAACATTTACTGAAAAACCGTCCTTTCTCCCTTAAAGTGCTTCTGTACCTGTTGAAGACCACTGGCCAACTTCTATGGGCCTGTAAACAGGACTCTGTTCTGTTCCACTCTGTCAGTGCCATGGAGTTTTGATTTCTGTAGCTTTAGTTATGTCTCAAAATTAGCTTGGGTGTTTCCTCCAATTGTAGAATATCTTTATTTTGAAAAGTTTATTTCAATAAGCTTTAAAGTCACCTACCTGAACAGAATGTGCTTCACCTGAGGTGGCAGAGTAAGAGACAGCCACCAGGTCAGCACTCCAGGGGAAGTCACTAGGTGGCAGCTGAAGTTCTTTGCAAACAGATAACTGCAGAACAAACCCAAACAGAAAACCTCTGGCATCAAATCCAATTTTTTGGAATATGAAAATACATCTAACTTCTCTATTTCCTTTCTCTGTGCATTTTACATTCTGATTCATTTGCTGGAACTACCATTCTACAAATATTCTCTTCACAGCTCTTTTTGATCATGCTTTCAGTACTTTTACAATAAAGACTCTTAAGAGACACAGAGGCAGGAAACTTAAGAGTGAGGCTGGATTTTGAACAGCAATTAGTGTATTCTTCCAAGGCTAAAGAGCCTACAGATTGAGAAGTATTTAGGCTTCCTGCAGACTTTATCCATCTGGTTTTGGCTTGTTTGATATTAAAAACTAGCATGACCAAGAGTAATTACACCAACCTGCCTTGAAAATACTTCTTAGCTAACAGCAAAGTATCAAGATCCTTCTGCTAACCAGGCATGGTGGTTACACACCTGTAATCGCAGCACTCAGGAGGCTAACGCAGGAGGATCACTGCAAGTTCAAGGCAACCCTGGGCTACATAGTGAGTTCAAGTTCAGCCTGAACTGCATAGCAAGACCCTGTCTCAAAAAAACAAAAACAAAATCAAAAAAAGATCCCTTTGCTAAATTAGCATGCCCCTTGGTCTTCTCCCTCATTTACTGCACCCAACAAAAAAAGCACTATTTAGGCAGCAGCAGTACAGAGGCCAACAAATGTGAAGTTTAGGTAGGCAGGAGCCCTGAGTTCCAAGAGAACAGAGGCTCAGAATAATGAGAGGAGGTGCTAGAGACTCCGCATAGGGTAAAGAAGTTGCTGTGGGTAAGGTGCTAGACACAAATAATGACCTACTGCCAGAAGATCACAGCTGAAAGCTTTCCCATCTACTGGCATATTTCCTGTTCTGTAAGCACCATTTACTCAAGTCACCAAAATATGGTTTATCTTCTTAGAAATAAGCACGTTATGACAGCTTATGTGAACAGCATTATCTTAGATTTCATTAGGCACACTGATAGGCATCATGCCCCATGAAAATTTTTGTCTCTGATTTTATTAAATGTAAATAACATATATCTTGTAAAAAACATTAAAAGGGCTTCTTATGCTAATTGTACTTGTACAAGCATGGTGAATGGTCCTAAAGCCTCCTGGACTTGCCGTAAGGAGGATGGCAAGTACCAATCCCACAAGGTGACATGGTACAAAAGGTGAGAACTCTGCTCAGAAATGGCACGAGCTAGAAGGCAGAATGCTGGGGGTAGGAGAGGGCAAAAGCCCATGTTCCAGAAAAAGGCTAAAATCACACAGAAGACTGTGCTGAGGCTTGAGTGAATGGGGCCTGTGGAGAAACAAGGGGCCATGTGACCCAGGGCTGAGCTTCACCTTCATTATGAAGACAGTAACACCCTGAGGTTGTGTTCACCTGGCTGCAGTGGTTCTTTGGAGAGGGAATAAACTACATATATTAATTTTTTAAAAGTCATGAAAATAGGAGAAACTTTTCCCAATACAAAAACATGGATGTGTGCTCAGTATTTTCACAAATTCCCAATTGTCTGTGTAGATTCAGACCACTGCCCTCCACCAGCCCTAAAGAGGGAGGAGAAGATGCAGGGTCCAGTGGTCTCCTACCCCTGTGACCCATGAGCTCCCTGAAGAACATACCTTGGTGACGGGGGACAGGGTGATCTTCCAAACAAGGAGCTTCTCCTTGCAGACCAGGCAAGCCCATCCACCTTCATCGATATGGACAGACAGTTGATCATCAACTAGGGCAGAAAAATGAGATACACACTCAACCTTAAATTGTGAATATGAATAACTATTAAATCTCTTTATGCCAAAATCCTCTTTATTACCACTTGCTTCAACATAGGTAACAGAAACACGCTCACAAAAGATTAATTCACAATAAAAAATATTTCAAGGGCTGGGGATGTAAGCTCAATAGCCTGTGCCTGCCTGGCAAGCTCAAGGTCCTGAGTTCGATCCCTGGTACCAAAAAAACATAAACAAAGAAAAATATTTCTAAATGCTCCACAACTATCAACACCCAAAACAAGAGATCCATTTAACTTTGATAATTACCTTTAGAAATATATTAAAAAACTGTATTTTAACCTAGGTTTGATACACCTTAATTTTTTATTACATAAAAATCCAACTTTATTGAACATAGGAATAGATGGATTTTCAAATTATTTTTGCTTTAAAGGTTATTAGTATCTGATCTACGGTAGAACTTACTAACTGCTACTATACGAAGATACTTGTCTATTCTTAATTCTATATTCATATACAAATATGCTTAAATGTAGAGAGAAACATTTGTGACTGGCTTATTAGTGCATGGTAATCCCTGGTATAGGCACTGCTCAAGCTGGTAAAAGGGGAATCATCCTTTCTTTAGCAAATTTGAAGCACAGGCACAAATTTGAATTTTATACAAAAATTCAGTTTTACTCTTATTCTTACATCAGTGGGAGCTAATGCCTGTAACTTTCAGGCAAGCAATACTTTTGTTTTCCACCGCCTAGCTGAACAAAAATACACATAATGTACTGTTTTCTTTAGAAAAGACTTGTTTTTTATATTTCAATGAGAATACCATATAACCCTTTCTTGGACAAAATGACCAGGGTATAATGAAACCATCTTTGGAGGAAATGTTTAATCTGCCTATCTTATTTAAATAAATCCTCCAATAAGAAATGGAGAATTCATTGCCTTTATTTGGAAAGCTTTGTAGTTATCCGTCAAATTTGTATATGGAGCTCACCAACATTCCCTTATTGGAAACAGCAGTATTTCCACATAATAGTTCTCAAAAGGACTTAAGTCTCAAAATTCTGTGTCTCCTTTGGCTTCTCTCTTGATTAATGGTTCACTTCATATCATCATCTTCATCTTCATAAATTTTCTTTAGAACATTCATTAATCCCTCACCAGGATCTGTTTCAGCATCGTAGGATGGCGTTTCTTTTTCTTTGCATTCTTTTTCAACCTGAGTCAAGTACTCCCATCGCATGTTTTCTGCTTTCTTTCTACATAAGATAAGAACTGTATCAGTCTTGATTTATTTTGAACTGCCTTCCACTGAGATGGCTTTCAAGAGATTGATTGTTCACTATCATAGAGTAACTCTTCCCATTTAGATTCTTTGCCAAAAGATCAAATGACCTCTCTGTAAAATGCACCTGCACATTCTCAGCAGGAACTTGATGAACTCCAGTTAAGGTAATGTAGATTTTCACAAACTTATCTGACTGATCCCATCCATAACTACTGATTTTCAGAGTATATCCTGTTGTGATAGGAACAACCACAGCAGCTGGTTTTTCATTGTCTAGAAATTCTGGTTTCTTTTGTGATTTTTGTTGCACCTTATTCTTTATTTCTATTTCGATCTTGGTATATGTGGTGCCGAAGCAAGCACTCTATTTCGATCTTGGATTTTTCAGCTGTCAGGGCATCTCGTACTCTCTTCCTAGTGGCCTTTTCCAACAACACCTTTACCTCTTCTAGATCATTCTGCAACTCCTCCAAAGCGGAAGCCATGGCCAGGCTGGGTCAGATCGAAGGCCCAAGCAGCAAGTGTGCACTTAAAAACAGTCCTTGGTAATGATTTTCCGTGTCAAGGAGAGGTCACATTTAAATTCTTCTTCGATTCACACTTCCTGTCTCTAGGAACTTATGCTCCTTGAATTCTGAGCTATGAGGCTATGTACTGTTAGACAATGCATTCTTTTTTTTTTTTTTTTTTTGGTACCGGGGATCGAACTCGGGACCTTGAGCTTGAGGCTAGGTATTATAACTGACCAGTCTAGTGGCATGAACCAGGAGTATAGAGAAAGGTTTAAATGCAATTTAAACTGAAATTTTGGGGGGCAATTTTATTTATTTATTTCACAACAATGCATAACAGAGGTTAGCAGTTTAGTTGTCTGAAAACAACTACCCTAAAAGTTTCTACGGATCAGCAGCCAAGAGGTGCAGGTTTAAGTTGATGAGAAATATTCCTTCTTTTGTGGTTGTTTTGTTTTTTGTTTGTCTAGTACTGGGAATTGAACCCTAGGCCTTCACACTAAAGAACATCCCCAGGTCTTTTTGATTTTAAGTGAGTCTCTAAGTTACTAAACTGCCTCATCTTCCCAAAGTGCTGGGATTATAGAGGCATGTGCCACCACTTCTGGCTACATTCCATCTTTTACAATGGATTACTTTAAACTTTTTTTTTTACTGTTATTCACAATAAAAATTTTTAAGTTCAATTTTTAATTAAATTAAATTCTCTCTGTTTCTCTTTCTTTATGCTGGTCATGAACAACAAAATTGATTTCAGTTACTCCTGCAGTTTTTTTTTTCTCCCGGTACCGGGGATCAAACTCATGTCCTTGCGCTTGCACAGCAGGTAGCGAAACCACTGAGCTAAATCCCCGGTCCCTCCTGCAGTTTGAAAAATACTATTCCAGGGCTGGGGATTTAGGTCAGTGGTTCCGCCACCTGCCTTGCAGACACAAGGTCCTGAGTTCGATCCCCAGTACCAAAAAAAAAATACTATTCCAGAAAAGCACAAAGGAGGCTGAGGCAGGAGGACTGTCCCAAGTTCAAGCCCAACCTGGGCTACATAGTGAGTTCAAGGCCAGCCTGAACTGTATAGTGAGACCTTGTCTCAAAAACAACAAAAAAAGCACAAAAGGTCAGAGTTGTGTCCTTAATGAAATGACTAAGGCACTGTGAACTGTATGCTTGCATCACCCAACTTCACACTCTTCATGTTGCCTGTCCAGGTGTGTTATCTGTACCTTCCAACCTCTGTACTTATCCACTGTCCACAGGATCTTCCAGTAGGATCCCACACTGGCAACGTCATGAATTTGTCCCCATGGCCTCTCCATACTACACATCCAGAAACAGAGTGGGACTTGTATTATTAACCCAATAACGTAAGGTACTAGTTGTAGGGGTGTTTTTAGAGCTAAACTTCATATACCTGATCAACTTTTGAAATGGAACTAAATTTTGCACATACAATATTTTATTGCATTTTTTTTTTTTTGGTACCAGAGATCAAACCCGGGCCCTTGTGCTTTCGAGGCAGGCAGCGGAACCACTGAGCTAAAACCCCGGCCCTAGGCTTGGTTTTGATTTGCTAACAGGGGCAAAGGGAATGACAACACCTACCCTCAGCCAATGTTAGGGCTTCCATGACTTTAACTGGAAGAGATGATCCAAATGTTTTCACGTCATAGTTCACAGACTCAGTTATGGAGTGGTGTGGTAGTATCCGTGTAGGTGTTCCTCTAAAGAACAGAAATCATATTACTTCACTTATAACTTAAACTTTTACACCATCCTAGTTTTTATGTATTTATTTATATAATAAAGAGATCTCTGATAAGAAAATGAGGTGTAACAGTGGAAAAAAAAAACACTAGCTCACATATACTACATTTTAAAATGTATTTTTCACTTTAAAAAAAAGTGACAGAATTTAGGGAAACATGGCTTCAGGTCCTATCTATGCTCAGAAATCAGGTACACACCTCTAGTCACTCCTCATCACTATGCTCCTTACCTGTAAAATAAAAAGGTTGGACTAAAATCAGTGTTTTTTCAAACTCAGAACCATTTGGTGGGTCTCAATCAACATTTTTGAAAAGTAAAACATTAACCTCTGCCACATACTACTGTCACAAATGTTCCACAGACATTGAGTGGGGTGATCCTCAAGCTCTCATCCAGCTCTGTGACTGTAAGACCCGCCAGATCTGTGCAGCAAGCAAAAGCAAGAAAATAAACAGGACTCTGGCACCTGATGCTGATCTCTGCCACAGAGAAGCAGGACCTGCCTTGTTTCCTGGCCCTTTCCTCAGTACTCCAAACAATAATGCAGGGTCATCAGCAAAAGCTCCCCTCCAATGGGCACTGAATGAGGAGGTGCACACCAAACTGTCAGAGATTTTGTCTCCTGTCAGAGTACCCTAACAAAGATGTTTCTTTAAATGATCAGAAGGGAGGAAAAGATTTTAAAGAGTAACACACACATATTATGCAAAGTATGGCTTTCATTCTGACTTTTCTCAGAAGAAACAGAAAACACAGGATCAGCTTTTTGAAGGGCACTTTTCAAAATGTAAGGGTCAAGAATACAGTATATTCTCTATAAATCATGTCTCCTTGGAAGTACTGCAAACTTTTATAGATACATTTTAGTCATAAGTTCAAGACTCAACATTTGCTACTTTCCTGCCAGGAAAAATTATCTCCTCAAAGATGAAGCCAAAAGAAAGTAATCAGAAGCAGATGCTTCCTGCCTTTGAAATTTCATGGTGCCCATGAACTCCGGGGACAAGAAGCATGACTTTGCTGGAATGTGGATTGGTGCTGCACATCAACAGTTTTAGTAACAAAACTACTACTCTTACCTGACTGAGGGGAGAGCCATTCATTCCCCATAACCTGGATACAAAGTGAAATTTTGTAGCCAACAGCCCTCTAGTTGCCATTTAGCAGATATTAATGACAGCTGGTATATTAGGCATGAAGTGACAATTCTGCCAGGACTGGAGGTGGTCATAACTGTCATTACTTTAGGTCTGCATCAGGGCACCTCAGGTGGACTTCTGGGCCATGCATCACCTTCTGCCAGACCACAGGGGCAGTAAGAGGAAGGCAGGAGGCCACTGATACAAACCCAGACTGTTTTTCACCCCTGCAAAAAAAAGTAATGCCAGAGGGCCCGGGATTTAGCTCAGTGGTTCCGCCACCTGCCTCACAAGCGCAAGGTCCTGAGTTTGATCCTCAGTACCAAAAAAAAAAAAAGTAATCACAGAGAGTGTGCGTTCTACCTTCTTTCTTTTTCTAATATGCTGAAGTAGAGAAAACTGTTGGCTAGGTTAGTCCAGGGGATTTCAGGGCCAAAGCCACAACTTCACTGGTGGACAGAGATTAAGTACTTTAAGAGCTACAAAAGCATTTGCCACCAAAACCTAAGACACTTGTGTTAGGACAAGGTGGACACAGACAGATTAGTGGCATAAGGTCACCTGCCAGCCTCAAGAACACATCCTTACAAAGGAGCACACAGTGTATATTGGTATACGACAAGTTAAACATGGTGGTATAAGCCTATAATCCCAGCACTGAAGAGGCTAAGCCAGGAGATCATGAGTTTAAGGCCAGCCTGGGCCCTGTCTCAAAACCAACAAAAAGCCAGGCACAGTGGCACATGGCTATAACCCCAGCGCTTGGGAAACTGAGGCAGGAGGATCACCTCAAGTTCGAGGCCAGCCTAGGCTATATAGCAAGACTCTGTCTCAAGAAAACAATAGCAGTAGCAGCAGCAGCAACAACAACTACAATAAAATGTTAGTATATGACAAACTTATTTCCTATACTTTCACTAGAAATTAAGGTTACTACACACTAAAACCTCTACTTAGTATCACAGGACTTGAAATAATGAAGGAAACAACTCCACCTGCAAGGAAAGCCATGTTTTTGCTAAGTAAAGCCATGAGGTACAGAAGATGTACTTTGGTTAAGGCAAAAAAAAAGAATAATTTTGGTCCTAACATACAGTGACTGGTTTGTCCAAATGAGAAAGGGGAAAAGTATAAGCAAAACCAAATGTATAAGAAAGTTATAAAAAGTATGTGGAAATCTTGTGGAGTTACTGCCACCTGGGATTACATGGATTTATTTATTAGTTTTATTAAGGTCAGCTTTAGTATTAATATACTGGGGTAAAGCAGAATTTGATCTTCTCTGTTAAAATGACAGTCTTGTAGTACTGATCTGAGAATGTGATGCTTTTTCCTTTTAAATAATTGGCCTAAGAAACAAAAATTTTGTGTTTCCTCAAGGTAATTTCTTGTGTTTCACCTTGTCTCTGACTTTGAGTATTTGAGTCATCTTAAACTTTTTAATGAACCAAGCTTTTGCTTACAATTATGTAACTTTCTCTCTCTGCCTTTAAAATCTTTTATTGTCACCATGACTAAACTGACAACCAAAATCATATTTGTTTTAAACCTTGATATTGTTTTACAAACTTTACAAACTTTTTTACAAATTTTACAAAATCAGATTCTAAATCAAATCTTTCTGACCCTGAACTAACTTTGGGATTTCTCAGTTGGGCCTCAGGAAAACCACATAGGATGTGTTTCTCATCTGGTAAAAGAGACACTAAGTTATATGGGAAGTACTGTCAAATAAAAGTACAATTCAATCTTCTTTAAGATACATTTATGAGTATGTTATTAATATGAATGTTCCAAACATTGTAGGAGATACCTAGAAATCTTTGAGGGAGGGATATTGGAGATTGAACCCACAACCTTTGCACTGAGCTACATCCCCAACCCTTTTTAATTTTTAATTTTAAAACTAAGTTTCCCTGTATTGCTTAAGCTGGGCTTAACTTGAGATCTTCCTGCCGAAGCTTCCCAGCATGCGGGGCTAACAGGTGTGTACCATCAAGACTGGCTGGATCCTACATTTTCTACAAAAGGATCTTCCAGGGCCAGAGGTTTAACTCAGTGGTGCCAGCACCTGCCTGTCAAGGGCAAGGTCCTGAGTTTGATCCCCGGTACTAAAAAAATAAAAAAGAATAATAAAAAGAAAACATACACACACACACACACAAAACAGAAAAATAAAACTATAAACCAGGATAAGAATTCAACAATTTCATGCCGTGAACAGCTTTTCTCAAGATGTTGGAATAAGACTCTATGTTGTGATGAAAGGCTTAACCTCTCTTAATTCTTCCTTGCTTATACCTACTGTTTTCACTTGACAGGATAATGCTGTAATTAGGCCTTCACAATCAGTAATACTTGTGAGTAACATGACAGAGTGTCACATCAAACCCAAATCTTTACATCACTTAAGCGATTCTTTAGGCTACCTACTGGGTAATTTCAGGAACATCCCTAAGGCAATTTTTCAAATTGTTCTGCTGTCTCTTTTATAGTTAGCCTTGTAGACCCACTTGTTCTCACTCTCTGCTTTAATTTAACCCAGTCTTGGGGTGCTACATAATAGAATTGCTATCTACTATCTGGACAGGGAGGAATGTGTACAACTGCTAACACTTTCTGTTGAACATGGATAAATACATTGGGCATTATAGAGACTCAGTTGCAAAAAAATATATATTGAACAGACTACTTGATTAAAAAAGACTCCTCATCTGGTTCATTCCATCCTTGGCATTATCATCTATCATAACAGTAGTTTTCCTGGTAGACTGTATTCTCCCAAAAGTTTTAAATATTTTCATTAGTCATCCATCAAACATCAAGTATCTGTGTTCTGATGGGATGACAAAAACCAAAAAAAAAAAAAAAATGTAATGAGTGTATTATAATCTACAAATGACATGTTGAAACTGAATCACCAGGATGATAAAGAGTAGCACTGATGCCTTTAGTGCTGATCACACTCATCCAGGTAAGAGCCTAACCAAAAGGTGGAAATTATTAAATAAAAATTATTGGAGGGCACTATTGTGGACTGAGCTCCTAAAGTAGGTCCCAATTAACCGAACCAAAATGTTGTCTCTCGGGGCAAATGTTACATCATCGAATTAAAACTTTAAGGAGTCAAACAGATCAAGTTTCTCTGAAAACAGGAGATTCCAGTCAAAAAGAAATCTCCTTCGCATTACCTTACAAGGCAACGAGGTAACTTGATGTTAATCAATCATGGGTTTTTTGTGGGTTTTTTCCATTGTTCTGTTTCTTTATTTCCACTTGCAAAACTCACTGTTCTGCTGTTGCCCTTATATATACCGTACAGTGGAGGCTGTACAGATTCGTAAATCGCAAATTAAAAAGCCAACTAAAACTGCTGTACAACTAACTGCTAGAATCTCTTTTTCTGACACACTTAAAGTGCAAAGCGAGGGCCAGGGATGTAGCTCGGCGGCGCCGCGCCTGCCTGGCAAGGGCAAGATACTGAGTTCGATTGCCAGTACTGGGGGAAAAAAAATTTTTTTAAGTGCAAAGCGAGGGTTCACCTGGTAATCAATGTGAAGGTGAAATAACTTGCAAGAGTGAGCAGCCCTCTCCGCGCTGCCCCGGTTCCAGTGACTAACCATTCTCGCGTTACAGCCTGCCGGTCGTCTGACCCAGCCACTGGCGATCACTTACCGCGAGCTGAGAGAGCTGCGCCGGGATACCGGCGAGAAGAGCACTGGGGAGAAGACCGCAGAACCCAGGGACTGTCCCCTCCTGCTTCCCGCACGGGGCGTTGAATTCGGCCCAATTCCAACCAGCGGGACCCTTCGGGATCCAGGACCTGGGGTCCGCGGAGAAGGGATGGCCGGAAACATGATCGTTGGAAGCAGTGGCGGACGAGCTACGGCTGGGTCGAGGACAGAAGTTCAGTCCTCGGGCGCCGTGAGCTTGAATACCCAGGGGCGGGAAGGCGCGTGGCGATGACGTCCAACCAACGTCAAGCCGCGGATCGTGGTTGGAGCATGAGCAGGGAGGCGCACGGCGATGACGATAAAGTGCAGGGCCGACTTGCTGGGCGTGGTCGGAGCGGAACTGGCCTGAGGCTGCGACCTCAAAGAGTGGTGCTGATCTTCTGGGCGTGGTCAGCGTGGAGTGGCGCAAAGCGGGGACGTCAAAACCCTTAGCTAAGCTGGGTTGGCTTGGGCCCGAGACCTGGTGGAGGCTCGAGTTTTGGAGGAAGTTTGAAACTGAAAAGCGACTTTCTTGCGTGCGCAGGCGAGGCCTGGCGGCCTATGGCATGGACGCAAACATGGCACTGGAGAAGCATCTGCAATCTAAGCTGAGGAAAAAGATACATGCAGGAGACGTGGCCCTCACGCTGTCGAATCAGTTCCCGGGTTCTCCCCAGGGCAGCTCTGCAGTCTACTGTCCTAACGCCGCAGACCCGCATTCCTAGCCCACGCCTCCTCACAGTGGCTGTTCACAGCCGAATTCACGCTTTCCTACTGGGGCTCCGATCCTATATGAGCAGTCTATAGTAAAGGAATTGGGCTAGCCCGAGGCGCGGAGAGGCGCAGTCCGGGAGTCAGCCCAGGGCCCACAGCTGCATAGCTCCCGAGGAACCCAGAAGCTCGTCTGCAAGGTCCTGCCCGGTTTGAGCGCTTATCTTTTCCTTTTTCATTTTAGAGCTTCTTTGGAAAAAGGAGAGGTCTTTTGTCCAGTCTTCGTTCACTCTGGCCTCCCCACTGCCACCGAGGGAACCAGGATGAGCCTGGTGCTAGGGCTTTCAACTATTCTACTGGCTGACCACTGACCATAGGTTATTTGCTGAGGCCTTCCGTGATGGCTCTTCCATCCCAATTCTACCACTTCCCGCTTGGACTCCATAGTCCAAAAAATTCCAACTCTCAATTCCTTGCATATTACCTTTTTCCTGGGTTGTTTGCAGTTGGTTAGCCCAGCAGGCGGCCACCTTGTGCATCAGATCTTAATTCAGTGCTGCCTTCTCAGTGGAGCCTCCCTCAGGCTAGATGTTCCTTTATCCTTTGTCCTCTCCACTCCTGCGTGTAGACTATAGAGTTTTTATTCTGCCTGATCATTTTGTGTTCATAAATGTTTCTCGGGGAGCTTTTTTTTGTATTTTGAGTCAGAATCTCCCTATGTAGTTTAGGCTGGTCTTGAACTCACTAGCCCAGGCTGGCCTCAAACTCTCAGCAATCCTCAGCCTCCCAAATGCTGGGGTTACAGGCATGTGCCACCACACCCTGCTGGAGGAGCTACTTTTTGTTTTGTTTTGTTTTGTTTTGTTTTGTTTTGTTTTGTTTGAGACAGAGTCTCAATAAGTAATTCAGGCTAGCTTTGAACTCACTATGTAGCCCAGGCTGGTCTCGAACTCATGGTGATCCTTGGTAACAGGCATGTGCCATCTCCCTAGCTGAGCTACTTTTAAATATCTTGACAGAAGAGACCATGGTGGGCCCAGGGACTTAGCTCAGTGGCACCGCGCCTGCCTTACAAGCACAAGGTCCTGAGTTTGATCCCTGGTACCGAGGGAAAAAAAAGAGAGAGAGAGAGACCATGGCCCTGTTACCTTTGTGCACACTGTAACAGATACATAGCCAACTTTCACTACATCTTTGTAGAAGTAAGGAAAGGTTAAGTGAACACTGGTTGAGTAAATCCTTTTGTGTCTCTGGAAGCTGGTCTGTGCACATTCATAGCCCCAGATAATCATCTTTATTACTTTCTCTCACCTGGGTTTATCTTGTTCTTTACAGCTTGGCTTTGAGTCTTAAATCTCCTGGAGCTCTGTGCATTTCCTCCTGTCAGTCTGATTAGGAGGGGTGTGAGATAAGAGATAGAAAGTAGTTATGTTGAGGAAGGACTGGTGGGTTTGGTTTAGTTTCTGTGCCCTTTTTGGGCTGGTTAGTGGTGTGCCCACCATCCAGTTTTAAAAGTCTGTTAAAGGAGCTGGATAGACTTGCCAGCATCTTTGAGCAGGAACTTCCCCAAAGTCCAGATGTATTACTAGTTTTGGGAAATAAAATTTGACATTTGTGGACTCATACAAACAAACCGGGTGTGGTGGTACATGCCTGTAATCCCAGAACTCAGAAGGCTAAGGCAGGAGGATCACTGGGAGTTCAAGGCTGGCCTGGGCTACATAGTAAATTCAAGGCCAGCCTGAACTACATAGTGAGCTCCTGTCTCAAAAAAAATTTTTTTAAATAATAAAATTCTCTTTAAAGAAAGAGCAAGATAATCCAGTAGAAAAACCATGGCAGCATATAAAAGGCATGAAATGGCAGACCAGAGAATAGAAATGACCAAAAGAACAAAAAATAATCTTCAGTTTCACTAGTAATTAAAGAAATGCAAATCAAACCACCATTAGCATTGTTTACCTATTGCATGATCAGAGATATTTAGACCCAATGATCAATGGAACAGACTAGAAGATGCAGAAACAACTCCAAAGACACTTGCCACTTTATCTTTGACAAAGGGGCCAAACACATTCACTGGTAAAAAGCCTCTTTAAAAATTAATGGTGCTGGAAAAACTGGCTTTCCACATGCTAAAGACTAAAACTAAACCCATATCTCACCATGCATTAAACTAAAAGTGAAATAGATCAAAGATCTAAATATTAAAACACACAGGGCTGGGGATTTAGCTCAGTGGTTTCGCCGCCTGCTGTGCAAGCTCAAGGATCTTAGTTCGATCCCCGGTACCAAAAAAAAATACACAATCTTCAGGAAGATAGAATATGTAGAACTCTTGAAGACATAGGTATAGGCAAAGACTTTATGAACAAACCCCTGATTGCACAGGAAATATCCCAAAGAATCAACAATTGAGATCTCATTGTATTAAAAACCTTTTGCACAGCAAAAAAACCCACCAACAACATCAAAAGACAACCCACAGAGTGAAAAAAATTTTTTTCCAGCTGTTCCTCAGACAAAGGATTAATATCTATAATATATAAATCTCAAAAAAAGCAGACCCCCAAGTTAAAAGACCCAATCCAAAACTGGGCATCTGAAATGAACAGACACTTCTCAGATGAAGTAGTAGAAATGGCAAATAAATATATGAAAAAAAATGTCCAACATCACTGGTCATTCGTAAGATGCAAATTAAAACACTGAGATTCAATCTCACTCCAGAAAGAATAGCTATTATCAAGAAATCAATAACAAGTGCTGGAGGGGATGTGGGGGAAAATGAACCCATCTCCACTGTTGGGAATGTAGACTGGTGCAACCACTGAGGAAAACAGTGTGGAGATTCCTTAAAAAACTAAAACTATGGGCTGGCAATTTAGCTCAGTGGTGCCAGGCCTGCCTGGGAAGCACAAAGTCCTGAATTCAATTCCTAGTACTGAAAAAAAAAAAAAAAAACAGCTAAAACTAGAGGTTCCATTTGACCCAGCTATTCCCTTTCTTGGTATCATCCTTAAAGAATTAAAAGCATCATGCCACAGTGATATATGCACACCCGTGTTTATAGCAGCACAGCTCATAATAGCTAAGGTTTTTTTTGGTACTGGGGATCAAACTCAGAACCTTGCACTTTTGAGGCAGATGCAGTGCCACTTAGCTAAATCCCCACCCCCATAATAGCTAAATCTTGAAAGCAGTCTATATGATCATCAACTGATGAATGGATAAAGAAAATGTGGTATTTATATACAATGGAGTACTACTCTGCCATAAAGAAGGATAAACTCGAGACATTTCTAGGTAAATGGATGTACCTTGAGACCATACTTTTATGTGAAATAAGTCAGACACACATGTTCAGATATTGCAATTTTGGGTGAGAAACCTAAAGTATAAATAAGGACCAAAATGTATAATAGATATTGTGAAATAGGAAGAATATTTTCAATGGGAAGAGGAACTCGGGAAGAGGGAGGGGAAAGGGAGGAAGGGAAAAGGCAAAAAAGAATAGAAGGAAAAAATGGAAATAAAGCTTTTGTACATAAGAAGGGGAAGAGAGGTTGAAGGGGGGAAGGAAATGAGAAAAGAATCCAAATATGTCATGTACAGATACAAATTCCATATGATGAATGTTATTATGTTATTTTGTATTTTGGCACAGGGAATTAGCACATGCTAAGTCAATTTTTTCAAAAGCAGTTTGGTTAATAAACAGTATGTGCAGCCCAGAGATTTAGCTCAGTGGTTTCACTGCCTGCTGTGCAAGCGCAAGGACCTGAGTTCAATCCCTGGTACCAAAAAATAAATAAACAGTATGTGCAAATCGGACACACATGTTTAAATACTGCATTATTTCTCTGGTGTAAGAAACCAAAACTGGAAATAAGGACTAAATGGTATAACAGATACTGGGAAATGGGAAGAAAATGTTCAAATGGGAGGGGGAACAAGGGAGGGAGAGAGTGACAAGAAAAAAGTGAAAACAGAAGGACAAAATAGAAACAAAGCTTTTGTACATAGAGAGGGGAAGGGGGTGTAAGGAGAGGGGGCGTAAGGAGAGGGGGAATTGGATAAAATAAAATTTATTTTAAAAAATAAAATAACCACTATGTTCCCAGCACTCAAGAGGCTGAGGCAGGAGGACTGCTGCAAGTTGAAGGCAAGCCTGGGCTACATAATGAGTTCAAGGCCAGTCTGAACTACATAGCGAGATCCTGTCTCAAAAAACAAAACAAGGCTCAGTGGTTTCGCCGCCTGCTACGCAAGTGCAAGGACCCGAGTTGGATCCCTGGTACCAAAAAAAAGACAATGAAAAAAGAAAACAAAACAGTATGTGCAGAGAAATAAGTCAAAAGACACAGTTGCAACTGCATACAATGCTCAAGTCTAGAGATCTAAAGTACAGCAGGAAGACTGTATTTGCTGTATACTGAGAATGTACTGAGAGATTAGGTGCTCTTAACATACATGGTAACTATGAAAGGTGATGGACAGAGTAATTTGCTTCACTGTAGCAATCATTTCCATATATGTGTCAGTAGGTAAAGCTGTACATATTAAACATAAAAAATATTATATATATATTGATTAGGTTCAAGGCACACTGCCCCAAAATATGGCACCTTGGCATTTGAGAAGACAGAAGAGAAAATTCATTCTTCAACCTCCTGCCATTCTTTCTCCCCTAAGCAGGTCATATAAGACCTTCACATGAGAAGTGTTCCCCCTGTACCTCAAGGAAGAAACATCCTTATCTCTGAAGCACAGGGACACGAAGAACCTGGACAGACCTTGCTGAGTGTCCCCAGTGTCAACACTGAGTACACCTCTCTATCCCAGCACACTTCATCAAGCCCAGGTTACAAGATGCACAAGTTTCCCTACTGCTCTGGGTCATCTTCCCGTGGCTCCCATGTCACAGGAGATTTACTTAACATTAAATTTGTTTTTTTCTTGTTAGTCTCTTGTTATAGGGACTTGGCTATGAACCTATGATGGGAGAAGATACTTCTTTTCTCCCTACATGTAATATAGGCCCATTTTAATTCTGTTAGAGAAAAATACCTCATCATTTAGCCTTGTACCAGTGTGAGATGCACAGATTGGGCTCCCTCTGTACATCCTTCCCAAGGCATCATCCTTGCAGTTAAAACCAAACATTGATTTATGACACTAGCCGGGGATTTAGCTCAGTGGTTTCGCCACCTGCTGCGCAAGTGCAAGGACTCAAGTTCAATCCCTGGCACCAAAAAAACCCCCAAAACAACGATTTATGACACTAAACACTACAATGGCAACAGGAAGCAGCCGGAATTGTGTCCTGCAGATGTGGTAAGACTGTTACGGCTTATGTCTAGACGTTTCCCTTAAAGACTCATGCACTCATAGGTGGGGCTTTTGGGAGTGACTGGATCATGGGAGTATGATACTGGATTAGTCCACTGACTGGTTTAGCATAGTTCTGGGTATGGGTGATGGATTTACTGATGAGAGAAGAACCACCCTGGGTGTGGGTGGCACCAACCAATAGGCTTGTAGCCCAGATGGAATAAAAAGGAAAAGGAAGGCTGCTGCTTCCTGCCTGCCACACCGTGAACTGTTTTTCCCCTGCCATGCCTCTCTGCCTCAAAGCCAGACAACTATGGACTGAAACTTCTACAAACTGAGCTAAAACAAACGTTTCCTCCTCTAACTTGTGGGTGTCAGGTATTTCATCCCAGCAATGAAAAAGTAACTAAGACAGATTGTTAGGATCCCAGGCTTAGCAGCATGGTGATCAAGACATTAGAATGGAAGGTCAGGGGAGGATGGAGAACATTCCATGAAACTATCCATACTAGATGTTTCCAGGGTATCCATCTAATCCTTTTCTGATTGCGAAGGCTTGAGATGACTGTAAAAGTCCTTCAAGTATACATATCCACATTCCTTTGGTTAAATTTAGGCTCCTTCCCTACCAGATCCATCACATCCAAAGTTCCTCAGGAATACTTAAAGCCCATAAATTGGCTTACTTGAGAAAGTAAAGAGCAGGAGACCGACCCTAAGATAAATGAATAGGTTGAGAGAATCCAAACAATGTTTAAATTACAAAAAAACAAAAACCAGAACAAAACAAAAAAGCTGTGCCTATACCTGTAAGATGAGCTAATACCCGTCTTTGGGGTGGGCTGCTTTCTGGAGTTTTCACTCCTTCAAGAGAAGCACAAATGACCTGACAGGTACCAATAAAGAGGCTCTATAAAAAAAGAGAGAGAGAAGCACAAATGTTCATCATTCCAGGAAATAATGCTTCTCATTTCTCGAGTTCCCACACATTCTTCCTGACTGCATCCTAAAATCTCCGCCTCATAAACCTCCCTGTGCCCCCCACCAAAAAATTGCAAGAAATTCAAAACGTGCCCCCCGCCAGCTCTGAGGTCAGCAAACTAGTGTTAGCTTGCCACCCCGTCTGTCAAAGCACTCCCCTTTGGAGTTGAAGAGCAAAAGCCGCCTGATAATTCCTGTCAATAAGTGTGGCTGTGTTCCAATAAGTCTACTTTCAGGCACTAAAATTTGAATTTCATGTATTTTAAAAGTATTGAAATTTTTTTGGTACCAGGGATCAAATTCAGGACCTTGTACTTGCCAGGCAGGCACAGCGCCACTGAGCTACATCCTCAGCCCTATTTTTGGTTTTTCAACCACTGAAAACTATAAAAACCATTCATCATCACACAAAAAAAGGCTTCAGGTCAGCTTACTGACCCTTGCAATAGTTTTATGTAGTTTTTGTACTTTATTTATATGCTTGTTTTGTAACATTTATATTTGTCTTATTTTTTAATCAGCTTTACTCTTTTAAGGAATAAAATGTACTTGTCAAAATGGGCCTGTACTTTATAAAAGTGTATTTGCAAGGGTTTCACCTCAGTGGTCTAACTTATGATTATTTCCCGGGGCCCTATTAGGGCCAAAGTCAGGAGAGGTCCAGCACACAGATAAGCCTGGGAGAGCGTACAGCATAACCCCAAGCCCAGTAATATGAAACCTCATCTCCATGAGTGAGATTTCAGGTGACTTAGAATTCCTTTTTTCTTACTTTCTAAAGTGTCTACATGAATACACGTATCCTTCAATGTCTCCCAAGCATGTAGGATACAAGGTAAGAGAGCCAGCACAGCATTGAAGCATGACACAATCTGGCTCTACTCATTTCTCCAATAACTTACCACTCTTTGGCCTAAACTATACATATCATCAATGCTGAATTAATCTACTGTACTGAATAATTTGCTTATGTATCTTTCCTGGCCTGAATGGGATGATACATATCTAACTTACAGGACTATCAAAGCATCAAATGTAGCAATATTTAAATGCTCTGGACACTTAAACATGGGGCTAAAACATAGTGCATTTGCCTATTATCTTGTTACTAATTTTGCTTGCCTTGCCCCTTTTAAATTAGAAGCCCAGAGGACAGACACTGCCTTCCTTCTCTGCGGTCAACTCTAGGGCACAATTCCTGGTCCATGGTGGAGACAGGTGATGCTTATTTACTGAACTGAAGCAACTAGACAGAATATAAATAGTATCAAACAAATAGGACATTAATAACCTAATCTTTGATAAGGAGAATGGGAATGGGACTTGTAATTTCTACTCACTTTTCTGTATTTTTACTGTTAGATTTTTCTTTATTCCTAAATCTCCATAGCAAATTCTAGTTAGATACTGAATGTAGCACAAAGTTTTACAAGCAGTAGACACAAAGTTCGTTAAAAATTTTAATCTATGATATAAAATGCTAAAGACATATATCAGAAAGCAAAATATAGTGATCAAATTCCATTTTGTAAATACTTTTGTGGAACAAAGAGATTTCCCTCATATAAGACTCTTTTTTTTTTTTGGTACCGGGGATCGAACTAGGGTCCTTGCGCTTGTGCAGCAGGTGGCGAAACCACTGAGCTAAATCCCCGGCCCCATATCTGACTTTCTATTGTGTTTGTTTGCCTTCTGAGAACAACACTAACAACAAATTATATAAAGAACACATGTAAACTTGTTAAGATGGTTGGCACAGGTGCACTGTTTACTAATTCAAAGAATACTACATTCACTCATTCACTGAATGTACTTCATTTACCAGTAAGATCCCTTATGCAGAATGAAGTGTAACACTCTGCATTCCTCATGACACAGTGGTTTCTTTTTCCAGTACAATCAGGGACCAATGGACAGTTAGGGTGTGGGAAGGCTCCCCTTTAAATGTACCAAGGTAAGTGCTCCTCAGGCTCTGGCATCATCAATGTTAAGGAAGCACTTTTTCTTGAACCAATAGCAAATTAACATCACTGATATAAAATATGGCAAATTCAATGGTTATCAGATTCATTTTAGGTATGAGATATTTAGGTAAATAAAATAATCAACATCATGACACTCTGTCTCAAAAAAAACCCCTATAGTCATAAATAGAAGAATAAAGGCTACCAATGTCTTCTTTCAGGAGACTGGCACATTTTTAAGATTCTTGGTTATTCTGTGGAGTAATGAGGACTTCTAAATGTTTTTCAAATGTCTTAAAACTGAAAATTAGCCAGATGTGGTAGCACTTGCCTGTAATCCCAGCACTTGGCAGGCAGAGAGACAGGAGGATCACTGTGAGTTTGAGGCCAGCCTGGGCTACATAGTGAGTTCAAAAGCCAGCCTGGGACTGGGGATTTAGCTCAGTGAAGCCACACCTGCCTCGAAAGCACAAGGTCCTAAATTCAATCCCTGGTACCAAAAATAAAAAAGCCAACCTGGCCCACAGAGTGAGACCCTGTCTCAATAAATAAATAAATAAAAAGAGCTGAAAATTAGTTGTTATTCAGACTTTACCCTTGTTAAGAAAATTTTACTTTTTTTTTTTTTTTTTGGCACCAGGGATCAAACTCAGGACCTTGTGCTTGCAAGGCAGGCACAGCACCACTGAGCTAAATCCCCGGCCCATAAAATTTTAAAAGTATCATAAAAGCTAAAAATTATGTGTCTAGGAATTACAAGTTTTTAACAGAAAATTCTCAAAATATATGCTTCAGACAATTTATTTTATTTTTTTTGTGTGTGGTGGTGGTGATTGAACCCAGGGCTTTGTGAATGTTAGGCAAGTGTTCTCCCACTGAGCTACACCCCTAGCCCTTTTTATTTGTTACTTTTTGGTACCAGGGATCGAACTCGGGACCTTGTGCAAGCAAGGCAGATGGTGGCGCCACTGAGCTAAAGCCCCAGCTGCCCTTTTTATTTTTTAGGATAGGGTCTCACTAAGTTGCCCAGGCTGGCCTCAAATTTGTGATCCTTCTGCCTCAGCCTCCTGAGTAGCTGGGATTACAGGCATGTACCACCCCACTCAGCTTTATCTATCTTTCTTGATAACACCTGGTTATTTATGACTTGCTTTCCAAAAGCACAGAAACAAGTATGTGAATAAAGGCTGGGCATGTTAGTACGTGCCTGTAATTCTAGCACTAGGAGGCTGAGGCAGGAGGATTGCTAGAAGTTGAAGGCCAGCCTTGGCTACAAAGTGAGTTCGAGGCCAGCCTGGACTACATAGCGAGACCCTGTCTCAAAAGAAAGAGAAAACAGAAGCTTTCATGTGCAAAGAATGGGGCTTCTTCTCTTTTAAAAACTCTTCAGGCTTCCATGTGCCAAAATGTTGAAAACTAGACACATTCAAACATAGTCACCTCCCATGCAAATAAAAATGCCTGAACTCATACCTCTGAAGACACAGGAAATGGGCAATACAAAAGTTCCCTTCTCTTCATCTGACAGTAATTATTTGTTTTTACACATGTTCATTTCATGAGATTACGAGGATACAATAAAGGGTTAGATTTTCCGTTTTTTGCTATTCTACCTAGTAAAATTAGACCCAAAGTAGATGGGTCACACTGATTGGTAAACTGGCCTGAAGCAGGCTTTTGATTTATAATCCCCTTTAAAAAGCTGTCATTTTTTTTTAAAAGCTGTCATTTGACAATAGTTTGAATCTGTAACAGCAGGCAAAAAAAAATGAGGTGCCATGCTATATTAATTAAAATATTCCAAGAGGAAAGAAAGTACAAAACCTGAAAATAAATTCAGTACTATAGACATTTAAAAATGTACAATTATTAAAACTATGAGTAAAAAGATCTTGAGAACAAATACATTTTTTTTTTGGTACTGGGAATCAAACTTGGGTCCTTGTGCTTGCGAGGCAGGTGGAGAAACCACTGAGCTAAATCCCCGGCCTGAACAAATACATTTTGAGGCAATATTTTACATACTTTGAAAAAATAGGTGTATTTCAAATAACTTGAAGTATCATTTACAGATTTCATAGTCTCAAAATTTTTTTCTGCAATGCTGCTTTGCTTTCAAGTTTCTTGTGTTCAGTCTCTCAGTAACTGTTCTTTATGCTGAAATAAAACTCTGCTTGTTCATTAGTTTTCTGTACATCCCATCTGGCTTTGAAAGCAGCTCTTCATGTTTTCCGTGTTCAATGATTCTTCCCTGATCAAGCACAGCCACAAGGTGAGCATTCTTGATGGTGGACAGGCGGTGGGCAATGATCAGCACCGTTCTGCCCTCCATCAGTCGATCGAGGGCCTCCTGCACCAGATGCTCATTCTCAGCATCCAATGCACTACATGGGCCACAGGGAGGAAACAAAGACATTAGTGCCACACGCATAGTCCCTCATGCACCTCCTGGTCTACTCTCCTGGGCCCTGCACTATTTTGCTTCTGCTCAATCAGAATTGCCCTTCTGGGGCTGAAGGTGCTGCAAGAAGGCAGTGTGCAGAACCACACTTGGCCTCAGCACACAGGCTGGCCAGAGGGGTTAAGGTCTATCTCAAGTGTGCTGGAACCAGAGCTAGATACCTGCTCACACTCTCTCTCATCTGCCATTACTGATCCAGGTGCCATTATTCTACAGAGTTGAGGAAAAGCATTTTGTGTTCTATCACTTTGAAAGAATAAAAAAGTTTTCCTGAAGGGAGAATTTGGATTAAGACAATTATAAACATTATTAAGAATTAAGATATCTTAACCTGGTCACTTTATCTAGGACAAGATGAAAGGGTTTTGATGGAAGGACAATTTGATTTAGTACAATTACACACATTTACTAAGACATCCTGTATACAGCCATATGCATGTTATTAAGACATCCCCTAACACAGACACACATGTCAGTAAGACATCAGGATATTGAGACATCTTTACCTGGTTGCTTCATCTAGGAGAAGAATTTTGGGGTTCTGAAGAAGGAAAACAATTAAAAAGAAAAAAATCATTTTGTTAGAAAAATCCAAATTTTTAGCAATAAAGAGCAATCACATTCTGACAAATATCACATTGTGGATAAAGCCTGGAAGTATTATTCAGTGAAAGAAGCTAGACACAGGAACCATACATTGTGTGATTCCACCTGTGTGAAATGTGTAGAACAGCCACTTCATAGACAGGAGGCAGGTCAGTGTCACCCAGGCTAAGTCAGCGTGGGGGGGACACAAGAGGAGGGCCCACGTGAGGTTCTGCCTCAGGCCATGAGGATGTCCACTCTAAATAGATGAGGGTGCCAGATGCACAACTCTGAGCACCCCCAAAACCACTGAGTTATACTTAAATGGGTAAACTATGTAGCATAAAAATTATATCTCAACAGAATCTTTTTTTTTTTTCTTTTTGGACACAGGGTCTCACTATATGGCCCCGGCTTGAGGTGATTCTCCTGCCTCAAGCTCCAAAGGGTTGGAATTACAGGCGTGCACCACCACTCTCACAACAGAGCTATTTAACAAAACAAAAATAGAGACTCAAATGCCTGAGATGAGGACATGATAGAAGAGTTGAAGATAATTTTAAGCCATTATCACAGTGACACCAGACTGGATATTGTTCACAACAGTTTTGTTTTATTGGTCAGTTGAGAAATAGGATGATGGCTGGGCATGGTGGTGCAATCTGTAATCCCAGAACCTGGGAGGCTGAGGAAGGAAGATGAGTTTGAGGCTAGCCTGGGCAACATAGTGAGTTCAAAGCCAGCCTGGACAAAAAAAAAAAAAGAAAAGAAAAGAAAAAGAAGAAGAAACAGTATGAGGTGGGAATCTGAAATGAGTAAGGTAGTTTTAAACTCTCAAAGTCCTATTAACGGTTTATTTAGAAACAGCAAACTAATATATAAAATTGAATAAATAAGAGTACGCTGATATACATTAAATTACACCTTTGCCTCAGAATCTATCCATGAGAATGAGATCATGTTCCCACAAAAAGGTAGATACCATTTGTTCACTTATTACAACAGCCCAAATTGGAAAGACCCCAGATCAACCAGTGAAGAGATGGACAAACAGAGATACATCCACTCAGCAATATAAGGGAATGAATTTCTGAGCAGGCTACAGATTGGAGAAACTTCAGAAACATTACACTAAGTAGCAGAAGTCACATGCCATAGACTACACATTGTTTGACACATTTTTATGAAATGTCTAGAAAAGTAAATCCAGACAAACAGAAGTAGATTTGTGGCCTCTGGAGGCTGATTGTCGGAACAAGGGAAGACTACAAATGTGCAGGAGGGGACTTTCTGAGAAACAGAAATGTCCTAAAATTGGACTGTATTTATAACCAACTCTAAATTTACTAAGAGCCACTGTAAGGTACATGTAAAATGGATGCATTTTATAGTATGGAAACTGTGCTTCAATAAACTTTAAAAGATAGATCACCTGTAAAACCTGAGGAGAATCACTCACTATAGAACAAACGAGAAGGCTGTCATTTCCTTCAACATGGGACATTGGACCTTCAGTTACTAAGGTGCTTCCTATTTCTCCAGGAGTCTAAATACTTCAAACTTGTACTGCTGAACTCAGCCTTGACTACAGGTTATACAAATACACATTCTTGTGCTGTTCGGATGCTGTGTTACTGATCAGACTGTAAGCTTCCTGTCCATGTGTGAAACTTCTCCCTCTGACCACCCTACAACAGCACTGGGCCCTCACACTCAGGAAATACTCAGTACCTGTTAAATCTGTACACACCTGCAGTGGAACCCCCAACTTATCGTTACCAGAATCTCAACCATATACCCACTCACCTTCTCAAAAAACAAAAAAGGTAAGAAAATGATAAATTACAAAATCCCAATCAAAAACCATACTAAAAATCCAGGCAAGTGGCTTCAGGCTTACCTTAAGCAGTGCACGGGCAATTGCAATACGTTGTTTCTGTCCACCTGACAAAAATAACATTTAAAAAAAGAAAGCCTTAATAAAAATTGTTAGGAATAGGTCTTTCTGACAAGAAGATGCCTTCTTCCAGTTAGCCATAGCTGGGATAGATCGTTGAACAAAAACCTACTTTTTAAAAATCATTCCATCAATGTCAAAATTAGTAATTATTGTCATAGCTAAAATTTATACACCAACATTTCTTTTCTTTTCTTTTGTGGCACTGGGGATTGAACCCAGGGGCTCTGCACTGAGCTACATCTCCAGCCCTTTTTAAATTTCGAGACAGAGTCTTACTAAATGCTAAGTTGCCCAGGCTGGGCTCAAACTTGGGCGATCCTCCTGCCTCATCCTCCCAGAGTACTAGTGGGGTATTTTGGTTTTTTTCTTGAGAAGGGTCTTACTATGTAGTTCAGACTAGCCTTGAACTTACAATGTAGCCCAAGCCCAAGCCTCCCGAGCGCTTGGATTACAGGTTTGTGTCACCATGCCTGGCAGGCATTTTCTTTTTTTTTTTCTTTTTTTTTTAAGAGAGAGCTGGTTTTTTATTTCTTTTTTTGTTTGTTTGTTTTTGGTACCGGGGATTGAACTCAGGACCTTGGCCTTGCATGGTAGGCTCTGGAACCACTGAGCTAAATCCCCGGCCCTTAGGCATTTTCTAAATATTTTATATGTGCTCTTTTTTGTGTGTGTGAGACAGTGTCTCGCTATTATTTCAGCCTGGCCTTGAACTCACTATGCAGCCCAGGCTGGCCTCGAAATCACAGCAATCCTCCTACCTCAGCCTCTGGAGGGCTGGGATTACAGGTATGCGCCACCATGCCTGGCTACATGTGCACTTAGATCTTTTAAAAATATCCCATGGAGGGCTGGGATTACAGGTATGCGCCACCATGCCTGGCTGCATGTGCTCTTAAATCTTTTAAAAATATCCCATGAAGGGCTGGGGATTTAGCTCAGTGGTTTCGCTGCCTGCTACGCAAGCACAAGGACCCGAGTTCGATCCCTGGTACCAAAAAAAAAAAAAATCCCATGAGGTAGACTCTATAATTATGTCCATTTTATAGACAGCAAACTAAGGCACAGAGTAACATGTCCCAGGTCTCACAGCTGGTAAACAGCAGAGCCAGGATCTGAGTCAATGGGAAAAGCTCTGCTTCTGCCACCACACACTGCTCTTTCCTAGTGGGACGTTCAGTGTAGAGAGGGCTAGAGACTCAAGAGATTCTGTAATTTCTATCTCTTCATACTAGTTTTCATTCTTCCCTCCTCATCTCCCTGCCCTGAAATACATGGTCTCACACAGAGGAAGGTACCCTACGCCTCTCCTTTTTCAAGCACAAATTCCACTCAAAGGAAGGGAGCAAATGGATGGAAGGAAGGTGGCAGGCAGCAGTCCTCAATGACTGCCCTGCCCATGCTTGCCCCATGCCTTCCCCTCTTCCAGGGGCCCACCACACTGAGCTCCCCAGCCCTGAGGGCTCACACCTCGAGATGTGGGTTGCTGCATGAAACCCAATTCTGCTTTTGGTAGCAGCACCTTCCCTTCAGCTGACTGCTGTTGAAGCATCTGTAGTAACAGAAACTGCTGGGCAGCACATGACCTCACGCAGGGCAAGTCCTTCAGGTACAGCTGTGCTACAGTGAAGTGGACACTGCTCTCCCAAGAGTCAGTACAAGAGGGACCCCTGTACCATCAACACAGATATCTGAGTGCCTGGGGAGGTCCCTGGAGCAGCCAGCTGACACTTTCCTGCGCTTGGAAGTGTCCTCGAGTCCAGCTACTGAGCTGGGGATCGGCTCCTAGGTGCCTGTTCCCCCCAGGTCACAGAAGCAGATGGGAATTGTGGCTTATTTGGTTGTGAAATGAGACCCGAGAACCCTTCTAGAAGAAAAGGACACACAAGCCATTTTAAGAGAGCAGATCAGTTCTACCGGGAACCACTGAAGCTGGTGTCTTTTGCCCAAGGACATGCCTCAGAAATGCAGCAACTGGTCACTGTCACATAGCAAGGTGTGATTTTGCTCCTAGAATGTCCAAGATCCACCAGAACCATCACTACTATTTTTACCATTTTTTTGTGTGTGTGTGGTACCAGGGATTGAACTCAGGACCTTGTGCTTGCAAGGCAGGCACCGTGCAAATGAGCTAAATCTCTGGCTACTTTTTTAGCTCTAAAAAAACATGCACAGGGCTGAAATTTAGCTCAGTGGTTCCAGCGCCTGCCTTGCAAGTGCAAGGTCCCGGGTTCAATCCCCAGTACCAAAAAAACAAAAACAAAAACAAAAAACCATGCACAATGCCAGGCATGGTGGCACACGACTTTAATCCTAGCACTTGGGAGGCTGAGGCAAGAGGACTACCACTAGTTCAAGGCTGGTCGGCATGGACTACACAGTGAGTTCGAGATCAGTTTGGACTGTACAATGAGACCCTGTCTCAAAAAAACCTAAAACCTAAAAAACAAAACAAAACAAACCATGCACAATCAACTCAACCTTTTTGTTTTACTTCTCAGAGGTCCAATGCAAGCTGATGTGAGCCAGAAAGGGTCACTGCCCGTTCTAACCTGTGGCCTTCACACTGTCACAATCAGTCTGTCCAAGGAACACTTACCAGTATTCATAAAAGATAAAAGTCTGTTTCACCAAAACTTTATTTCCCTGTCAGCTCTATACACTGGTCCTACCCCTGTGTTCTAAAGTAATACAAATCAAGTTTTCTCCTTCCTCCCTGAGGACATCGAAGCCACAAAGCAGGCATCTGCTGGATGGTCAGGAGAATGGTCACTTTTGCCCCACAGCTCTGAGGCCATTCACAAACCATGGCCTGCAGGCTAGATCCAGACCCTGGCCTGTTTTCACAGTTCTCAAGCTAAGAATGCTTTTTACATTTTTTTTTTTTTTTTTTTTGGTACCAGGGATCGAACTTGGGACCTTCTGCTTGCAAGGCAGGTGGCGGAACCACTGAGCGAGTTGTTTGTTTGTTATGCTGGGGATTGAACACAGGGCCTCACACATACTAGACAAAGACCCTATCACTGAGCTACATTCCCAGGCCTTTATAAATTTTATTTTGATAGAAGGACAAAAATGGAAACAAAGGACCGGGGATTTAGCTCAGTGGTTCCAGCGCCTGCCTTGCAAGCACCAAGGTCCTGAGTTTGATCCCCGGTACCAAAAAACAAAACAAAACAAAAACAAAAATGGAAACAAAGCTTTTGTACATAGGGAGGGGAGGGGGCTTGAGGGGGGGAATGGGATAAAATTTATGGAAAAAATTTTATTTTAAGACAAGGTCTTTCTTTTCTTTCTTTCTTTTTTGAGACAAGGTCTGGGTGTGTAGTGCAGGCTGGCCTTGAACTCACTATGTAGCCCAGGCTGGCCTCAAACTCACAGGAATCCTCCTGCCTTAGCCTCTCCAGTGGTGGGATTATAGGACTGCACAACCATGCCTGGCTCCTGCCTCAGCCTCTTGAGTGCTGGGACCACAGGTGTGTGCCACTGTGCCCAGTGAGATAAGGTCTAAGTGGCCCAGGCTGGCCTCAAACTTTTAATTCTCCTGCCTCAGTCTCCAGAGTAGCTAGGATTATAGACCTGTGCTACCCTGGCCAAATTAAAGTCTTGCTACAAAATAAATAAATAAATAAGTACATACATACATACATACATACATAAAGCATAAAAACATGTAATAGAGATGATGTGTGGCCCATTAGACCTAAAATATTTACTTGCTGGCCCTTTTCATTAAGTGTCCTGGCCTCTTGTCTCGTACACTTTGTACAAACTTGAGAGTTGGAATACTTTTCATACCAGTTTTATTTGAAATATAGTCTCTCCCTCCCCAGGTAGATGGTCCAGCCACCTCATATCTGATTCATTTCTACAATTCCCTAGGTCCCAAGTTATAAAACACATCTTTTCTGAGATCAAAAAACAAAACAAAACAAAAAAGTATGCTGTGGCTGAGAACTACCTAGAGGGAATATAGGGAACCCTTTCTAGGGTAGAAAATGAAGGCAAATGGGAAGTTGCCCACCTGCATGAGATACCTTAAAGTAATGAGGCTACTCACCTAACTCTAGGTGTAGAAACCCAACCTGTAGTGAGGATGCAGTGTGGGGAGTTCTTGGAGCACAGGGCTTCTGCTGCAAAGCAGGAACCAACATATTCCCAACAAAAATAAGTAAGTATAAACCCCACACACCTGACAGGAGTACCCCCTTCTCCCCGACCATGGTGTCAAAGCCCTGGGGAAAGCTCCGGATGAACCCTGCTGCGTTGGCCACCTCCGCTGCTCTCTGCACCTGCTCTGCGGTCACTGAGGATGAGCTGTCAGCACCGTAAGCGATGTTCTCAGCGATGGAACAAGAGAACAAAATTGGCTCCTACAGGTTGGAAATAAAGCATATCTGACACAAAGCCTGAGGCACACTTCACACGGGCCTTATTAGTGCACAGCAATTCAGTACAGTACTCAGCCCCAAGAATGACTCTATGAGCTGGAAGGACAGGGCTCCTTACTCATTCTGCTTCCGTACTCTGCAATTTCCCCAGCAAGCTTTTGAAAAGCTGCCCAGGTGGGGCCTTGTAAACTCTGAGGCATGGAATACTGAGTTCAGCTGTGTTTGCAGCTGCCAGCCTTCCACTCAGGACAAGAAGGACCACTTGCTCGTCACTCTCTGACACACACACAAACCAGGCAGGACCACAGAGGTCCTAAAGAATGTACCAACTCCCAGCCTCTTGCCTCCTCTCTCAGGAGCACACAGACTACAATTTGCCTGGCACTCCATGGCTGTGACCCACATGGTCCCATACAGAGTGGGTGAAGTGAGGGGACACTTACCGGAAGACAGCGCAGAAATGGGAAGGCACAGGCATGTCTGTTGAGCCCATGTGAAATTGATAAAAACTGGCTGTGTCAAAATTTCCCTGCCCCAAAGGTCCTGTGATCCCAAACAGCCTCAGCCAAGGGACCCCACCACAGTCATACTCCACCTTGAAACTAGCCCCTGCTGTGCAGAGTGCCTGGGCCTCACCACAGCATTTGCTTGTGTATCCCTGAAATCTGTGTGCTGAGCAAGGACAGTGGCTGGTGGGGGACGTGGGAAGAGCCAGCAAGAGGATGCACAGTTTTTTCCACATCCTCCAGATTATCTGTGTTACAAAGAAACAGTAGTTCCAGCTCTGGGTAAAAAGTCAGAGCTTCAAGTTTCAACTGTTGAAGTGCTGCAAGCCCTCAAGAAATGGCAAACCATGTGTCAAGTGAGGGGAGTTTACCACAGCTGGAAAACTTCATTCCTCCTCTTGTGAGAAGTAAAACAGAAAAGAACGAAAGTCATTTCAAAGGAAGGGAGGTGAAAATAGAGGCCTCTTACCTGACTGACAGTCCCAATCTTGGATCTCAGCCAGACGGGGTTTAGCTGGCGAATGTCGTGGTCATCAAGGCTGATAGTTCCTTGTGGAGAGGAGAGCAGAGTCACTGAGTGTCAAGGGGCTGGTGACTCATATGAACACAGAAAGGACCCAGTGGGAAATTTTGACATACAGGTTTTCCAAGAATAAAACTATTCCCCAAATCACCAAATGGAATCTAAAACCAACATGCTTTATGCAATGTCAGAGCCTAGGTTCCCCTGTGGCAGTGGGTGACAAGCCACTCAGGGTTCTCGACAGTCCCCAGGCTCCCTACTGATGGGGTGTTCTGACAATCACACGCCCTAGCAGAACCTTGATTCCAAAGAGAGCAGTCACTAAGAAGGAACAACTGCCAGATTAACTGTTTTTACAGTAAGCACTGTGTGGTTCATAAGCAGAAGTGTCAGTCTCCCAGGGGTCTGGCACTTAGCATGGAGTCACTCTGTCGTGCTCCAAGGAGGGGTGCCCCACAGAACATGGGTACTTGCTCTTAGCTACCAAGTTCCATGGAGCATGGCCTCCTCCCAGATGAGGGCAGTGAGGAGGTAGCAGGAGTGCAGAGACCAGGAGATGGAGCTCTGGACTGAAGAGGCAGAGACTGGACACAAAAACCTACCAGATGTCCCACAGCTTCTGTGTAGGCCATTCTACCCCACAAATGACATCTTCTGCCTGAGAGAGCTCCTCTCCAAACCAGCTCTGCTGGCTGGTATCTGCTCATCCTGTCCACCTAGGACATGAGTGAGAGGAGCTCAAGAGAGCCCCTAACCCAAGATAATGACAAGCCACTTACCAGAAATGGGATCATACAGTCTCAAGAGGAGTGAAACCACAGTAGATTTGCCAGAACCACTGGAGCCAACCAGCGCTGTGACAGATCCTGATGGGATGGAAAGGCTGAAGTCCTGGAATATGGATACCTCTGGGCGAGCCGGATAGGCAAAGTGCACATTCCTGAACTCCAAGGCGCCCTGGAAACTCTGCTCATTTAGAGTAACACCCACTGGAACACAAGAGGGAACGTCAACTATTCCAGGCAAAAATCAAACTCACCACTCAGTGCAGCTCTCCTGCGTTTCTAAGGATGGACGGCAGACGAGGCCCACTGCAGCACTTTGAGGGCACATCAGGGACCAGCCCTGCGTCTAATGCCTGCCACGCACCTGCTGCACCTACCCATACAAGGCGCCCTATGGAGATGTCTTGTTTGATCTTACAACACAACCCCAAGGTCCACCTTTTTTGAGGACACAGGCCACAGGTGACAGTAGAGAGGCAAGATCTGCCTGGGGGCAGTGGCTTCCAACCCTACTCCTGGGGCAGAGTTCACCTTGTTAACCTTGAACAAACATTTCAAAGATCAGTGATAAACCGGGTGCTGTAACACAGCAACTGGAGGTCTGCTCTGCCTGGGTGCTACCTGGTTGACAGGGAAACTTGGCTCACCTCTACTTGGGCTCTGGTCCCAGGGCCTGTCACACTTTGAGAAAACAGGGCTCATGCACTGCCCTGCACCTACCCCACAGCACCTGGGGGCCTGGGAGTGGAAGAGAGTGACTGCTCCTCACACCATTCCTCCTGAGTCCCAGAGAGGTGGCCCAGGCCACAGCTCTAGCTCTAGCTATTCATTACAGTACCTGCA
The DNA here is from genome assembly GCF_000247695.1 of Heterocephalus glaber. The sequence goes on along the minus strand of NW_004624775.1, from coordinate 19,568,838 downwards.
CCCCACCCTAAAATGCCAAGAAAATTAGAGTGTATGTGTGTTGGTTCCCTCCAGTGCTCGGCCTTAGCCCCTCACAGGGAAGAGCTGTCCAGTCAATGGCTGGCTCCTCCTAATTGCACCCAGCCTGCTTTCATATCTGTCCTGCCCTGGGCAGAAACCCATGACTACAGCGTGTGAGCAGCCCCGTGCTTCCAGGGACATAAGCTGGACACCGGTGCTTCCAGGAGCGCTTGCTCACCCTGCTCTCACAGGAAACCTGTCCCTTCCTGCTTAGCTACAGGGACCACGTCCAGTGGCAGCTTGTTCTTCACTGGCAGGGCCGAGCAGGGCAGCGGTTTACCTGTCCAAAGTTTAATAACTTAAACTCCAAGTACAACGGTCCATGTCAAATATGAGAACATTTATTTGTAACTTTATTTTTTAGTAAGATGCTGAAAAATGCAATCCAAATATTCCATGGCATACAGACATTTATATAAAATACAGCAGACTAAAACTTCAATCCCATCTCAGACTCACCGTCAAAAGGCAGCTGGGGCTGCCGCTCCAGGAGCTCCCAGAGACGCCCGCCAGCACCCAGTCCTTTCATCAGCTCTGAGTAGAAAGAGCTCAGACCTGGGACAAGAAGCAGAAAACAAACAACCATTGGCAGGACCAGGAAAAGCCACAGGCTTCTTCCATCCTATGGGGCATCATGACAAAAGCATTTTTTGGTGGTGGTGGTGGTGGTGCTTTAGGTCCTGGGGATAGAACCTAGGACCTCTGCACTGAGCTACCTCCCCAGCCCTTTTTTATTTTTTAGTTTGAGAAAGAGTCTTGTTAAGTTGCCCAGGCTGGGCTTAAACTTGTGATCTTCCTGCCTCAGCTTCCCAGAGTGCTGGTATTATAGGCATGTGCCACCACACTCAGCAGACAATAGAATGCTTTTTACATGAATTTGCTACTTTCAACAAAGTTGAGGCTACTGACTGAAACCAATATTCACCATTCCCTCTATTTTATACCTTTATTTTCCTCTGGCTTCTTAACCCCCAGTTTCGTTGATTTTTCATAAGGCTTTATTGTTTAAGGAATTTACAAAAACATAGTTATAGTAATCCCCACTGAATTGTGACTAAAAGTCACAATGCTGCAGAGGAAATGAATGTAGTCAAAAAAAATTAACACTATAAATAAAGTACAATGTTTATCCAGTAACTAACATGAATAAAATACATCAATATTTATTTTAAAGACAATCTATAAAAACCAAACCTTCCCTTTAGGTACTTATAAGCACAACTTTCACATAGGCTAAAAACTGTAAAGGAGTTAATGTCAATCTTCTCTAGTTACTTTTGATTTATGATTTAACTAATAACTTAAACTCCAAGTACAACAGTCCATGTCAAATATGAGAACATCTATTTGTAATATTTTCCTTTAGTAAGGATGCCGAAAAATGCAATCCAAATATTCCATGGCATATAAAAAACCTTCAAGTCTAATTATAATAAAGCATCTGGACCCACACAGAGATGGGTTAACTTATCTCCGACAAAAGCAGCACAGTGTAGATGCAGGGATGGCACCTCTGCAGTCTCTGGGACAACTGGACATCTACAGACAAAACTGACCTAGTCACAGACATTGCACCTCCCACAAACATTCATTTTTTTTTTTGGTACTGGGGATTAAACTTAGGACCTTGTGCTTGTGAGGCAGGCATTAGAACCACTGAGCTAAATCCCCGGCCCCAGCCACAAATATTAAGTTAAAATGAATCCCAGGACTGGGGATTTAGCTCAGTGGTTATGCCACCTGTCTTGAAAGCGCAAGGACCCAAGTTCAATCCCCGGTACCAAAAAAACCCCCAAAAAACAAACCAAAAATGAATCATAAATCTTCATGTAAATGCAAAACTACGAACTCTTAGAAGATAATAAGAGGAAAAAAAAAAGAGTATAGGAGAAAATGTACATGACCTTGTATATTGCAATGACTTTTCTTTGCGGTACTGGGGATTGAACTCAGGACCTTCTGCTTGCAAGGCAGGATCGGTGCCACTGAGCTAAATCCCCTGCACTGCAACGACTTTTCATATACAACACCAAAGGTACAGGCCACCAATGAAAGAAAAGCTCATTTCATTAAAATAGAAATTTTCTGCTCCCCAAAATCACTATTGAGAGAATGAGAAGACAATCCACAGACTGGGAGAAAGTATCTGTGAAAGACACATTTGATAAAGGTGTTTTGTTCACAATACAGATGGTCCCCAGCTTATGATGATTTGACTTATGATTTTTTCTTAACTTCAGAAAGGTCCAAAGTGACAGGCCAAGTTTGATGCAGAAGTCTTGGAAATTAAAAAGAAATGGAAGTTGGGGATTTAGCTCAGTGGCACTGCGCCTGCCTGGCAATCGCAAGGTCCTGAGTTTGATCCCTGGTACGGCCAAAACAAAGCAAAAACAAAAAAAAAAAAAAAGAAAAGAAAAGAAACGGAGGGGCTGGAGATTTAGCTCAGTGGTGCCGCGCCTGCCTCGAAAGTGCAAGGTCCTGAGTTCAATCGCCGGTACCAGAAAACAAAAATGGATACAAGAAGCAGTAAAAAATAAATTAAGTAGGAAAGAGCTATATGAAACAGATCACAGCCTTGACCCATCTGACAGCCAGTTCTCAGAGGATGTTGGAAGTAATGTGGAAGTCAATGAGGCTCTGTTCCAGGACGTGGAGGACATGGAGCTGGGGGATGTTCAGGAGGATCCAGACTAGGCTCCTGCCGATCCACGGAGCCACTAACAGTCTAACGGACTGTCTCTGTCTCCAGGCAGGCTCGACTACCACACCATCTGTGGCTATGCTGACAGGGTTTTAATTTTTCTTTCCTTTTTTCTAAGGAAAAAACAATTTTTAGGATATTCTTCTGATAGTTTTCATCACTGAATTTATATAAACTGATCATAACACTTCAAACCAAAAAAAAAAAAAGAAGAAGAAGAAGAATGGAAAGGAGACATGGAAGAAGTGAAGGGACAGAGCTGGAGGTAGTTTAACATAATAAAGAGTTTAGGGCCGGGGATTTAGCTCAGTGGTTTCACCGCCTGCTACACAAGCACAAGGACCCGAGTTTGATCCCTGGTACCAAAAAAAAAAAAAAAAAATAGCCAGGGTGTGGTGGTGCATGGCAGTGATTTCTGCACTCCAAGAGCTGAGGCAGGAACTCACTATATAGTGAATTCAAGGCCAGCCTGAACTACATAGTGACTCTATCTCAAAACAAAAACAAAAACAAAACCATAATAAAGAGATTAGACTCTGGACAACAAAAACAGAAATAAAATGGCCCCTTGACAAATAAAATGTGTCCATCAATACATAGAGTATTACTCAGCCAGAAAAAAGATTGAAGCTCAGATATATGCTACAGTGTAGAAATATGAAAACATTGGGAGAAGCCAGACACAAAAGGACACATATTATGTGACTTCATGGATGGGAAACAGCTAAAACAGGTATAAATGTATAAAGAGAGAGGAGCTGTGGCAAAAGGAAGAGTAACGGAGACAGCACGATTGATGAGCAGGGGTTTTCTGGGTGATGAGCTTTTGGAACTAGACAGAAGTGGTGGCTGCACAGCACTGCGAGTGTTCTAAACGCTACTGAGCCATACATTTGGAGACAGGTAAGTGCTGCACTTCTGAGTCCCTCTCAGCAGAGGATGTACTTAGAATAGACTTTGTTTTTGGTTTTTTTTGGTACTGGGGATCAAACTCAGGACCTTGTGCTTGTGAGGCAGGAGTGATGCCACTGAGCTACATCCCTAGTCCAGAGTTGTTGTTGTTTTTCAAGTGTGCCATGCTAGACATAAACCAACACAAAAATTCTTGTTTACTGTACTAAAAAGGCAGAATTTTTTGCTTTGGACATTCATTGTAAAGTTACTTGAATCATAATATTACTTTAAAAACACAAAAGAACTGGGCATGGTGGCACACACCTGTAATCTCGGCACTTGGCAGACTGAGGCAGGAGGATCACCTTGAGTTCGAGGCCAGCCTGAACTACAAGTGAGTTCAAGGCCAGTATGAACTACAAAGCAAGACTATCTCAAAAAACAAAAAATAAACAAAAAGTTTAAAATCCAGTTCAGCATGTTTGTTAACTCCTATTCTGGTCAGTGCATATCAGGTCGTGAGAAAGGAAACAGGTAGTGACAGAAGCACACTGGTCTAGGTCCATTCACTCCTTCTTCCTGCTTCAGAGGCAGGTGCAGAACAGGGCTGTAGTTATTTCTATCCCAGCATGCATGGTCTCTGCACCTCTGGCCTCTGCATGTACAGCCTCTGAGGCGCCTCTGGCAGCCAGGGGAGGCAGCTGACCACCTGGACTAAACTGGTGCTTTCCAATCTGACCTGAAGCAAGGTACAGCTGTGCATTTGACCCCGTGGATAGAGGGGAGCAAAACAGAGATACATCTAAGGTGTCATAGTACAGGGGTTGAGAGGAGGGATTAGGAAGAATGGTGTCAAACGTGGCAGAAAACACAAGATTGGTGGCGGGGGTTTAGCTCAGTGGTTCTGCCGCCTGCCTCACAAGTGCAAGGTCCCGAGTTCAATCCCCAGTACCAAAAAAGAAAAAAGAAAACACAAGATTGGAGGAGCCAAAGAAGAAAGCTGTCAAGCATGGAATGTGAACAGACAGCAAAGTAGGGCAGTGGGGGTGGTCTGTCCACTCAAGGGCAGGGCAGAAGAACCTGAGGAGCAGCACCACAGGGGGCATGGGGCCCCAGCTCACTGGCTCAACCAGGGACAGAGAGAAAGGGCCAACATATGGTCACTTGGTGCCCGACACCGTCTTAACCAGGCTTTTCTTCAAGACTAGCAGAACCCAAATGCCATTAGGAAAAATCTCTCCTTTTAACAATCAGACCAAAACCTGAGAATAAGCCTCTCTAAGAGAGCGGACACTAGAGTACCCAATGTCTGAATCGGACTTCAGCTGTCCCTTTAACTGACCTTTCTATTTCAAAGACTATAATGAAAACAAAAGTCAAGAAATCATTCACCTGGGATTGCTGGGGACATCTGGAAGGCACAGAGACACTTCACAGACCTTGTACCAGTATAGTTCATAGCCTTCCTTCCCTTCACCCAGGAACAGATGACAAAAGTTACATTCTGAGGGGCTCTACCTCTATTTTTTGAACTAGGTTCTGATGGAGACCACTCTGAGCAAGCTGCAAATTTATAAACTGCCTTTTTATATTAAAAGTCTGAGTCTGCCTATTAGCCCACAATGGCTTGCCTAAAGAGTCAGCAGTTGGTGTGTGGGAAAGCAACAACTCCCCACACCACTGGTGACAGCAGAGGTCTCAACGATCTGTGATGCTGTGACATCTTGGATGGCAAAACAATATTGCAGCTAAGGGCAGCATGACTCCTACAGAAAACTTCTATAGAGGCAAAAATTAATCCATAGGAAGAAACAAATTTCCATTGATCTATGAGCTGATCTTGCTAGAATGTTTCATTCCCTTGTTGCTAGGAACCTGCTTGCGTCAGTGCTCTCCACTTCACTGTTCCCTGCATCGCCCCTTACCCCATCAAGAAGCTGCATGTTTGGCCAGGGAATTTAGCTCACTGGCACCGCGCCTGCCTTGCAAGCTCAAGGTCCTGAGTTTGATCCCCAGTGCAGGGACGGGGGTGGGGGGGGCAGTGTGTTTAATTAATAGTGGCCAGCTCCAGGAGACAAGTGTCTTACCCTGATAAGAGCTTTGACCATCTTGGGCCCCCCATATATGCAGTAAAGATCTTGTCTTGTCTTTTGTTATCCTGCCACCACACCCTTTGTCAGGTGACTGGAGGTCTGATCAGCCTCCAATAGGTTCTCACTGCATTGCCTGGGCTGCTCCAGAACTCCTGGGTTCCAAAGATCCTTCTGAGTAGCCAGGACTACAGGCAGATACTGTACCTGGTTCTGGGACATTCTTGACAAAAGTAAGCAATTCTTGTTTCATACATTTTGTAATTTATCAATATTTTTGATTGTTCATTAGTTTTTATTATGGTTGACTTTATACAAAAGGAATTTTATTTCCCAATGATTTGCCAATCACAAAACTCATTACCAAGGACTACAGGTTTGTATGTCTGTGGCTGTTCACACCCCGCCTTGTCCCTACATCTGTGAGCAGACAGACAGCTGCTTTAACACCACCCCAGCAAGGCAGAGCTGCAAGAGGCCACAAAGACTCCAGACTTCCCAACAGAGGACTTGCTCACTCTGCTCATAACTTCATTTTCTGAAAACGTAGCATTTCATTTGTAACTTCCCAAGCCTATTAAATTATATACCTCCAATGCTTAATCCAACCCAGAAGGCATACATGAGAAAGGCAGAGAGCTCGCCCATGGTCATGTGAGCGCTGCCCATCAGCAGACCTCCCTTGTACAGCACAGAGAGCACAATCAGGTTCCCGGAGAGCCCTGTCTGTCAAGGGAGAAAAACAGACAAGTCAGGGAGGACCAGAGGCCTCTTAGGATGCAAAATGCATGATGAGGCCTCTGGTTTCCTTTTCTGGATACTAAATTTCATCTGAATTTCAAAGTTTTGAAATATTTGCAACATTGATAGACATAACCACATCAGCATGAAAACCCAGATGCTAAGTCACCCATTGGGGTCCTGTCTTGCTCAATCTACTCAACTTGCAAAGGAAAACAGCAGTCTTGACGATCTGCTCTCACTAGAGGGAGAGAGGAAGTCTGCTCCATGTGTTCTGACGAGTACCCTCTGCAAGGAGGGTCTGGGACTCTGTGCATGGACTCTGGTCAGTGCAGCCTTGTTGGGGCCACTGCTTCCTAGCCCGTTAATTGTGGCAATGACTGAGTCGCCTCCAAGGATTTTTCCAGTGTAGACATACCATGAATTTTCCCATATGGTAATCTTCTATTTCAGTATCCTACTGGAGTGCATTTTGATCAACTTTTTTATACTTCTTTCTTGAAATGCACTGAAGTTATTTTGGCTAATCCTCAGTAGGTTTCAAATTTGCCTGCATCAGAACAGCCCAGAGCCATTCTGTGGTGCCCGTGGAGCTGGCTGTACCACCCTGGGAAACAGCCCCTGACCTCACCACCCACCACCTCCTTCCTAAGCACCTTTATTTGTTTTCCTAACAATGACTAAGTTATTCTTAGCTTGAAGTAGGATAAAATTATTTTCCACTATGGCATAAGACACAGAACAAAAATGTCTCACAAAGCACCTGCCCTTCCCATCCTCTCCAGAACAGTCCACAGTCTACATACTGCTCCAAAGAAGCCAGCCCGGGCGAAGGCCTCCTTCCTTGCTAACTGCAGCACGTGGTCCACTCTTCCAGTGTACTTCTCTACCTCCGTCATCTCTTTCCCAAAGGCTCGGACAGTTCTTAGGTTCCCAATGCGTTCCTCAGCCAGCTGTGAGGGTGACAAACACATGGCCAGGGGGAAGGGTCACATTTCAATCTGGAAGCAAAACTAAAATGTGATTCTCATTTAAAACTCTATCAATGGAAAGCCACTGGAGAAACACTACTAAGTCAGGAAAAGTTAACAAAAGAAGAATACACAGAATAATCCTACTGTCAAAAAATAAGTATCTATAATCCTTGATTTGGACTCCATGCTCCATCCAATCTGACAATGGACCTGCCTTTGTCTTCCAGATCACCCAACAGGTAGTGGAGGCGCTCAACATACAATGGAAACTCTACATCCCCTATTGGCCCCAGACATCAGGCAAGGTTGAACGCTGAACAGGCCAATGGGCTTATTAAGACTCAGTTAACCAAACTTTCCATGGAATTAAAACAAAGCTGGGTCTCCCTCCTCCCTTTGGCTCTCATGTGGCTTCGCTCAACTCCTCAAAAACCATTAAATTTAATCCCCTTTGAGTTAATGTATAGGCAACCCCACCTATTCTCCAACTTACCTGATCCTTCACCACCTCTTGCTGATTACATTCCAACGCTCAACTATGCTCATCATCTCCTTGAGACTCTAGTGGATCAAACTCTTCCTTCTCCAGACTCATCAGGCAATCTACATCCTCCTCTTTCCCCAGGTGACTAGGTATATCTCAGGACTCTTTCCCCAAAACCCCTCCAGCCTCGCTGGGAAGGACCTTTCACTGTCTCCTTAACCACTCCCACAGTGGTAAAACTTCAAGAAAAGGTCCCCTGGTTTCACCTCTCCAGAATAAAAAGAGCCCCTCTGGCTCTCCAGGAAGACCAGTCTGAACAGTAACCCAAAACCCTCAGATACTCCTCTCTTTTGACAGGCCCTCTTAGACTCAAACTCTCTCAGATACCCGAAGAGTCACCTAACTGATGCCCCTAAGTGGTCTCACCTTGAGCTTCAACGCTTTCATACAAACCCTTCAAGCTGGCCTCATCTGGCTTGTCACACAGGAGGACGTTGAGGCACAAGAGGTGGCAGTCGAAACCATTTGTGAGTGGCTAACAGACAGCTATTACCAAGCCTCCTTGACTGAATTCAATCCAGAGGAGATCTCTCTCTACATTTTCCTCCTAGTATGCTGGTGGGCGGCCCCTACCCCTCACTTTCGAGATACCTCCTTGTACTAGTTTCCCTCATCTCACACCCCCACTCATGGGCTACTGCAATGCTCTGGATACAGGTGCTCTTATAGCTCTCTTGTTAAAAAAAAAAAGTATCTACATGTGCACCTATCACATACATAGATACAAACAAATACATGATAAACAGATATATATGATAAATAGGTAACAGCAGGACAGCAGGGATAGAAACATATGTTCATAGAGAGATAATTTTTTTTTATAAAATGTTAAATTAATTCTGAGACAGATCATCTGTGTTTTTGTTCTTTCACATTAGATTTTCACAGTTTCCAATGATAAACAAGCACGGTTTTTGAAACATAAAGTTATTTTTAGCTTTTTTTTTTAAGTGCCCTTGGGGGCCGGGGATTTAGCTCAGTGGTTCTGACACCTGTCTCAAAAGTGCGAGGTCCTGAGTTCGATGCCTGGTACCAAAAATAATAAACAAATAAAATAAAAAAGTGCCCTTTTTATTATTTTTGGCTGTGCTGAGGACTGAACTCAGGCCCTTGCCAATGCCAGGCATATGCTCTACCACTGAGCCGCACCCTCAGCTCATTATTTTTAGTTTTTAAAAGGTACTATTGGGTCCGGGATGTAGCTCAGTGGCTCCACGCCTGCCTCACAAGCACAAGGTCCTGAGTTCGATCCCTGGTACCAAAAAAAAAAGGTACTACTGCACAGCACCGCAAAACTAGCTTTATTGAATTAATGAAGGACACAATGTCACCCAGAAACTATTTCTAAAACACACTAGTTTTCTGATCCTATTAGTAATGGAATTGGTTAGGAGGAAAAACTGATTTAATGTTGAGTCACACTGGATGTTATCTGCGGTGTGGGTAGAAATCAACTCCAGAGGCAGAGTATTCTGTGTCAGGGACCTGGGGGCCTAACATGAACTCTTTTTCTTTTGTACTGGGGGGATGAACTCAGGAAGTACTGAGTTATGGTGCCAGTCCTAAGTTGGTTGGGCTGGCTTTAACTTGCCATCTTCCTGCCTTAGCTTCCTAGTATAGTTGGAATCACAGGTATGTGCCACCATGCCCAATAGGAAGGTGCTTTATGAAAAGCTCGCATACTCCGTACCTCTGCCCACAGCTCTGGCTCTGAGCCCATTCTCCTGGAGCACACGAGTACAGGAAGGCTGTTACCTGTGTGGCTTGCGCCAGCGAGTCCTGTGTGGCTTTGCTCAGTTTCCGCAGATATCGGCCATAAATCACTGCAAGGATGGACACTGGAGGCACCACACTCAAAACAAAGGTGGCTAGACTGGGTGACACAAAAAACTGTTAAAACAAAAGCCAACAAGTATTTGTCAGGTGGAGTGGTGAGACCTTCTCACCATCTAGTGTGTACACAGAGGCAGACTGGAAAGTGCTGTCCCAAGCTGTACCTCCTGGATGGATGGCTTTTCAGACATCATAAAACCCCAAGAACGTGCAGCCTGCCGCAGAGGAGTAACACGGCAGGGAACTCCTGAAGAAAGATGAAAATAGTTGCTCCTCAGACTAATTCTATGTAAGTTAGGCCACCTTATTCAACAGCATAGCTGAGATAGGCCAGTAGTCCATCAGAGAGGCTCATTCTGCTCCACAATGGCCAGACCACATCAAGACTTCTGAGTTCAAGTCTGGATCGCCTTGAGACCCTAAATGAGCAGAACAGTATGTTCCACTGAAATGACTAAGTCATAAAAGTCATTAAAACCCTGCATCAAACAACAGTCAAAAGAGGGCTGAGTGCCGGGCATGGTGGCGCACACCTGTAATCCCAGCACTCAGGAGGCTGAAGCTGGAGAATCACTGTGAGTTCAAGGCCAGCCTGAATTACATAGTGAGATCCTGGCTCAAAAAAAGAAAAAGACAGCAGTGGACAGAGTGGGAGCTGTCTCTACAGGTCTGGCTAATGAGTGGAGGAGCTCCTCAGGACTGCAGAGGCTCAAAGAATAATCAGCTTCTAGCATAACAGAGGGGGTCCTATGAACTTTCCAATTAGGAGACTGTTTTAAATGACATGAGTGTTTCTTCAACACATTAAAATCTACCAAATCTCATTTGCACAGAAAATAGTGTAATAAGTACAGTCTCTTAAAATGCTCGGGAAACACTGCAGACTGAAAGTGAAAGTCACAGCTTGTTTGTTTCTGTGAGACAGGGTCTCACTATCTAGCCCAGGCTGGCTTTGAATTTGCTATGTAGTCTAAGATAGCCTCAAACTTGCAGTCCTCCTGCCTCAGCCTTCTGAGTGTTGGGATTACAGGCAAGTAACAACACAATTGGCTTGTACATCTACTTTCTCACTCACAAATCATTACCGAGCACCTGCAATAAATACTATGAGCATGGGGAGACAACCAGACCATGGAGTGGGAGTTGGATGATACACCAAGAAAGAGAGAACAACCTCAGGTATGCACAGGTCTTGGGAGGCCTCGATACCAAGTGAAGCACAAAGAGGCCGAGTGCTCACAGGAGAAGCCCAGGCTGGGCAGACAGTCCCTCTGGACACTTGGGAACACAGTCATGTCTCTGATGTTGAGAGGCACAGGCCACTGGGACTCCCCATGGCTGGGGCCAACTGCCCAGACCACCCTCCCCTTTGCTCTGCCTGGAGGCTCCTGAATAACTGTCTAATGACTAAAGCAGCGTCCCCACATGTCTTCACGCAGGAAGGAGACAACAGTGCATATCAGCAACTGGCAAGATGGTCCAGCCAACATTAGGCTCTGGTGCCTTGGGCCCAGTGAGTCAGTGCAGGGGAAACAAGGCCACATTTTGCTCCTTTAGCTAAAGACCAGGTCCCAGTCATTATACCTCAGGAGGCCTTGTGATAGCCAGATGCCTGCTTCCCTGAGCTCGTGTGCTAACATCTTAACCCCCACAGTGACTGTGAGGGAGGATGAGGCCTTGAGGAAGTAACTAGGGTTAGCTGAGGTCTGGGTAAGTGGAGGATGGGCTCTCGTGCAAAGGGAATGTCCTGACAGCAAGAGATACCAGAGTTCTTTTCCCAGTGTGAATACACAGCAAGATGCTGGCTGCCTATGGGCCAAGCAGGCAGACCTCAGAATGTCTGGACTTCTAGCTCCAGAATGGTGAGGAATAACTGGCTGTTCTTCAAGCCCCTGTTGGTGGTACTCAGTTATGGTGGCCCAGGCAGACCAAGACAGGACCCTTTGAACCGGCTGACTACATTGAATTTTCTTCCACTGTTATTAAAAAAAGGGACCCCGAGTATCTCTCCCAGCTTGACCTCTTCATGAACCCTAGAACCACTTTCATTTGGAAAACTGCAGTCACAAAGGACAAGCCTTGTTTGGGAGTCTACTTCCATATTGGTTGAGAAAATAGGGAACCTTAAAACTGTCTTCCATTTCATAAGTCAGACCTAACAGGCCGATTATGGCTACTACTCTTCTACTCCAGCCTGATGTGCGGGTCCCAGAGAGGGCAAAGCCCCAGCTCTTCCACCATGTGAGCAAGGGGCAATCCACTGGACCAAAACAGTGCCATCCAAAATTAAAGCCTCCTGTGGCACTGGGCACTTGATATATGGCAGGTATAATGGGTAAATATACCATTAATTTTATTTAATTTTAATTATTTTAAATTTAAATCCAATATTCCATTCAGTTATTGGAAAGCTTTTGCTATGTACTCCACACTGGCCTTTGAACTCACTATGTAGCCAGGCTCAAACTCACACCAATCCTATCTTAGTGTCCCTAGTGCTGGGATTACAGGCATGTGCCATCACAGCTGGCTGGGAAGCTTTTTAATATGCCTGGTTACATCAAACTATTTTTTCAACTGCAAATTTAAGGAAATCTAAATGCAAATCAAGCCAAGTATGGTGGCACATACCTATCATCCCAGTGCACAGGAGGCTAAGGCGGGAGGATCTCTGGAAGTTTAAGGCCAGCCTGGGCTACACAGTGAGTTCAAGGCCATTCTAAACTACATAGTAAGACCCTGTCTCAAATAAATAAATAAATAAATAAATAAATAAATAAATAAATAAATAAATGCAGATCAAGCATTTTCAATGAAAATTTCATGGTCAGATTATAATGCTTCATAAGTATAAAAAACCAAATTTTGAAGTCATAACATAAAAGTAATATGAAATATCAGCAATTTTGATATTAACACATATTGCAATAAAATTTTTACTCTGGATTAAACAAAACATTGCTGAAATTAATCATGTCTGTTTCTTTTGCGTTTCGAATATGGTTAGTAGAACATCATGATCACATATAAGGCTTTCAATGTATTCCCATTAGCGAGCAACACTGCTCCAAATACAGACACTGCCCGGGGAAGTGAGAGAGCAGATGAGACAGGTGAGCCACCACTGGAGGCAGGCAGACCTTGGGCATAGAGCCCCCACAGGCTACGGGAGCAGAGACCACTGTCACAGGCTGAGGGTGCACAGACATCCTCCCCGTAGGCTGGGAGGCACCAGAGACGCCCCACAAGCAGTGGGCCCAGAGACACCCCCCAGAGGCCCTAAGTGTAAACACCCCTCACAGGCTATGGGCACAGAAATCCCCCCTCCAAAGCCCATGAGCACAGAGACCCCCTGCAGACTACAGGTACAGAGATTCCTGCAGGTGCATGGTTCACTTGCACAGACCAGATCCACTCCCCTCAACCTGCTGCAAAGCCTGCACGGCTGCTGTACCTTGTTCACAGCTGCTTCACTCCAGGTTCATATATGCCCAGAAAACCCCACTCTCCAGACAATACCCATTCTGGAGAGGTGTAGACCAGGAAGCCAGGCAGGACAAGGCCATGCCCATATCCCACAGCCTCCAGGACTGTGTTTGAGGAGTGCTCACCAAGCCCCTGCATGCTCCAGACTGGAGGTTCCCAGGGAGGAGGCCAACTTACCATCATGCCCATGCCCACCGAGGCCTGGGCTCCAGCTCTGAGCCCGTCTGAGAGGTTTTCAGTCACTGAGCGCCCTAGCAGTGCAGTGTCTGATGAGAGGCGGTTAATCAGTTCTCCTGTTGGAGTCTTATCAAAGAAAGCAATCTCCTGCCTCAGGACGGAGGAAAAAAGCGAGGTCCGAAGTCTGTTCACAATGCGTTGGCCTGCAAAGCAAAGAAACCAGCTCATGGCAGAAACAGCAGCCAATACCATCAAAGGCAGGGCCTGACATGCAGCTGCTTGCCCTGGTGTCAGCCCTCCTGAGGCTGGGGGCCTCTGCTGCATCCATCCCACCAGTAGGGACAGACTGACCCAACCCTGGCATACTGATAATCATGCTTTAATAAATACAGACTGCAGGCACGGAAGGGGCAAAGACAGTAATAAAATACAGCATGACCAATACATGTCTTAAAAGTAGTATTTCCCTGCATAAGACCTGAATTCACAGAAGAAAAAAAAAAGTAGTATTTATGAAGTTTTATTACTTTAATTTCTAAAAGCTAATTTTGTTCCTAACAACCCTTTTCTCCACTGAATATTCCAATGGCAAACACTGGTTCATTATCCATGGAGAATTTTATTAGCTAAATGAGACACAGAGGACTCAAGAGTCAGTATCTGGCTCTGCCAGGGCTAACAAGAGGCCTCTCCAAAGGAAGACCACACAAATTACCATCCCAGCCCACCACACAAGCACAGAGCAAACAGGTTTCTGCAACTCCTTGAAGAAGCCCAGAACTCCACTCTGTGGCCAAGCTCCTTGTCCTTAAACCTCCTGTTAAGAAAGATTTGGAGTTTGTCCCTCTGTTCAAGTCTAACGTTGGAAAAGAACTGAAGAAACCTCAGTCCAGGACATATATAGCCTTCTCTGGCCAAGAACTCAGATTTGTCCCCACCAGGTGTGATGCAGGACAGGAGAGACAGGGGTTTTGGGCAATGAACCCCCAGGCCAGATCAAACGCAGGGTCCCCTGCATCTTCCCAAGTGGGCCCCTCACCTGAGGACTGCATGAGGTAGACTCGGACGGCGTTGGCAGCAGCTCCGCATAGGAACACACAGGTGAGCCCCAGGCAGAGGCGGGTCAGGCTCTCACCGTAGTCTGAGGTGGGATTGGTATAGATGACATCAATGATCTTCCCCAGGAAGAAAGGAGCGGACATGGTGATGACACTGGACACAGCCAGAAAGCCAACAGCAGCTGGAAGACAGGAGGACACACTCACACTCACACTGCTCAGCACCGGTGCAGGTGTGGCATTCCCAGGGCCTCCTTCTCAGACTCTCAGGCTCAGTTGCTGGGGTGAAAGAGGAGGACCAAATGGTACTAGGCTGAGAATACGAAAGGAGACTGTAAGGGAGCAAGTGAGTGTGCCCAGCCAGATGAGATGCTATTTAGGTTTGGTCATCCTTTCCTTGCCAGGAATAACAGAGTCAACTATGGTATCTGTTCTGGCTTCTTTCCATCCCTCTAGCTCTCAGATCCTCTTCTTCTTGCCTTCATGCCACATGGTATTACTGCCTGGCATCTCATTGTATCTTGGCCTGAAGGTCAGACTATCCAGGCAAAAGTCTCAACCATGTCCAGTATTTCAGAGCCCTTTAAATAACCTGTGGAGAGCAGCTGCTGAAATCCATTACTCATTAGTATGTTTGTTCTTAATATTACTGCCCTGGGGAATAAAGCAATGGGATATCAGCACAATTTGAAAATAATGACACAACTGTTCATGTGCCTAAAAACAAGACAAAGGGGATCTAGTCTCATGAGAAAATATTAAGAAAAATCCAAGGCCAGGGATTTAGCTCAATAGTTTCGGTGCCTGCTGCGCAAGCGCAAGGACCCAAGTTCGATCCCCGGTACCAAAAAAAAAAAAGAAAATCCAATTAAAACCAGGCAAGGTGGCACATGCCAGCACATACATAGCTGGGCAGGAAGAGTACCATTAGTTTGAGGTCAGCCTGGTCTACATACTAAGTTCAAGGCCAGTCTGAACTATAGCAAGACCCTGTCTCCAAAAAAAAATCCAACTAGGAACAACATATACCACAGATAACTGGGGGATGTAAGGGGAATATAAATTTAAACTACAAAAACACACCATTTTTCACCTAAGGGATTGCCAAAGATCATTATGCCAACATGCACTGGTGAAGCACTTTTATTGGTGGAGTCCAAACCAGCAGTCTCAATGGAGAAATTTGACCAGCCACCTGTCAGATTGTAAATGCACATTTTTTTTGATCTAGCAATGCTACAGACTCAAGATTTTATCATAGCACTCGTTATATTAGCAAAAGAATCAAAATATCCTAAACCTCTATCAATAGGGGACAAGTTAGAGGTATTATATTCATTTTATTAATACTATGCAATAATTATAAGGAATGAGGTGACTGTAGGTTTGCGGATAGAACAATCTACCAAGATATACTGTTGGTTAAAAAATGTCCAGGAGGGCTGAGGATGTAGCTCAGTGGTGCCACACCTGCCTGGCAAGCACAAGGTCCTGAGTTCCATCTCTGGTTAGGGGGGAGGGTCCCCAGGACAGATGGGTGTGCTGGCCCAAGCCTGTAATCCCAGCACTCCAGAGGCTGAGGCAAGACAATTGCCATGAGTTCGAGGCCAGTCTGAGCTACACAGTGAATTCAAGGGCCAGCCTGAAATACATAGTGAGACCTTATCTCAACAAAACAAAACAAAACAAAAAGTGCAAGACAGCCAGAAGTGGTGACACATGACTATAATCCCAGCCTCTTGGGAGGCTGAGGCAGGAGGATCACAAATTCAAGCCCAACATGGACAATTTTGTTGTTGTTGTTGCTTTTATGTGTGTGTTTCTGCTTTGCTTTGGTTTTTTTGTTTGTTTGTTTGTTTGTTTTTGGTACTGGGGATTGAACTTGGGACCTTGCTGTTTTGTTTTTTGAGACAGGGTCTCAGTATGCCAAGGCTGGCCTTGAACTCACTATGTAGCCCAGGCTGGCCTTGAACTCTCAGCAATCCTCCTGCCTCAGCCTTCCAAATGCTAACCTGGGCAACTTTAGTGAGACCTTGTCTCAAAATAAAATATAAAAAGAGCTGAGGATGTGGGTCAGTGGTAGAGTGCTTGCCTAGTGTGTGCCAAGTGGCCCTGGGTTTCAACCCTAGTACTGCCAAAACAAAAAACATAAAATTTCCAGTATACAAATATTAACACTTTGGAGGCTTTTTGCTTCTTGGTTTTTTGAGTCTGCAAGAGTACATGACATTGGGCCGGGGATTTGGCGCAGTGGTTTCGCCGTCTGCTGCACAAGCGCAAGGACCCAAGTTCAACCCCCGGTACCAAAAAAAAAAAAGAGTACAGGACATGTCCAGATGAGTAATAACAGTGACCCAGCCTCCTTCAAAGAGTGGCATTGGGCAAGGGGGTGCAGGGTGGCTTCCTTGGGTTTGGTGCTATGTGCACATTACCTATGTGAGGCTCCAGAGTGGACGCAACTTGGATGGAGCTATGGAAGGTGGGAGGTCCCAGCACTCTGTAAATAGCAATTGTTTCTGCCTACCACTGGACAGCACTCACACCTGAGTCAGAGGGAACACTGGTTGTACAGTGGAAAGCAGAGCTTTGGGAGAAACATGAGCTTTTAAGTAGTAAATGAATGTTTTTTCCTAACCTTTCACCAGGCCTGCTCTGACACCTCCCTTAAAATGCAGATACCTGACACTACCCGTGCTCTCCCTCCCTGTTTGTCTCCTATGTTTCCCATCTTCTGGCATTCTAAATGTTTCATTAGTTTATCATCATCATCTCTCTTTTTTTTTTTTTGGTTTTTAAAAGACAGATTCTCACTATGTAGTTCAGCTGGCCTTGAACTATGTGGCCTGGGCTAGCCTTGAACTCACAGCGATTCTCCTGCCTCAACCTCCTGAGTGTTGGGATCACAGGGATGCGCTACCATGCCCAGCTGGCATCTCTCCATTACGACATAAAAGATTTTAGTCTGTTTTGCTCACTGCTATATCCCTACTACCTAAGCTCACAGCAAAAGCTCAATCAATATTTGCTGAATGTGGGCCGGGAATTTAGCTCAGTGGTTCTGGTGCCTGCCGTGCAAGCACAAGGTCCCAAGTTCGATCCCCAGTACCAAAAAGAAAACCAAACCAACAAACAAAATATTTGCTTAATGAATGAGTGACATGAACTTTGGCAATGGTGGTAGTAAAGTCTCATCAGACCAAAGTCCTTCACCAACCTAATTAGAAAAGTAAGGCAGCTCAGAAAGTATACATGCTTGCTTTAAAAACCATAATCCCAATCTAGTGGCTAACATGAACCTAGCGAAGGGCTATTTCATTTTGATGTAAGGCCAGGGGTCTTGTTTCCAAACACCATGCTCCTAGTGATGGTGCCCAGCAGGACTGAAACTCCAAAAGGCAGGGACAGCCTCTACCTGATTGCACACAGCTCAGCCTTATGAACTGGAAGAGATCATACTGGTGCTCAGGGATCAGAATGTAATTCTCTCAAAAGTAAACCATATGTGACACAGTGTAAGGGTCAGTCTCTGCCCCTCCTCCAGTTTTTAAATCAAAGTGTTAACCTGCAGTAAAACGCATTTCATGAATGAAATGTCCCATGGTTCCAACTCTTAAGTTCTTACAAAAAGAAAAAAAAAATTACTTGAATCCAAGCTCATTCCAGGATACCCACCTCAGGTTTACATTTCAATTACTTAGAGAGACAGAGAGAGACAGAGAGAGAGAGAGAGAGAGAGAGAGAGAGAGAGAGAGAGAGAGAGAGAGAGTGTGTGTGTTTTGAGACGGAGTCTCATTATGTTGCCCAGGTTGGCCTCGAACTCCAGGACTCAAGCAATCCTCTTGCCTCAGCCTCAAAAGTAGCTGGCACTATAAGCATGCACACCACACCTGACTAAAAAAATCTATATTGACAGCTTCTTTTATTGCCATTTTCCTCTTTCTCTTACAAGCTAATGGAAGTAAAATAAAAGATTTTTCCAGCCTTTGGTTACCTTGGTTCTTTCCTTTTTTTAATGGTACTGGGGATTAAATGAAGAGATTACTGAGCTACATCTTTAGCCTATTTTATTTTTTTTATTTTGAAACAGAGTTTTACTGTTGCCCAGGCTGGTCTTGAACTTTCGATCTTCCTTCAGCAGGCTCCCCAGTAGCTGGGATTACAAGTGCGCTACCAAATCTATACCTACCCAGCTGGTTACCTGGATTCTTATAATCAAGGTCTGGCTGCATGTCACTGTCTTCTAATATGAATGAATAATCTCATCTTGCATTTCAGGTTCTATCCCCAGCCCTGGACATGCTCAGTGCATGGTTATTTTTCTCACATCCACCTCTACCTTTTCTCCCCTGACTGAGTCACATGCTTGCCCCTCTCCTTGCCTGACTGGACCCAAGCCACTTCCTCTGCCAATTCTTGACATACTTTTTCAAGCATTTTCCCATTATTCTCATTCTCCTGAATCATGGCACTCAAGGAAGAAAAGAACATGGGCATGGTGGCACACACACTACAGGAGGATGAGGCAGGGGGATCACAAGTTCCAGCCCACCCTGAGCAACTTAGCCTCTTAGTGAGAACCTGTCTCAAAATAAAAAAATAAAAACAAAAAAGGCTGAGGATGCAGCACAGTGCAAAGGCCCTGGGTCCAATCTCCAGAAGCACCCTCCCCCCAAAAGAAGGCTCACCCTGCCCATGCCTTTCACCCTGTCCTGGGCAAAATGCTGCCCTGCAGCAGTAGCTCTACCTTCTCCTTGCTCCCTGCACTTACAATGTGCTCACTGTACCCCTGCAGTCACTCTGAAAGGAATCCTCGTGAAATCTGGCTCCAACTCAGCAGATGTCAGGTTCTGCAGGAATGGTCCTGATCTCAAAACACATGACCCCTTACCAGTAATTCAAAGAGGAAGAGGTGACTTCCAAGCCCTCCACACAGGCCTGCACCAGACACTGTGGAAGGAGGGGGTACGCTATGCCACCACAGCCCAAGTAGGGACCCGCCTGGCAAGCAGGGGCCACCTATCTCTCAGCGGCAAGGCCCAGAACACAAAAGGTCTCCTGGCTGGTGTCACATTCACAGGACACAGCACCCTGAAGGCGCCACTCACTGGGAGGGTCGAGCCCAGCCTCCCTATCATCAGGCACAGAGCCAGGCACAGAGCAGCTGATGAAACGCCTGCTATCTGGTCAGTGCACACCCAGCTCCTCCTGGGGCTCCCCACCTCCTGAAGCTCCCTGTGGCTAAAGTGATAAGAGGAAGAAGTTATCAGTGCAAAAGAGCTCTGGACAACTCTGCAGACCACATGACAGGAAAGCAGCTGCCAAGCAAGGAGCAGGAGGGATGGAGATCGCATTAGCCCTGCTCTGGACAAGCACCTGCACACACTTCTTATACAGGCCCTGTTTTCCAAGTTTCGGATACAAAATACTTAGTATCAAAGCTTTCTAACCACATAGTTGAGGGGGCGTACTTCATACCTGGAAAACTGCCAAAGTCAATGGGAAGATTATTACTCAAATATAAACCTACAATTTTGAAAAAGGATTCTTGTATTAATTTTCTAAAAATTAACGGACACTGGAATTCTCTTCACTTTGGGGTTTTTGGTCTCTTGTCTTAAAGTGTCCGTGCCTGCTGTGTTTCAGGTGTGCCAAGGCCTGAGGCCTCTCTCAGGATGACCAGCTATGAATCAATGGTGACTCCACTTCCTCTTAGTCCTGCAAACACCAACAACCAGAATGGCTTTTGTATATAATGTAGAAGGACTTTTGAGGAAACCATAAGCTCTAAAAATGGGTTCTCATCAGATTTCCTCATAACATATGTATCTATCTGTTTAAAAGTTTAAAAAGCCAGGCATGGTGGTGCATGCCTGTCATCCTAGCACTCTGGGGTGGGGCTGGAAGGGGTAGGGTTTAAGGCCAGCCTGAACTACATAGAGAGACTCTGTCTCAAATAAATAAAGAAAAGTTAAAAAAAAAAAAGGCAATGTGCCAACTACAGGCTGATTTCTCAAATCACTCATCCAACATTTCAACAAGGCAGCCCAAACAGCTCTTAGGATGAAATAAGGAGCTGCTCTCACCTTGTGCAAGTCTTGGTGGGCAGGGCAGAGACAGGGAAGAGGTCACTGGGCCGACAGTTATTAGACAGGCAGGTATGGGCACAGCAGCACCAGCAAAGCCTCCCTCCTGAGGGAGGGTCTTGAGACCCTTGACAGCTAAAGTCTGAAAATGGAACAAAACAGATTTCCTTACTGACTGGATCACGCACAGGACTGCTGGGCACATTTCTGCACCCAGGGCACCAGCATCCATCTGCCTGGCTGAGCAACATTTCTCTGCACCTAAGGCGGCCCTGCTCTGTGCTGCACACAAGCCAGGAGCAGGACAAGAAGATAAATTAGGCACAGCTGCTTTGCAGCTTACCATCCAATGAGACCACTTGTCTCAATTTTCTCTCTTAAAATGGGAAAGAGGAAAAGGAGCTTTCCACCAAAATCTACAATGAAGTAACTCTTTTCACACCTAATATACCAAGATTCCCCCTAGACTCTTGTACAGGCACAGATGAAAGGTGGCACCCACCTATCCTGAAGTGCAAGTCTGCCCCAAATCCCGCACCCCTCCCCAGGAGGGCACCTTCTACAGCAAGAGACTCAAGGGTGACAGGCAACCTCAGGGACTCTCTGGGTTTATAGCCAATCATGATTTCCTTAACATTTCCCTCTCCTAAGCTAGAATCCCCAGCAAGAGATAGGACCACCCATTTTCTGTTGGCCAGTGTGATCCCACAGAGGATGAGGGCTCAACACATTTTTTGAAGCCTGCAGTCTTTGTAAGGAGCTACACTTCCAGCCCTGTTTTTTTATTTTTTTGAGACCAAGTCTTGCCAAATTGCTAAATTGTCCATGGTGGGCTCCAAGTTGCAAATCTCCTCCCTCAGCCTCCCAGAGTGCTGCAATTACAGGCATGGGCCACTGGATTAAACACATTTTTAAAGAGAAAATGAAGATTTAGAAAAACTTCAATAATTTATAGATCTTATCAGGCCATTGTGTTTAAACAGTCCTCCAATCACGGCTAAAAATGAAGAGCTGTGGAAAACTGTTTTTATTTGGATGTTTAAAAAAAGGACTTTTTGATTTCTTTAAAAAAGTTTGGGCCCGGGATTTAGCTCAGTAGTGCCACCGCCTGCTTCAAAAGCGCAAGGTCCCGAGTTCAATACCCGGTAACCTCCCCCCCCCAAAAAGTTATTTTAAAAAACTACTCAATCACGATTCAGTTGTATTATAGTCTCGTTTCTTGGGCCGAGGGTCAATGCCACTGTCCCCACTGAGCGCCACTGGGCTCACCAGCCAGAGAGCTGACAGCCCTCCTCCAGCGGTTCAGACCGCGTCCCTCCACCGTGTGAATGTTTTGCAAAATACCATAAGTGCATAATACAAGGTAGGCATGTTTTTGTTGCTTTGTTTTTGTTTTTGAATGAAGGGAACTCGAGCTCACTCTGAGAATGTTCCAAAGCAGACACTCTCATGAAGCTGGTGGCGGACGGACCGAGCTCAGTAAGCGGTTGTGCTGTCGTCGCCCGGCACGACCCGGAGAGAACCTGCCTCTACTCCCCGCCGCCCGACGTCCCCCCCGGAGCGGCTCCCTTACCTGCTAGCCTCCGGCGCTCAGGGCGCACCAGCGCCAGCAGCTTCCGAGCCTCGGAGCGCCCAGTCGGGGAGCTCGCCCGCCTGTCGTCCCCAGGGTCCGCCGCCGGCGCGCGCCGCCCAACCTCGGCCCCTGTACGAGCCACCACCGCGGGGGCGTCCTGTAGCCCAGCGCGCGGGGCACCCGGCCTAGCCAGGGCTGCGTACCTGCGGGCTGCGGGGGACACGGCCGAACGCACCAGGGCACGCGCGAGGCTCACGCCTCCCGGCAGCGCCGGTTGCAGGCCCGTCCACGCCAGCGGGGTCCCGAGGGCATGCGGAGCCAGGGTCCATGTCTGGGCGGCCGTGGCCCACGCAGGACCCGACGGCGTCCACGTGCGGGCGGCCAGGCACCGCCGCGCCAGAAGCAGCACCGGCCAGGCAGGAGGGCCGCGCATGGCGCCGCGTCCAACCTGAGCCCTTCACCCGCCGCGCGCCCGAGGACACCCTCAGCCGGGCCCGGGCGCAGGGCGTGGACACCGCGCCTCCCGTCCCTCCTCGCCTGTCCCTCCCTGCCTTCGGCCGCCCGCCCGCCCCATCGGACTGGTGCCCCTGACCCGCCCTTCCACCCAGCCTACCCATGGGCGGTGACCCGACTGAGCCCTCGAGCGCCCCCGCCCGGCAGAGAGCTGCAGAGCCCGACAGGGTGACTGCGCCTGCGCATGGCGGGTGGGCACTTTTTCCGCACTCCGGCACCCTCCCGCCTGTAGATTTGGGCCTTTTCTCACACCAGGGACTGGCAGAGCGCGCAGGCGCGGTGCACACAAGGCCGTGGAGCAGACGTTAGGTAAAAACTGGGCTGTGGGAAGTAGTGTGACCGATTGCTGAGTTACCCGGTGCCGGTGCAGAGCCGGTGCATGCCGGTCGAGGCGCGGAAGCACTGCTGGAAGACACAGTGGGGCCAGGGCGGCTGGTGGAGGATGGCCGGGGGGCAACGAGAAGCGTCACCGCTCTGCGTGAGGCCCGAGACCAGCGGGAATGTAGGGTCCTCGCAGGGAGGGGACCGAACAACAGTTTTGAGCCTGGGACCAGGGAGGTGGAGTTTCGAGGGCTCCGAGGAATTTTACCTGGTCTGGGACTAGTTGAGAGGCACTCGCCCCTATTTGCAAAATGTATGGGTTTACAGGACGAAAAAAACTTCAGTAATCCAGATAAACATTCTAGTACAATATTTTTAAAAATCAAGATGAATGCAAAATAGAAAAGATCAATAACCAACAAAAACTCAAAATTCAAATTCAGGACCCCACTCCCTGAACTTGCATAGTCCTGTCTTCTCACCCTAATCCCAGCCCTGGAAACTTCATTTATGAAAACAGGTACCAGCTTGTTGTAGTTTCCAATCTGATTTTTAAAATTGTTATTAAGATAAATTTTATGTTACTTAACTTGGTTACAGATATACTTTAGCACTTCCTTAAATTTTACTCCCAGGCCAGTGCTTTACTTGTGCTTTGCACTGGCTTGTGAAGTGGGGAATATGAATCTCATCCCCTAAAATCTAGCCCTGTAAACCCAGGGAGGGAATTCGGTCTTCCTCATGCAACCGCAATTGTGCCTAGCTTCTCACCCGTACAGAAACTTAGAATCCAGGGTGTAGGGTGAAGTAGAGGGCAGTTCCTTTGGAGGTAGTTTTGTGAGGTGACCTCTGAAAACGACAGCTGCGCATCGTCATGTCTTGATCTGATCCTGCCACTTGCTCTCTTGTGCCCAGAAGAAAGTGTGACAACAGCTTGCTTGGAGACTTTGACCATTTTTTATTTTTATTTTTTTGGTACCGGCGATCAAACTCGGGTCCTTGCATTTGCAAGGCAAGTGGCGGAACCACTGAGCTAAATCCCCGGCCCTTTTTTTTTTTCACACACCACATCGGTCACTTTGACCATTTTTAACTCAAATCTGAGTTTTCTTTGTTGGGTTTGGTTTTTTGGTTGTTTTGTTTTGTTTTTCTTTGACCCAGGGTCTTGCTATGTAGTTCAGGCTGGACTTGAACTTACTTTGTAACCCAAAATAGCCTCGAACTCCAGGCAATTCTCCTGACTCAGTTGGGATTACAGCTGTGCGTCACCACGCAGGGCCAGAGTTTCGTTTTTCTCTCTTTCCCACTTGGAGAAACCATTGCTGCTGGGAGGTCAGGGAATGAAGGTTGCCTCCCTAGCAGCATTCTATCCTCACTCCTTTCTCAGCTAACACTCTCTGGGTCTGAACAGAAAAATAATTTGAGTGTAGCTAATTAAAAAGGGGTGGGGATCGTAGTGTATCCCTGTAATCCCAGAGCTCAGGAGGCTGAGGCAGGATGATCTCAATGACTTCAAGGCCAGCCCGAGCTACCTAATGAGTTGGAGGCCAGCCTGAACTACATAGCTTGCAAGACCCTGTCTCAAAAAACAAGCAGAAAAAAGTATGCAGGTTTGAGATAAGAGATTACGGCGTGCAATGCTGGCTGGGGTAGTAGGCATGACCTGTTAATTACAAGATCCCAGACACATGCACAGAAGAGTTCCCAGAGCCCTGCATGTGGACTTCTCGTGAGAATTTGAGCAGATTTTCAGTAGGCAGTCTAGATCTGATGTCACCCTGAGGAGACCTGGGAGCCCAGCATTGCCTCTTAGGATCCATATGTAGTTCTCGAGGTTTTCCTTGAAATTTGGACAATATAAAGGATATGCAGCACTGCGCCTGCCTGGCAAGCATAAGGTCCTGAGTTCAAGTCCTAGTACCCACACAGATGCTGTGAAGAGTACTCTATGTTCCCAGACACAGCATGTTCTTTTAGTTTTGCTTTTACCTTCTTTTTCTCTTCACTCAGCCCAAACTCACTCCGCAGAGTTTCTCCCCAACTCTTCACTTCTTTTTTAACTCTTCGCTTTTATTTTCTGCAGTAAATTTGGCCATTGCTTTTTGCTCATTTTGTTCAAGTCTTTGTTTGAGACAAGAAGAACCTGGAATCTAACTCCAGACGGAGAGGCAAGCAACCCAGAACCCAGTAACATTTAGTTGGCGAGCCACTTTTAGAAGCAAGCTACCGGATAACAGGTTTGCTGACTCCCGTCACGGAAAAAGAACTTTCAGGACTTGTGAGTAAAATAGGCACGTGAGAGATTTATTAGGGATAGATATAGGAAGCACTCAAGGGTGGAGTGTGGATGCTCAAAGAAAGGAGGCACAACACAGTTGGGAATGTAACATCTGGGGAGAGGTGTACACCATGCCATGCTATTATAGACAGCTAAGTTAAAATATTAGAGGAGTCAATGCAGAAGATAAGAACATAACTGGCTGGAGCACATTCCTTGAAAGTCAGGCTTCAAGACAAAGAAAAATGACTACACCCACATACTTCCCCTAGGGATGAATAGCAAATGATATTCTAAATAGATGTCAATCACGTTGGGTGGGGGACCAAAACCTCCCTAGCCCATTCCTTCCCGGAAAATCCTTGTTGCTTCCCCATTTGATCTCCATTTAATCATTATTACCTAAGCGACTATACTCATAATCTTATTAGCTGATCGTAATATTGACCCACCATATACACACCTTGTGATTTTCCATTGGATCAATATTACTTAAGTAACCATACTGTTGTAATCCTATTGGTTACCTTTAGTTTTGTCCCACCTTGTACCCACCTCACCTCATGGCTTTGCTCTATAAAACTCCCTTGAGACAGAAGATCCCCCGGTAACCCACTTCCTGGGCCCCCTTCTGTCTCTCTTAGAAACTATCTTTCTCTGAAGTATTTCCTACTCTTCACCACCTAGAATTCATTCTTTGGTTTTGGAGAACTTGAACTTGGCGTATGAGACATCTAACAGGTTGGGAGTTACAATATTTCCCTTATATTATTTGGAGGTCCATATATCACCCCTTTACATATGCCCTATAGCAATGCCAGACCACGCCATGTCACACCACACCACTGCCCTGCTGGAACACGCAGCTCCTGGTAGTCCTGAACACATCATTAGTAAAAGAACTAAAAAAGCAGAGTTTAAAATGAAAGATGATTTATTTGAAGGTGGAGGAAGAGGGAGAGGTGACATGCTACTCTGGATGAATGGGGAGTATTCAAAAGTGAAATACTCTTGGACTTCTCGTCCACAGCTCCTTTTATTTTATTTTATTTTTTTTTCGTACTGGGGATTGAATTCAGACCTTGCGCTTTCGCAGCAGGTGGTGAAACCACTGAGCTAAATCCCCAGCCCCTACAGCTCCTTTTATTGAGACCTTTCTCCCCACATAGACTCCTGGAATCTGATGGGCTCCATGGCTTGTCTTTCATCCTAATGTTGGATTTCTTCTGGCCATGACTTTTCCCTGTCCTTGAATATGACTGGGGGCCTTATGGAAAGGTAGTTTAGGGTTAAGGATTAAATAAAGGGGAAATGTGTGATTCTTATGTCAATCGCACTATCTGAGACCTTTGTAGACCTGGTTGTCTAATTGCTCAAGTCTAGATGCAGAGGTGGAAGCTGCCTATTAATTTTTAATAAAGCTCAATGAGGCCTTCATCCTATCATTTTCCTATCTATGGGGGGCCCCTGTCCCTACAGGAACTATGGATCTTTTATGTGTTTTGGGAGGTGGA
Organism: Heterocephalus glaber; assembly: GCF_000247695.1. The sequence continues at coordinate 19,541,998 of NW_004624775.1, read as the reverse complement.
AATCTGTGGATTTCAATAATCTATAGTCTTAATCTAGATTTAATGGGTGGGAGAGGATGGCCCACCCCTAGTACGATAATGGACTATTCCTATGGGAAATCCCAAAAGAGTGGTTCCTTAATGGGAGAAAGAAGACCATTTGCAAGTAAAAGTTGGAAGTGTTTTTTTTTTGTACCGGCGATCGAACTCAGATCCTTGTGCTTTCAAGGCAGGCAGAGGAACCACTGAGCTAAATCCCCAGCCCTGCAAGTAAAAGTTAATGAGCAGACCCATTTGCAGATGAAAGGAAGTTGGCCAAACTTGCTGTTTTGGAAGAAGGAAAAAAGTAAATAAACTGAGCTATGTTCTGCAGCTGCAGTTGGTTTTTTTTTTGGTACCAGGGATCCAACTCAGGTCCTTCAGCTTGTGAGGCAGGCGGTGGAACCACTGAGTTAAATCCCCGGCCCCTGCAGTTTTCTTTAAAGTACAATTTTGGGGCCAGGGATTTAGCTCAGCACCGCCTGCTTCGAAATTGCAAGGTCCTGAATTCGATCCCTGGTACCAAAATAATAATAATAAAGTACAATTTTAAAAATCTCAATGTCCTTGTTTCCTTCATTTCTTCTATCTTAACTCAATGCATCCTGAAAATTCTTTTTCTGTGATGGGAGTCAATGAACCTGCAAACTTATTTTATTTTTTCAGTACCGGGGATTGAACTCAGGACCTTGCACTTGCCAGACAGGCACAGCGGCACTGAGCTACATCCCCAGCCCTGCAAATTTATTTTAAAAGGGTGGGCTAGGTTCTACATTTCAGACTTGGGGACCCACAGACCTGGCCAAGTGGCATTTATCTTGGCAACCATGAAGAGACTTAAAAAGAGACACAGAGACTATAGACATCTTAACTTTGGTTTGACTTGAAAGGTGATGGTTCTCAAAGGACGGGACCTAATGTATATTCCTGTGTCTGCTTTAAATCAGTCCGGATGAGAGTGAACCTATGCAGGATCAATGCCCCACCTCAGCCTGAAGCAGTTACATGAAAACAGACTGTCAGGCCTTCTGCACCCCCTTAAAAATAAGGGACCAAAGTGGGGCGAGTGAGGTAGAAGAAATAAAAACTAGGTAGAAAAGTGACCAGGAAATCAAGGTTTTAAAAATTTACTAAAGTCTTATCTACCTATTTTCTTTCTCTTCTCTCAAAACGTAGTAAACCTGGGCAACTCCTTTTCATCTACAAAGAGGTTTGCCCCTTCCCTTTTTACTTGCCAATTGTCCTCTTTTACCTATGAATAGACCACCTTTTTAGGATTTCTCATATGAATGTGTTATCAAATAGCTTGCTTCTAAAAAGCAGCTTGGCACTGTGAGAAACCACAACCCTGTCTTTTCTATCAAAGCATATAAACAAGAGTACCTCCATGTTAGACTCTAGTCCACCCTAGATGGCCCCTCCCAAAAACTCTGAAATTATGAGGAACACCTCAGATTGAATTCTGGAAATACAGCTACAGACCAAGATAGTTTATCAATAGCCAAGGACTTTGTACCTTTCCTTTTCCCTCCCACTCTTCCTTCCCCTCAGCAAAGCTTTGCCTCCTTCCTTCACAATGCTTAAATAGCCAACCTCAATAGATTGTAAGCCTTTGAATTTAGCCAATGAATTTAAAGGATAGCTGTTTTCCAAGTGTGAGGGTTTAAACCTTAAACCAGCCCCTTTTCCTCAATGCTGGGTGCACCTCCTACCTCACATCTGCGTGTACTTGTGCCCTACTGCAGAAGTAAACTTTTAACTTTGCCTTGTCCAGTTCTCTTGCTTGCAATCTGAATGCATTTTTTTCTAGCACCAACAATTTGAGTCTGGGGGCTCATTTTAAACACCAACTAAATGTTGGATTTCATGTTCTCATCTCAAAGAATTGAAGTAAATGAGCAAAACGCAGTGCCAAAATTTACTTGAGAAAGTAAAAGTAAAGAGTAGGAGAGAAACTGACTCTGCAGAGTGAGCTTGGGCTGAGAAAATAGAAAAAGAGGCTAAGAACAAAGATAAAAATACACACCTCACCAGGCGTGGTGGTGAACACCTGTAACCCCGTCACTTAGACTCAGGCAGTCAGATCACTGTTTGAGTTTGAGGCTGATATAGATTACATAATGAGTTCAAGGCCAGGCTGAACTACAAAGTGAGACGTCTCAAAAGAAAAGTACGTGGTGCATCTGGAAAACACATGGGCTATTGTGGAAAGCTACGGTAGCACCAGCTCCTTATGGCTGCCTTTCTTTTATATTGTCCAAATCTCAAGGAAACTTCTACATCCAGGTCCTGAGAGGTATTGCTGGGATCCCATTCCTCAGCCAGTGTCAGGTCTAGACCATCCTAGTTCTCTGGAGAAGGCCACGTGCAGGGTTTTGGGAACTGTTCTGGGATATTTTTAAATTTTTTTTTTTTGTACTGAGGATCAAACTCAGGACCTTGTACTTGCAAGACAGGCACGGTGCCACTGAGTTAATTCCCTGGCCCTTCAGGATCTTGTAGTTAACAGGTCAGGCCAACTTCTCTGGCCAGCTTTTGACATGCCCTAATCTATCTCAAATACACCATTGTCTCACTATAGGATAAAAAAACCCCAAAACATAGTGGGTGTCTTTTGGTACCAGGGATCGAATTTGGGACCTTGTGCTTACAAGGCAGGCAGCAGAACCACTGAGCTAAATCCCCGGCCCTCGTTGGAGTTTTTTTTTGGTACCTGGGATCGAGCTCAGGACCTTGCACTTGCAGGGCAGGTGTGGTGCCACTGAGCTAAATCCTCAGCTCACTATGGGTTTTTTTTTTATTGTTTTTTGGTTTTGGTACTGGGAATAGAACTCAGGGACTCGAGCTTGCCAGGCAGATCCTGTGCCGCTGAGCTACACTCCCAGCCCACCATTATCTCACTGTGGATGAGCCATCCTCTTCCACCCAGTAGGTGGGAGACAAGACGAACACTAATATCAAATACCGCAGATTTCCATCACCCAAAACCCATACAAGATCCCCAGTTCTCGGGGCCAAGGATTTAGCTCAGTGCCGCCACCTGCCCCACTAGTGCAAGGTCCCAAGTTCCATCCCCAGGACCGAAAATAAAAAAACGATCCCCAGTTCTCAGTTGTATCGTGTCTCATTTCTCTGAGCACCTGCACTCCATTCTTTGTGTCCTAGATCTCTCTCTCTAATAAACTATTTCATGTCTCTAAAAAAAGAAAAAATCGTGCTTGGCTAACCATATTAACATACAAAGGAAAATTTTTTAATAGTATAGAATTTTCCATGGCTATTCAAAAAAGTAATGTAGGTAATGAATATTAGAGTCACAGGAATTTGTAGAGTCATGACACACAAAAAGGAAAGCAAGAGAAAGAAGCATGACATTCTCTAGCAATTAGGACAAAGTTCCTTGGCTTCTGAAAAGGGCAAGAAATGCTCTAGCATATGCGGCTTAGAAGTAGGTAGGTTAATAGCACAAAATATCGGAGCAAAACAAGGCAGGGTTTCATATTAATGTCAAGAGAACAAGCAAAAGTTCAGATCCTTCTCATAAAACAGAAGGGACTCTGGGTGGGCGGGGAACTGACCCAGGTGTTAAACTTGGCCATCATTGAATAGACTCTTAATAGGCTTAGTGACCAACAGGTGTCAAACTCCACAGGAACCTCCTGAGGAAACTTGAACAGTTTTGATTACTGGATTACTGCCAGGGCAATTCCATTTGCTGGTCTCTGACCTCTCAGAGGGCAGCAAAGGGAGTGGGCCACAGGGCACAGGAGGACTACAAGGAGGAAGAGGGCTCCCTGGCTTTCAGCCTATGACCTGATGGGGCTCACTGGTCCTTCCTAGCACAGTTTTTTTCCTGTAACTCAAGCCTGCAGCTCATCCTGTGGCAGGCAGGACAGTGCTTGGAGATGAAGCCTGTGGCCCAATGAAGCAAACGTCAGCAAAGTTGAGTCCACTCTGGGCGGAAGTTCTTTGGAAATTCCTTGGAAGAGGTTGGGATGGAAGCTTCTGGTGACTTATCTGCTGGAGTCCTAATTTTATCTCTCAGCAGGGCCTTGGGGAGGTCATATAATGCATGAAGGCTTCAGCATCATTAGCTTTCAGATTTTTCCTCCCACCTCTTGAAAGAGCCCAAGGAAAGGATGTTACAGGTGGAATTGTGTCCCTTCAAATAGGTATGGTGCAGTCCTAACCCCCAGCTGTATTTAACTTGACAGGATTTCAACACTATGAATCCCATCCCCAGTACCTAAGAATGAGATCTTATTTGGAAACTGGGCGATTGAGGGTATAATTAGTTAATTTAAGATGGAGCCATCTCGGAGTAGTGTCCTTATGAGAAGATAGAAACACAGGGAAAACATCATGCGAGGGCCGGGGGCATTTAGCTCAGTGGTGCTGTCATCTGTCTCACCAGTGCAAGGTCCTGAGTTTGACCCCCGGTACCAAGAAGTTACCAAGAGATAAAGAGGGACTTCCCTGTGGAGTTCAGAGGGCACTTACCCCTGCTGACACCTTGATTTCAGGCCTTTAACCTCCAGAATCCTGAAACAATAGACCATTTTAAGCCACTCAGTTTCTGGTCATTGTTATGCCAGTTCTAGAAAACTTACACAAAAACAACATAAACCAGACATGGTAGCACACATCTGTAGTCCCAGCTACTTGGGAGGCTAAAGTAGGAGGCTCACTTGAGCCTAGAAGTTTGAAATATATATAATTTTATTCACTCCGGTGGATTACTGATCTTGGCTGTTGTGGATAGTGCTATAGTGAAAATGGGGTACAGATGTCTCTTCACATACTGATTTGAATTCCTTTGGGTGTGTACCCAGTAATGGTCTTGCTGGGTCACACCCCCTGTCATTTTTCTCCTATTTTCCCCTTGTGGGGCCGGCAGTTTAGCTCAGTGGTTCCACTGCCTGCCCCTGCAAGCGCAAGGACCCAAGTTCAATCCCCGGTACCAAAAAAAAAAAGCGAGGGTATTTTTCCCCTTGTGTTCAGAGGTGCAACCATGACTGTGATGTCAGCTGTATTTTGCCAGCTCTCTCTCAGGAGGATTGCTGAAAAGTTCAAGGCCAGCCTGAACTCTATTTAGCAAGACCTTTCCTCAAAACCAAAAACCAAAAACCAAAATAAAAGAAACCAAAACCCTAGTGGAAAATGCAAAGTTAACACAGAGGAATACATTTTTTTCCCCTCAAGATTGGCAGTATCAAAGACAGATGTAGGGCCAGGAATTTCGCTCAGTGGTTTTGCTGCCTGCTGTGCAAGCACAAGGATCGGAGTTTGATGCTTGGTACCAAAAAAAAAAAAAAGACAGGTGTGGCCCAGTGTGGTGGTGCATGCCTGTAATCCCAGCATTTTGGTGGTTGAGGCAGGAGGATCACTGTGAGTTCGGGCCAGTCTGGGTTACATAGGGAATTCAAGACCAGCCTGGTATGTACAGTGAGAGCCTCTTTCTAAAAAAAAGAAAAAAAAAGTATGATGGGACATGTAATCTCAGCATTTGGGAGGCTTAGGCAGGAGGACTGTAAATTCGAGGCCAGCCTGGACTGCAGAGTGAGACCTTGTCTCCAAAAAAGGGGGCTAAGATTCTGTATTCTTTTGTAGACAGCCTCAACAAAGTACTGTGAGTGGGAGGCTCTGTTAATTTGTTTTTCATTACCATATGAAATACCTGAGGCTGAGTAACTTCTAAAAAAAGATTCATTATTATTGTTAATTTTAGATGGGGTCTTGCTTGCTGTGTTGCCCAGGATGATCTTGAATTCCTGGGCTTAGATGATCCTCCAGATCCACTTAGAAGAGGTTTCCTTTGACGCACTGCTCTGATCCAAGGTCCAGGCCCTACATCTGATGGTGGCCTTCTTGCTGGCCGAGTTCTGAGGAAATACAGGAATGTGTGTGCATGTGGTGCTGGGGATGGAACCCAGGACTTTCCTCATGGTTGGCAACCACTCTACCTCTGAGCTACATTGCAGCCCTTGCTCTCTTCTTAGAAAGCCACAGGTCTATCCAGGTCTGGTGATGTATGCTAAGTCTTAAGGCTGGCCTGAGCAATTTAGCCAGAATTTGCCTCCAAACAAAAAGCAAGTCTTTAATTATGAGGGCTCCATCCTAATGACTTTAATCCTAATCAACTTTCAAAGGGGGTTGGGGATTTAGCTCAGTGGTTCTGTTGCCTGCCTCGCAAGCACAAGGTCCCCAGTTCAATCCCCAGTACCAAAAAAAAAACTTTCAAAGGCCTCCCCTGTAAACACTACAGTCTGATTAAGTTTCTGGTCCTTTTAATACCTTACAAAGGGGATTAAATTTTAGCACATAAACTGTTGGGGACACTCGGCCATATCCAAACCATTAGCAGGGCCTTAAATAACAGAAATTTCTTTCTCACAGTTCTGGAGTCTGAGGTCTAAGATGCAGGTGTCAGCCGGGCTGGTTCCTCCTGAGGCCTCTCTCCTTGACTTGTAGACGCTGTCTTCTCCCTATGTCCTCACATGATCGTCCTCTGTGTGTATGTCCTCAGCCTCTTCTTCCCAAGAAAACAGTCATATTGTATTATGTCCCACCCTAAAGACCTCATTTTACTTCAGTCACCCATCTGTAATAGGATTACATTTGAAGGTTTAATGAAGTTAGGACTTCAACATGTGAATTTAGGGGGATATAACTTACCTCACGACAGGTACTAAAGAAAAATTAGTAAGCAATCTAACATCACATTAAAAAAAATCATGCACCACCATACCTGGTGATCCCAGCACAAGGCCAGCTGAGGCAGGAGGATCACTGTGAGTTTGAAGATAGCCTGGGCAACAAAGTGAGTTCAAGGCCAGCCTGAACTATATAGTAAGACCCTGTCTCAAACAACAACAACAACAACAAAACAAAACCAGCCACTAGACATCATAATCCTAGTAATCAGAAAGGCCAAAGGATGGTCACGAGTTCAAGGCCAGCCTGGGCTACATAGCAAGACTCGTATCTCATAAATGAATGAATGAATGAATGGGTGCATACATGCATGTGTGTATGCAACTTGAGTGTGGTGACATGCCTGTAATCCCAGCTACTTGGGAGGCTGAGGCAGGAAGATTGGAAGTTCAAGGCCAGCCTGGGTAATTTAGAAAGACCTTTTCTCAAAATAAAGTGGGCTGGCGGTGTAGCTTAGTGGTAACCCTCCCCTGGCTTAATGACTAGAGACCATCATGATACCTATGAGCCAGGCACCTCCTTATTTCCATGGCAAATTCCTTGAAATGCATTTCCACAACATGTTTATGGGCTGAAATGAGATTAGAAGAAAAGCTGATGGGATTCTGCAGCTAAATAAATGCTGAAAACTTGCTAAACTGTCAAAAAGATCAAAGGCATGACTGTCCTACAGGGGAGCTCCTCAAGGGACAGAAGTTCACATGTTCATCAGGAGACTTCTTACTGGATTGGCATAGATGGTAACTTTTGAAATTACCTTTACTGTAAAACAAGTATCACGTGGCATACTGTTGTCTTCCTGAAGTCAGTGCCCTTCAGTGTTGTAAAGCACTCTATTCTGCAGGCAGCAATTGGTCCAACAAGGTTTGCTGACAAGGCTCCTCAGAACCTGGAGCTGGACACAGACCACACCCAGCAGTCCCTTTGCCTGTCCCCAAATTGTGGAAATTTTTTCCTTCTGTTTTTTGGTACTGGGGATCGAACTCGGGTCCTTGCGCTTGCACAGCAGGTGGCGAAACCACTGAGCTAAATCCCCAGCCCTGGAAATTTTTTCTTAATAGGTGAGCTAAACCAAATTAAACAGGTTTCTTTCCTGGCAGATATCTTTGGTTAACATGTTAATGTGTACGTAAGGGGTGTGTTAAACAACCTGGTTTCATAACATACCCGAAATTCAACTTTTCTTTTTTGTTTCCTACAGGCCTCATAAAGCTTATAAGCAAAGAAAATCTTCCCTTTCCAGGAAGCAAAGTCTGGTAGACATAGGGATTGTCAAGGTAACATTTCTAGTTCTGGAGTGAATCTGGCTCCTGGCTTTACCATTATTCTTCTCCCAGTCTTTTTGCTTCTTCACTTGTTCAGTTTCTTACACAGTCTGGTGTTGGAAAAGGTGGAGAGAGGGGACACATGGCCAAAAAGCTCTTACCTGAGAGGGTGCTGTCTCTAGACTGCCTTCCAGGATCAGGCCAGCAAATGGCTTCTGGGGGTGATCCCTTCAGAACCTTAGAGCTCCCCAAGCCAAGGACCCTACTCCTTGCTCTGGGCTCACACATTTCTGTTCAGGTTGCTTTCTGGTTCTCCTTCCTCAGCACCTGGGAAGTTAGCCAAGTCTGTAGGACACACTTTTGTCCACAGGAGCATCACACTGTGAGCACAGCCATCTCCATCCATTCTGAGCACACTTAGGCCACCTCAGTGGAGGGCCAGGTGCTATTTTTTTTTTTTAATCTTGCTATGCAGTGCAGGCTGGCTTTGAACTTACTATGTAGCCCAGGCTAGCCTTGAACTCACAGTGATCCTCCTGCCTCAACCTCCAGAGTGCTGGGATCACAGATGTGTACCACCACACCTGACTCCAGGTGATGCTCTTGCACCTCTCTCCCTACAGGGCCTGCATCCTGGTTTCCTCCTTGTCACCTGACAGAGAGGCTGGAGGCTGGTCCTGCTGCCTGAAGATCCCAGTGAGGCTTTGGTCTTTGTGGGGAGGGATGCAAGATTACTGGGATTGAACCCAGAATATGCTAGGCAAGTTCTTTACCACTGAGCTATATCCCCAGCCCTTTATATTTTGAGACAGGGTCTTGCTAAAGTGCCCAGGCCGGGATTATTATAGGCCTGTGTCTCTGCACCTGGCTAGAAATCTGATTTTTCCTTTTTGGAAGTGTCCCAGCTTTCCCTGGCCACTGTACCTGTAAGCACTATACTGATGGAGTGAGCCTTGGATCCTTCAATGGTGTATCATTCCCTTCACAGCACCCATGTCTCACAGAATCCTCCAGCATGCTGGCCACTTGGCACAACATCCTCATGGCAATATGTGGATGTTGTGTGAGCTGTAGGAGCTTTCCTATCATCTGTTTTAGGTATACACTGCTATTAGAGGGCACTTGTTAGAGAATGAATTACAACCTCTTGAAAGCTATTTTTTGTTTTGTGGTGCGGAGGATCAGTCCAGTGCCTCATGTGTGTTAGCAGGCACTCTACCACTGAGCTGTACCTCTAGTTCACTCTGCCCTCTGAAAAGTCTTAAATCTCCAGTTCCTCAGAATGTAACCGTGTTTGGACATAAAGGCCTTCAGTGAGGCAATTTACATGAGATGAAGACATTAGTGTGGGCCTGAATCTAATGTGACCAGTGTCCCTAGGACAGGAGATTAGGACACAGACACAGAGAGGGACAACCATGTGAAGACATAGAAAGATGGCATCTGGAAGCCCAGGACAGGCCTTGGGAGAAGGCAGGTAGCCCAGGCTGTCCACATCTTGACTTGGGACTTCCAGCCCCTGGACTGTGAGGAAATGGGTTTCTGTGGCTGGAGTCACTCCAACAGTGTGTGCTTTGTATATGGCAGCCACCTGACACAGCTCTGGTCACAATCATTAGGCACAGAAAAAACTACTTTCATAGGATTGCTCAGGGAAAGTATTGAAATTGAAACATCAGTGCTTGTGCCGAGACAGAAAAAACTGCCAGTGGTTCTACAGCCAGAGGCTTCTTTCCTAACCGAGGCAGGCTTTCAAGATGGCTGCCAAAACTCTCCCGGTCACATGAGAGAGAATGGGAGCCTGAGAAGTGAGGAGCCTTCCTGGAGTGATGAAGACAACAGTCAGTTATGGAAACTAATCATGGGCTGACCATGAGATACCTGATGAGCTCTAGTAACTTTCAATGCCACAGCAGCTAGTGACACAGCTGATCACCTGCATTTTACAGAAGAGGAAACAGACACAGAAGTCATCTGCAGTTTGCTCAAGTCGGTGGCAGCCCCAGAATATGAATGGGCAGGCTCATGTGTGTGGTGCTCCCCACAGTGGACCAGCAGCCCGGCCTTGCTCTTCCCACCCACTGGGCCCTTTCAGAGGAGATACTTTGTGAATGGATCTCTTGAGGCCTGAGGATAGCCAAATGCCAGGGAAGGTTGGCTACCTTCCTGCATAGTGATTATTTGTTTTTTTTGTTTTTTTTGTTTTTGGTACCGGGGATCGAACTCAGGTCCTTGCACTTGCGCAACAGGCGGCGAGACCACTGAGCTAAATCCCCAGCCCTGCTACCTTCCCATTCATCGGAAAGTCCTAGAGAGTGGCACAAAACATGACAAATATAAAAGTATATGGTCTTGGGCTGTGGATGTAGCTCAGTGGTGCTACACCTGCCTCGTAAGTGCAAGGTCCTGAGTTCGATCCCTGGTAGTGTGTGTGTCGGGGGGGTGGTCTTAAAGCAGCACAAGGGTGTTAAGGAGCACATTGTTTTTTTCTTTCTTTCTTTTTTTGGTACCAGAGATCAAACTCAGGACCTTGCACTTGCAAGACAGGCACGGCACCACTGAGCTACATCCCTGGCCCCATTCTGTTTCTTTCTTTCTTTCCTTTTCCTCTATTTTTTCTTTTGGTTCTTTTGAGACAGGGTCTCAATATGTAGTTAAGGCTGGCCTTGAACTCACAGCGATCCTCCTGCTGTAGACTTTTTTTTTTTGGGTACCGGAGATCGAACTTGGGTCCTTGCACTTGCGGGGCAGGCAGCAGAACCACTGAGCTAAATCCTCAGCCCTGTAGACTCTTGAATGCTAGGCTTACAGGCACATGCCACCATATGGAGCTAAAAACTTGATTTTGGGGCCGGGCGTGGTGGCGCATGCCTATAATCCCAGCACTAGTAAGGCTGAGGCAGGATGATCGACATTTTGAGACCCTGTCTCAAAACAAACAAACAAAAACAAAAAATTTGATTTTGGACAATTTTTTTTTTTTGGTACCGGGGATCGAACTCGGGTCCTTGTGCTTGTGCAGCAGAAGACGAAACCACTGAGCTAAATCCGTAGCCTAAAGACTTTTCTGTTTTTTTTTTTTTTGGTACCAGGGATCAAACTTGGGACCTTGCGCTTGCGAGGTAGGTGCTGGAACCACTGAGCTAAATCCCTGGCTGGATGATGTTTTAATAAATAATAGCTTAAGAGAGAAGAAATTTGTTTTTCCTTAGTCTAGATCCAGGGCATTAATGTTCATAAGAATTTCTTGAACTGTTCGTAAATATACCAAGAAATAAAACCAAAACAATTTATCTGCCAGGCTTAGCAAAATTTTGTTTTTCTTTCCTTTCTTTTTTCATTTTGGTGCTGGGGATCAAACCTAGGGACTCACGTGTGCTAGCCAAGTGCTTTACCACTAAGCTACACTCCCAGCCCTTAGCAAACATTTCAACTCAACAACACCTGAGTCCCTATAATGTGCAAGGCCAACCTCTCAATGAGAAATTGAGTCGCCAGCTGAACAAATCAGAATCTTGGTGTAAGAACCGGTCACCCTCTGTCAATCCAACCTTGTAACTTCTCCCAGAAGTGGGTGCCATCAATGTACAGTGAGAGAGCTTAGCCAAGGTGGTGGAAAGTATAATGACATATTTTACATTATCTCAGTTTGAACCATGCTTAAAAGATCTCCTTTGAATTTGCAAAATACCACATCCACACATCAGGTTCGATGCTACCCTGCCCACAGTAAGGGCCAGTGGTCCCACCAGAAGCATTTTAGGTATCTGTTTTTCGCTAATAGGCTAGATCCCTAGTATTAATGTCTATTAGTTTCTTTTTTTTTTTTTTTGGTACCGGTGATCGAACTCAGGACCGCGCTTTTGAGCCAGGCAGCAGCACCACTGAGCTAAATCCCCGGCCCTCTATTAGAGTTTCTTGAGCTGGTACAAGCACCAGGCAGATCTTGAGCAAACATTGATGATACTGAACTTGCAAACAATTACAGTACTTCAGTTTGATAATGTGAGTCCCCAGTGTGGGCAGAACATATATGAACTGGACTGTGGAGGTACCAAGGAGATACCAGCTCCACCTAAGGTATCACCAGGTCCCTGGCATTCACACTGTACTGTTGGCTTAATCAAGAAAAAGCACTTCAAAAAATTTAGACACTTGTAGGAAGTATAAATCTCATTTTAAAAAATAATCAAAATAAACTACAGCCATTCAGATACAAAATCTGATGCACTAAGTTAGTATTTGGGATTACCCTCTAGTAAGTTCAGCCTTGAAAGCCTTGTAGTGGCTAAGCTGATGTCTCCTCTAGGCCCAAAGGCACAGAGGTTGTTGCTCTGTCCTGTCCTGTGGGCACGCAGCCACTAAGAGCACCACACTCTGGAACTCAGCAAGCATTCATGTGCCCATTACAGGGCAGCCACTCCAATCGAGGCTGCATCTTCTCAATGTTTTTTGGTGACAGACTTATTAAGATTATTAATATTACTGGGTGTATCAGTATTCATTTGTTTTGAGGCAAGCTTGTTTTTCCCATTCAGCTCACTGATGTAGGATTAGGGTTAGGGTATTAAGCCAGTCATTGTCTGCCTCGATGCCCACGCTGTCCAGGATCTTCTTTTTTTTTGGTACCAGGGATTGAACTTCGATCCTTGCTCTTGCTGGGCAGGTGGTGGAACCACTGAGCTAAATCCCCGGCCCTGTCCAGGATCTTCTTGATGTCCTTGTTGCTGGGGGAGGGGTTGCCTCTGAGGGCAGCCAGCAAGTAGGAGGCAATATAGTGCATGTTGGTGGTGGTGGCAGACAGGCCTCACTGAATTCGACCTTGATGGTGTCGGGAAGCGAAAGGGTGCTTTATTATTTTTGAAGTCAATTTTTATTGTAAAATATAAATAACATAAAACTGGTAATCCTAACCACTTTTCCTTTAAAATGTTACTTTATTTCATTTTTGCACAGATCTCAAGATGCCCCCCTTCCCACCCCCATGGTCAGTTCTGTGCACACATCTCTCACAGCAGAGAACAGGGAAGGGCCAGCAGGGGTAGGGGCTGCTTTTGTTCACCAAGCCCCATTTCATCCAGAATGCCAATGCATATGGAGCTCCAGAGTTCTGGAACTAGGCGAACATACAAGTGGAGGCTTCAGCTAGCCTCAGATGGAAGATGGAGGCAGGAAGGACATCAGAGCCCAGGAGGGCAACTGGAGCCACAGGCTGCCTCTCTCCCAGCAGCTCTACGAAGTTCTGGCTGAAAAGTTATCCCAGACAACTACATGTGATGTGGAAGAACACGAACACTGGTATCCACTGTGGGCACCTTACATTCTTTATGCCACCTAATATGGCCAAGAGACAGACATGTATGTGTACCCACGGAGGGAACAGATTCAAGAGGCCAAGGGACTTACCCTAGGCCAGCACACCTGCAGCTGGAGTTCAAGTGCACATTTCCCCTCTCAGGCTTTGGCTCTACCTTTTGCAAATAAAGGCTGGCCACCCATGTGAGCCAACTAAAATAACCTTCCCTCCCCAGACCAGGTATTTAAGAAAATTCCAATCACAGGAAAGCGACTAGGTTGTTCCCCAGCAATTCACATGACAAGGGACATGTGCATTCCTTAAATTTCCTGAGAGGTTGTTTCCCACAAGCTGTTTTGAAGTCACTGGGGAGGACTTGGCCATCAGAAGGTTGGAGCTTGGTGTGGCCTGGGTACAGACGAGGAGCACCTCACTAGGGAAGGTCAAGATGTGGGCCACCATAAGTCAGAAGTCTGCACCACCAGACTGTCTTACGCAGCTAGGACATTTAAACACGGAACATACATAGGAAAAGGCAGAATCAGGATGTCATCAGATGCTGGGTCCTGAACACAGAGACCTTGCATAGTCCCTTATTTCACCTCTATTCACTGGCCTCTTAATTTTCTCTTCCTTTTGGCCAATCTTTTGCTAAATGACAATGTCAGATTTATCTGAGCTTTTACATACATTGCAGAGATGTATCATATTCCCTTTGGAGGTTTTGTTTCGTTTTGGGACAGTGTCTTGCTATGTAGTTCAGGCTAGCCCTGAACTCACCATGTAGCCCAGGCTGGCTTCAAACTCACAACACTCCTCCTGCCTCAGCCTCCTGAGTGCTGGGATTACAGGATACCACACCCGCCTTTGGAGGGTTTAAAAATTTTTTTTTTGTCTTCAGGGCTATGCTCTTGTTTGAAATGCGCTACATAACCCACAGGACCCATCCAGGACACATGAGGGTCCTCACTGGGTGCAGATGGTAATGTGCTTTTCTGGGTTTCAGATATCTGGTTTACCAGGTAGGGGGTGCAATCTCCATTCTGGGGTGGGGAGCTGAGGGGGAGAGGGTTGTGCAGAGTGGATCTCAAGCAGAAACATAGGTAGTCACCACCTTTTAATACTTTAATGAGTTTGGGGAAGCTACAAAGGACTGTTTATAAAGTCAAACTATCCTGCACTAAAACTAGTTCACAAAAGCGAACCCTACAGGAACTGAACTGAAATTACAAAGTATATCCATGGTGGCTGGTGATGTGAAGACTGGGCAGCCCTGTTTGCTTCTGTTTCACCAAAGCACTTTTGCATCAACAAAGAACACACAAAACCTTTCTGGGTCATTCTACCCATGACACTTAGCTTCTCAGAATGATTCAGGCCATCCTGGTAATCTGTCAGTGTGACCTAAGGGTTCTCCTCACAGTAAACAAGGCACTGGACTCCAGCATTCCCCTACAGAGCACACAGTAATACTGTCAGGCAAGCTGCAATGGAGCCTTCTTACGTTGTCTCAAATACATGGATTTTTTTTGACATAGGGCCTTACTATGTAACTCAAGCTGGCCTTGAACTTGCCATCCTCCTGCCTTAGCCTCCTGAATGCTGTGACTACAGGCATATATCACCATACTTGGCTCAAATATATGAATTTTATTGATAAGTAACATTTCTTTTTTTTGTTTTTTTTGGTACCGGGGATCGAACTCGGGTCTTTGTGCTTGCGTAGCAGGCGGTGAAACCACTGAGCTAAATCCTTGGCCCTTGATAAGTAACATTTCTGATGAATTAGCAAGGTAGGTTCAACTAAAACAAAATTGGCATAACATTTTATAGTCTTTCCACTTAATTTCCTGGTAATTCCCGGTGTCCTTGCAACAGAATTACAGATCAAAGCACACTTTATATTTTTAAAAACTGAAAGTAAAATCTGCTGGATGTGGTGATACACTCCTATATTCCCAGTGAAGTAGTAGCACTGCAGTTCAAACCTACTTTGGGCAATTTAGCAAGACCCTGTCTCTAAATAAAATTTTCAAAAGGGCTGGGAAAAAACAAAACAAAATAACAAAAGGGCTGGGAATATAGCTTAGTGTGAGGGCCCCGGGTCAACCCTCAGTACAGAAAACAAATCAAAAATCTCTAAACTTTTGGTGTTACTGTGCTGTTTTCCAACTGCATGTTATGATTTCAAATAGAGAAATCTTTTCTCATGGCACGAAGAACTCTCATCATTTCTTTACTCGAGACTGCTAATTTAAAAGGTACATTAACTTGGTTTTGGTTTTCTGAGACAGGATCTCACTAAGTAGCCCCAGGCTGGCCTCAAATTTGAAGTGATCCTTCTGCCTCAGCCTCCCAGGATCATAGGCATGCTCTACCATGCCTGGGCAAGCTAAACAACCCAGTTCTTATGCCCCTTATGGATTTTCAATGGAAGCTGGAATCAGGAATTCCCAGTAACTCTAGTTGGTACAATGTTTGTTTCCAGTTGGCTATCTTGTGACATGTTCAATGCCATTAATAATTCAAGTGATGCCAAGAGGAATTAGGACTCAAAGTGAACCAGACGGAGCACAAGAGTAGATGAAAGTGTGTCTTCCTTGGGCCAGTGTAGTCAAAGTCTGACCACTGTCTGTCAGAGAAGCCAGAGCCCCTCCGGGACAGACCATATTTGTCTCAGGAATGCAAATGAGATGCTGACACTTGCGGTTTTTTTTTTTTTTTTTTTGAAACTAAATACATTTTAATAG
>NW_004624775.1:19447856-19525495 GCF_000247695.1 Heterocephalus glaber | reverse complement strand
CACCATAATTGCAAGAGAGCCCAGTGTTCTCAGTCAACTCACCCTCCGACTTCCATAAACATGCTGTTTGGTGTGCTCAACATGCACCCAAGATTTCCCTTTCTCCTGATACACTGTGCCACCAAAATCTCTGAATTCCCTGAAGCTCAAAATTCCAAGTATCACAGCCAGTGGCAGGAGTCAAACCTGAAGATAAAAGCAGAGATGTTCCCCTCTGCCAGTGCTAGGTTTCCTCTTTGCAATAATAATCATCATCACAATAACAATAATAAAAAATCCTGGCTCTACCATTCAGGAAAAGGATTATCCCTCCCTTTGCCAGTTCTGTCCCCACTTCCCTCAAGGGTGGCCCAACTGAGGGTGTCTAGGGGTGCTGTGGAGGCCACTTGGCACCTGCCCTCAGTAAGCACGCTGGCAGGACAAGACGAAAATGGGAAGGTGCTTGCACACAGGGTCCCAAGGGTCCTCTGGGAACATGCCACTGACCTCAGAGCACCCTAGTGCTCACCTTGAGTCCAGGAATCATTGAGCCATGCCGCAGCCCTGACTGAGTCCCATGACAACGAGGCTGCATCGAGGGAGGGCTCTTTCACAGTCTGTCAGTAACTTGCTCACCATGTCCATGTCCATGTCCATGTCCATGCTGCAGCCAGAGGCCTCTTACCACAGCCCAGTCCATTCCAGCCAAGGTAAGAATCAATGTTCCTGATTCTCCTGTGTGATCCCAGTCACAAGAAGCAGGTTGCAGGCCATGAACTGCACGCTCAGGACACTGCTCATCTGCCCAGTGTAGACACCTACGAGCTCACTGGAGGAGCCATCTGCGGGCGCACTACAGCACGTGTTCCGGAGGTCCCAGACGCGCACTGAGTTGTCCATGGAGGCAGAGGCTACTAGGCCACTGTCAGGGCTGAAGGCGAGGCTGGTGATGGTGTCTGTGTGGCCTCTCAGCTCTTTAAAAAGGGTCCCGGAGGCCAGGTCCCACAGTTTTAACCGCTGGTCCTCACCAGCAGATGCCAAATACTTCCCATTGGGAGAGAAAGCCAGAGAGAGCACAGGGCCACGGTGGCCTGTGAAGAGCCTCACTGAGTTCCCCTGCTGGGCGCTCCACAGCCGGACAGTCTTGTCGGTTGAGCCGGTGGCTAAGTAGTTAGAGTTAGGGTGGAATCTGACACAGTCCACATCTGCCAGGTGTCCTGCATATATCCTCAGTGGGTACGTCCGATCGAAGGACCACAGCCTGGCGGTGCGGTCATGGGACCCACTGGCAAAGTACAGGCTGTAGGGGCTGATGTCCAGGTCCCACACGGGGTAGGCATGTCCTTGGTACAGCACAGTGTTGGTGAAACTCCCCAGATCCCAGTACCTGATGGACATGTCCTCAGAACAAGAGAGCAACCCTGAGCTGTCCGCGAGGAAACGTGTGCTGTACACTGGTCCACAGTGTCCCCGCAGGATCTTCATCTCCGTGCCTGCGCTGTCCTCCTCATCCTCCTGGGACATTGGGGTGGGATGAGAAAGAAACACATAAGAAAATGTTTACTGGGCTCACAGGGAAGACAGGTCCAGAAGGAGGACAGAGGTCAACCCAAGAAACAACACCTGTCCCAATAGTGGTCCTGCCCTATATAGTCACACCTGGGAAACAACTCTCAACTGAACTGCATCACTGGGTAGAGCCAAGTGCTTTCCTTAAATCCATGGTGCAGCTAAGACTACAGTGGATCAGACACAGGGGAGCAAGGCTATTATCACAGCATCCTGACTCTGTGCTTTGCTCTCAAATGGAGGATAATGCTGCGTTCAGATCTGATCGAAGGAGGTGATGGTAACTTTTACTGTTAATTCTGATGTATGTCACTTGAAAAGATTTGCTTTTGACTTTATGTTAAGTTCTTAGATTCTTCTCCTTTATGGCACTGTCTTCCCCTGTCAGTTCTGGCTGTGTCTCATTTAAAAATATCCGCACAGGTTCATTACCCCCACAATGGGGGAAATGATGAAGGCAGCCACATATGCACCCAGGCAAGGTCTCACTTCATGAGTAATGCAGAACTATGGAGTGTGGCCAAAATAAAACTTAGATGTGTAAGAAGAGCAAGGCAGAAAGAGTGGTTACTAGCACACCACACCCTCCTCCATCACCTAAGCTGCCCTAAAGGAGTGGTAAGTATCTCAAAAGAAGTAAGACCTGGGGTGTAGCTCAGCTGTAATGCCTGCCTAGTAGGCTTGAGCACCTGAGTTCAACTCCCAAGTACTGATAAAAAAGAAGTTTAAAACACGAACTTTCTGGAGGGCCTCTGACATTTCTCCCAAAGTAACAAGATAAGGCATGAATCCAGAATGGCTGAAACAAAGACAAGTGACTCCTGTGGCTCCTGGAGATAATTTCCTGTATATGAGAATAGGAGTAACAGTACCTGGGAAAAAGTCTGCTCCCACAGCCTTCCCCACAGTGAGATCAGCTGCTTTCAAATCTATTCCCTTTAATCTCTCACAGACTCCTTAAACTACACCTGTGTCTATGCTGGGATTTATGACTAGTGGACTTCACTAAAACACTGAAAGAAGCAGGTTGAATACTCCTGAATCCCTCAGCTTTGCTGGTTCCTGCAGAAAAAAGGGGCACCTTCTTTCTACTTGAAAACAAAGTCAAAATAAAATGGACATTTTCAATATGCACATATTTGATGGAGTAAAGTGACAATAAACACTTGTGCCTCAGAATACTCAAAATGGCAATTCCAGACATTTTACATTAAAAATACACAAGCATTTGGGAGCTCAGCGTTCTACTGGGTGCTACCAAGAATGTCAGCAAATATCCTCGCCAAAGGGCAACACTTTGCTGGGTGTGGTGGCACACACCTGTGATTCCAGCACTTGGGAGGCTAAGCCAGGAGGATCACTTCGAGTTGGAAGCCAGCCTGGGCCACACAGTGAGTTCAAGGCCAGCTTGAACTACATAGTGAAACCCTGTTCCAAAAAATAAAATAAAATAAAATTAAAAAAGAGGCAACCAGTGTTACTCTGTAATAGGAAGTTTATAAGGACTATGAAAGCAAAAATGACTCTGTACAAACTACAGCAAGATCCTTTGAGAGCTGAGAGGCTCAGATGGCATGCTACTTTTGAGGTGTAAGTGGACTTCATGTGGATGGGTAGCTTCTAGAGGGTACCTAGTATCAGCCTGGGGCTGGAGAGCAGGATGCAGAGTCAGCCAGCCCTCCCCAGGGGTCCTGACCACCACCCAGGGCCTGGAGAATTATCAAGACCTAGAAATGGAGATACCAGAGTGCCCCTGCTGGCCATCACTTCAGCTTCCTGCCAGGACTGCAGTCCACAAGGCCTTAATCCCATCTCCCCTGCTGACAGGACAATGGTCCCAACTGCCCCATGATGCTGTATAAACACCCACAGCAAATGGGTATGCACCATAAATATGAAAGGTTAACTTGCAGAGAGTATTCATGTAAAAATAAACTAAAAATGTACATTACAAAGATATGCCTGAAACAGAAACTTAAAGATTAAGACAGACAAATATGAAGAGATCATTAAACACCATCATATACACCTTGGTGCTATGGTTTTCTGTGAAAACCCCAAGTATTATGGCTGTCTGCTCCTGCATGACACACAAGCCTCAGCTTACACTGGACCCTAAGCCTTCCTTGTTCCCTATTTTTTTTTTTTTTTTTTTTTTAGACAGGGTCTTGTTATGCAGTCTAGGCTGGCCTTGAACTCACTATTGTAGCCCAGGAGCCCAGCAGGAGAATGATTCACTGCTAACAGGTGTAGGATTTCTTTGTGGGGTGGTAAAAAATGTTTTGTCAGATAGTGCTGCTGGCTGAGTGCAGTGGTGCATGCCTGTAATCCCAGCACTCAGAAGGCTGAGGCAGGAGGATTGCAACTAGTTCAAGGCCAGCCTGGGCTACATAGTGAATTCAGGTCCAGCCTGAATTACCAAGCAGTACTCTGTCTCAAAAAACCAACCAACCGGGCTGGGGATTTAGCTCAGTGGCACAGTGCTTGCCTTGCAAGCGCAAGGTCCTGAGTTAAATCCCTTGTGGTGGTGGTGGTAGGGAAGATCCTCAAAAAACGATTACTCATAACCAAATAAATAAACATATTTGAAAAAATACATCATTAAAATTAATTTTGACAACACTTTTTTCTTTGGTACTGGGGATCAAACTTGGGACCTTGTGCTTGCAATGCAGGCAGTGGAACCACTGAGCTAAATCCCCGGCTGTTTTTATCTTTTTTTTTTTTTTTGGTACCGAGGATTGAACTCGGGACCTGGCACTTGCGAGGCAGTGTTTTTATCTTTTTAAATGTGCCACTAGAAAAATCTAAATTACCTATGTGGACTCACATCACATGCCCGCTGGACACCACTGAGCTGAATGACAGCTTTACACACAAATTACAGAACTGAGGCCAATGACAGCACTGACTTCCCTGGTCTTCAAACTTCAAGGACAGCAGCTGGGACAAGAACTGCTAGACCCGAATGGATGAACACAGGTGCTTTGCGTGGGCTGAAGGGGTGGGGTGGGGCAGGTTGTGGCATAGTGTGTGTGGATACACAGATGTCAAAAAGAAACACCAAGGCTGACCTGTCTGCAATTCTGCCTGCTGTGCAGACAGTGAAATGCAGTTGCCAAGCAACATGGGCAAGGGCCAGGCATCTTTCGGTTCCCTCTCATACAGTACACAGATGCACTAGTCAGGGCAGGAGACGGCATCTTCTTCCGGATAACAGAAGCTACAGGACAGTGCTGCAAATCCAGCTTCATTTGGCACAAGAGAGAAAATTTTATGTTTGTCTAGGAACTTTTGCTTATTGTTTGTTTTTCTATGTTTATTATTATTTTGCTTTTTGCAGTGCTGGGGGTCAAACTCAGGTCTTGCACATGCTAGGCAAGTGCTGTAACACCAAGCTACTCACTTAACCCCACTGTTTTTTCAAAACTGAGATATGAATCACATGCTGTAAAATTCATAATTTTAAAGGGTACAACTCAATGATTGTAGTACACAGTTGGGCAACTGGCAGCACTATTATTTTTTTTTTTTTGAGACAGCCTTGCTATATGGTTCAGGCTGGTCTTGAACTCACTATGTAGCCCAGGATGGCATCAAAGTTGAGGTAATCCTCCTCCCTCAGCCTTCTGGGATGACAGGTGTACACCACCACACCCCGCCAGCAGCACTACCTGACAAAACATTTTTACCACCTCACAAAGAAACCCTACACCTGTCAGTAGAGTGTCATTCTCCTGCTTGGCCCCTGGCAACCCCTCATCTACTTTTATCTCTGTGGATGTACCTACCTTAAATAATCCCCGTAAATGGAATTACGCAACACATCACCTTTTGAGACTAACTTCTTTCACAGACCATAAAGTTTTCGAGGTTCATCCATGGTACTGCAATGTTAGTGCTCCATTCCTTGAGAGCTTGTTTGGAGGTTCTAGCAGGGGAGCGAAACTACTCAGACACCCTTGGCCAAGGAAATGGTCCTCCTTTTCCACTGAGTGTGCAGCTTTGGGAGGGACACACATGGAGCTGCAAGGGAGGAAGGGCACAGCCACCTGGCCAGCCAGATCAGTCAAATCAACCTCGGTGCTCAATGAGGAGACAAATGTTGCAACCAGATCACCCTCACATCCATTTGCTCCATTTGTTTTCATGGCTGAATAATATTCCATTACATGGACAGACAACAGTTATTCATCATCTACTGATGGACATTTAGGCTATTTCTATTTCTTGCCTGCTGAAAGCAATGCTGCTATGAACTCCTGCGTACCACTCTTGTGTGGACTTTTGTTTTTGACTCTTTTGGGTATATACAGAAATGGAATTGCTCGATCTGAATGCTGACTCAAATACCCATTTGTTAAAATACTGCAATAATTACTGCTTTAAAAGATTAAAGCAGATTGCAAAACTGGCTTTTAAATTTGGTTTCCATGGTTCTTTCTTGTTTCCTACCATCTTGATGACCCCATTGGTAACTATTTACTTTCCGCTGTTTAGCTTCTATCAGTATGTGAGTTTGTGACTTTCATATTAAAAAGTCTCAATTTTTACTATATATTACAGATGGAAAAAAGAAAGTCTAAATTCACATCGGAGCAACACTAAAAATCAATTACTGATCTAAATTACACCTCACTTCTCCCTAATATGTTCATTGTCAGAAACCGAAGAGAACCCTTCCCCACATGTGGTAACAAAATGGGTGAGTTGCAGAAACCCCGCCCACGAAGTCTCTCAGCAACAGGAGGCCTCAACTTCAGTCCCAAAGTTCCCACCCAGCCGCTTGGGCTGTGATGCGGCACCCTGCTTCCTTTCCCTCTTCTCTGTGTCACCCAGGAACTGGGCTCCACTTCCTTTTCTGGACACTCCCCCAACTCAAGCCACCAAGTCCTGTCACTTCCTGCCTTGCTCCAGCCATATTTAATTCTCTTTCCTTTGTTTTTTGCAGTACTAGAAATTAAACCTACAGCCTCACACATTCTAGGCAAGTGCTCTTGCACTGAGCTGTAGCACCAGCCCTTTGTTTTAGTACGAGGGATCGAACTCAGGTCCTTGCGCTTGTGCAGCAGGCGGCAAAACCACTGAGCTAAATCCCCAGCCCTGCACCAGCCCTTTTTATTCAGACAGGGTCTTTCCATTTTTTTTTTGGAGGCAAGGTCTTGTTATGTAATTCTATGTAGCCTAGGATGGCCTCAAACTTATGGTGATCCTCCTGCCTCTGCCTCCCCAGTGCTTGGATTACAAGTGTGTACCACTATTCCTGGCAATTTAGAGATGAGGTCTTGCTAAGTTGCCCATTTTAAATGTGCAGTTTTTCTGCCTCAGCCTTCCAAGTAGCTGCGATTATAGGTGTCTCTGACTGTGCCCAGTTCAGCCATATTTAATTTTCTTTCTTTCTTTTTTTTTTTTTTTTGTTACAGGAGATTGAACTCGGGACTTCGCTATTTTGCAAGGCAGGCATGGTGCCACTAAGCTAAATCCCCGGTCCTAACTTCTTTTCAGTTCCTGGAATTCCTTAATGCTAATCTTTAAATATGGGTTTTCAAATATACTTTCTCCAATGCCTAAGACTATATATAATACTACTGTCCTTCATATTATTTTTTTTTGGTACCAGGGATCAAACATGGGTCCTTGTGCTTGCGAGGCAGGCAGCAGAACCACTGAGCTAAATAAATCCCTGGCCCCTTCATATTAATTTTTAACGCCCAGAACAATTTCCAAAGTGTCTATACCAAAGCTAGTAAGATCAGTAGGAATGCTGGTTTTTGTAATCACAGAAAATTGAAAGTAAATGAGGAAGCATCCTTGAGCTGTATGTGAAGTAGGAGTCAGAGTGTCTCCACAGCAAAGGGAAGTTTTCAGATTCACATGTGAGTACAAGAGATATTCTATGGGGTCACAGAACTCTAGAAATCAGAGCTGTACAGGGAATCTAGACTCTTTATTAATCATAACCACAAAATCTCCCATTCTACTCTCTCAATTGCAAGAACCAAAGTTCAAAGACTATTATCGTTGGTTACTGGTGACTCAGAATGCAGGTCCAGGGAATCAGGGCTCCTGCTGCACGCACAATATTCCCAAATCCTCGTCAGCGACTGCAATTTACCCAGGGTGAGTTTTCATTCTTGGCTTACTCCAACCCTATCCAAGAATCTCCCATGCCAAATACCCTGAAGCAATGCTCCCTAAATTTAAGTGGTGACACAACAAAAATGTTTTTCCCCAGCTTCTGTAGGCCTGCAGGAAGTCAACTTTGAGCAGCTGATTTGTGTCTTTGGATCACATTCTTCTAAGACACTATCTGGTGATTTGGAACTCAGGCTGCTGGGTTTTCCTTCTCATGCCTATCCCCCAAAGCACAATCTGACTACAGAGCATGAACTGACTGAGGGGGCACGATGGCTCTGCTTCCTGTGTCACTTTTTTTTGGTACCAGGGATCGAACTCAGGACCTTGCACTTGCAAGGCAGGTGGTGGCACCACTGAGCTAAATCCTTGTGGCTTCCCGTGTCACTTTCCAAACTGGGGTGTGGGGACACCTGGGCACAATGAGCCAGAGGATGGGCACTGGCCTAGAAGGCTGGTCCCATTCGGTGCAGTGATGCCAGTGTGTTGATGAGGTGTGAAACAGCACTGGTTTCTGTGAGGAACACACTGTAAATGCAGAACTTTGACCCAGCAGGCTTATGTTTTGGTTTTTTTTGCAGCGTGAAGGACTGAACCCAGGGCCTCTGTATTGAGCTACATTGCTATATTCCCAGTCATTTTTATTTATTTTTTAATTAAAAAAAAATTTTAAAAGACAGGGTCTCACTAAGTCACTAAGTTGCCCAAGCTGGGCTGAGACTCCTGGCTCAGCTTCCTGGAATGCTGGGATTACAGGCATGTGCTACCACATCTGGCTCAGATCCACTTTTTTTTTTGGTACTGGGGATCGAACTCAGGACCTTGTACTTGTGAGGGAGGTGGCGGAACCACTGAGCTAAATCCCCGGCCCTGAGATACACTTTTAATGTCTATAGTTGTACAGTGTGCACACTTGCATAATGGATACCAAACCTAATCTCAACTAAAGTCAACAGTAGATAAATGTTAGTTAGGCTTGGTGATAACATCCATAGTGATGAATATTGGCCACAAACTCTCGAAATTAAGTTAATGCTGTGAAAGATTTTGCCACTTAGGGGAGGGATGAGGAGGATTCAACGACTAGTTAAATGGCGTTAGTTTGGCTGTGGCTGCACTATGAGAAACTAAGAATATGTGGTCTCCCTAAGGGCTGTCAGGTTTGGGAAGCTATTCTAACAAGAAGGAGTAGGGAAAAAAAGTGATACTCCTACCTCTTCCTCCAGAGTATCACAAGCCAAGTGGATATGTGATGTGTCTACAAGGTGGGGCTCTGATTTCAACTTCTTGGACCGCAGACTCCAGAGTTTTATACAGGAGTTGTCAAACCCAGCAGCTAGCAGCTTGCTATTGGGGGCAATTTCTGCAGTGTTCAGCAGCTGCTCTGTATTGTAGAAGGCGTAGAAGCAGATGGTGGTGAGGGAGGGGGGGCCATCCTTGACGCGTTTGATGCTCTCTTGTAAGACCTCCAGTGCAGCCTCATTCTGTAGAATGGGGCTGGGCACTTCCGGGGGCTCCAGGCCGCTGCTCTCACTTCGGGAGGAGCCACCACTGGCGTAGAGCTGGTAGTCTGTTCTCTTGGCAGGCTGCACATCCAGGTGGATATGTAAGGTGAGGACCTTGCACAGGGCAGTGTTGTTGTCACTTTGGAGGTAGCGGATCAGGTAGTTGTAGCTGTCTTCCTGGAGACGGACCACATACTTGTTATCTAGGAATGCACGAAGCTTGAAATTGGACAGAATGTCCTGGATGGTCTGAGTTGTCTGCAGCTGCTCAATAACATCCTTCTGGCTTGCATTCTGCAGGAACATTCCATGGAAGCGGCTATAGAAACTTTCCACTGTGCTTTTTGGGCTGCTCTGGACCAGGCTGAGATGGAGGTAGACAAACAGTGGGTAGAGAAGAGGCATAACTTCATGGCTGTACTGGGAATCAGAATCTGCAATGACAAGAAGAGGGAGCAAGAAGCAAGGGAACCCTCCTGGAGAACCTCCAGCACATGACATTTTTGGACCAGGACTCCATCTTTCCATACTACTGTTTGAAATAACAGCCCTCACAGAACCATGGAGTTTCAGTCCTTCTGATGGGAGAGGAAACGCATGGACTCTGGACCAGCCAAAGGGCTGAAGGGCTTGCCCACACCCTTACAACAGCTAAGTCACTTCTGGCTTTCAGGGCACAGCATTTCCTCCATGTAGAAACCCAGATCTCTGAGGGTCCTCACATATGTTCTTGGGAGACTGGGAATTCTTTGCAAATTCTTTTTTATTTTTGAAAAATTTATTTTATAAAAATGTTTAGCTGGGGGTCGTGTTGTACACCTGCAATCCCAGCACTTGGGAGGGTGAGGCTGGAGTGTTGCCGTGAGTTTGAGGTCAGCCTGGGCTACACAGACCCTATCCCCAAACCCCTCAAAAAAATTAAAACAAAATTTAAAAATTTACATGTTTGTAAATTTTGATTACATTCATTATAGGATTCAAATACTTTCTAACTTGATGACAATCTTTTTTTTTTTTTGCTACTGGGGATTGAACTCGGGTCCTTGCGCTTGTGAGGCAGGTGGCGGAACCACTGAGCTAAATCCCCGGCCCTTGATGACAATCTTAACAGAATGAGTACAAGTGTACTCAAAACTATCTGGATAGCCATTTAGCAAGAAGTTCTGATAAGTGATCTGAGAGCTCTAGACTGTGTTTTGTGAGTACTGCTGGCATCTATCACCTCTAGTAAGACCCAAGCACTTATTTAGGTGAGGTCACCAGTATGCCAGCTACCCAGGCTGGAGTGTTGTTGTTTTTTGGAGACAGGATCTCGCTAGGTAGTTCAGGCTGGTCTTGAACTCACTATGTAGCCCAGGCTGGCCTTGAACTCATGGCAATCCTCCTGCTTCAGCCTCCCGAGTGCTGGGATTACAGGGATTACAGGCCTATGCCACCACACTTGGCTTGTTAAAGTATTTTGTAGAAGAGATTAACAAGTTAGTAGACTTACTGGTTTTTTTGTTTTGTTTTGTTTTTTGTTTGGTAACAGGGATGGGATCTTGTGCTTTTGAGGCAGGTGGTGGAACCACTGAGCTAAGTCCCTGGCCCAGTAGACTTACTGTTAAGAGGAAGGAGATGTAAAGTAATTGTCCTCCATACGTGCAGTGGGCCTCATCCAATCAGTAGAAGAGGCCTCAATAAAAAAATACTGAGGTGCCCCAGGAAGAAAGGACTCTGCAGCAGACAGCCTCTGGGGTTGGACTGTAACACCAACTCCTCCATGCATCTCCAGCCTGCTGGCCTGCCCTGTAGATTGTGACTTCCACAATTCTCTCTCCCCCTGCACCCTATTGGTTCTATTTCTCTGGAGAACCCTAACTAATGTAGATTTTGACATTTCTTTAAATGCTGTACTTTGCTGAAAGACTTCTGGAAAATTTATTTCCCAAAATACCAATGTACTATTCATTAAAAAAAAAAAAGGCTCAGCCTTTATTGATTAGATTTTCAATATGTTCTAGTGAGATCAGGGATTGTTTTCAACTCCTCAGAATTTACTTTCAGACTTATTTTCTAAAATGACAGGCATTTTGTATTAAGGTTAGGGAAAATTAGCCGTCAAGAAACAGTGATGCCATGCCAGGCACGGTGGTGCATGCCTGTTATCCTAGCACTTAGGAGGCTGAGGCAGGAGGATCAAAAAAAGTTCGAGGCCAGACTAGACTATACAGTGAGTTCAACGACAGCCTAAACTACATAGCAAGACCCTATCTCACAACACCAAAAAAGAAAAGAAACACTGATGCACTACTTTTTTTTTTTTTTTTTGCACTACTTTAAATGTACTGAAATTCACTGCTGCTTTACCTCCAAACTGCTCTCCTTGGTCTGAAGACAACAGTGTGCTTGGTATCGAATAATGTGATCGATTTGGGAAGAGGATGTAAAATCAAGTTCCATTTAAAATTTTGTTCCTTTGCAATATTATTCTTCATGTGTTGCTAAAAGCATACTAACTTAAAGTATTCCCTCCTAACTCGGAAAGTAAGACACTCTAAAAAAATATGCTTTCCTTCTCCATGTAACCACTGTTGAACATGCGGCAGGTGCCCAGTGATGCCACTGCCATATGAGCAGAGGCCAGCACGAGGCCAGACCCCTGTGTGCACACAAGACTGCATTTGAGTAAAAGGAGAAAGCAACTGGGGTAGTGGAGTCAGAGAAGGCCTTACGGGAAGGAGAGATTATATTGGTAACTGCAGGAGGGGCTGGGTTTCAGTGGTCCCTCGAAAAGCAGTGTCAGCAGTGTATGAGAGGACTGGTCCAGACATAGCATGATGGCATGTGAGAGGACGGGTCCAAAAGCAAAGCAGAATGGGGAATGTGAGAGGACTGGTTCAGAAGCAGTGTGGTGGTGTGAGAGAATGAGTTGAGAAGCAGCATGGTGGCATGTGAGAGGACAAGTTTAGAAGCAGGCACAGTAGTGTATGAGTGGGGCCAGGGACTACCCAAGGAGTCCATGTGCACTGCTCTAAGGATGTGGACTGCTCTAAGGATGTGGGAGTGGAAGTTAGAGCTTTGATATTAGCTACCGCAGTGAAACCAACCAGGCTTAGAGGTAAAGGAAGCAAGGGGTAAGGATGAGCCAGGTTTTTGGGTGGGGGTTAAGGTACACTGAACACGTCAGATGGCATGATCTTTTGTTAACTGTGAGTCTTACTGTACATTTTGCAGTGGGAATTTTGGGGCTTGGATTTAAGAGAAAGATGCAGCCCATGATGAAGGCTCAGCACCATCCACATGGAGATGCACATTAAGGCTGGACTTGTCAAGCGGTGCCACAAGTTTTCCATGGATGAGTTCAGTGTGTTCGGGGCAAGAGCTCCTCCAGATCTGACCCAGGGCTGTTAAGCCTGACCATGGCTCAGGATGCCCAGCTCTAAGGTGCAGTCACCACACCCAGTGCTGATCCTGTGAAATGGGATGTGCATCTGAGGAAGGGGAGAAGCCCAAGGGAGCAACAGGAAATGTGAACCAAGCAGTGTGGCATTTCAGAACAAAGGTCAGTAGTCAGTGGGGCCATACCCTGACAGGAAGAGGAGAATAAGGACTGACAGGCCAGCTCTGGGTCAAGTAAGTGTCCCTTTTACTACTGGTCTCTGTGAATGCATAAAAAATACCATTTTCTTGTTAACCACTAGGAATTTTGCATCAAGGAGGCATTCAATACATAGTGAGCGACAATGCTTCTTCTATATTCAAATTTTATTAAAAACTTCCACTTTCAGCTTTGATATTAGGATTAGCATCCAAATTAGATTAATGCCTGTGTCTCATGGCTTCTCTTGGTGCCTAGGAAATATTTGTTCATTTGATTTGGTTCACTGCTCTTCAGAGACCTAAGGGTAAACAAGCTCCAGGAAAAGTAGTCCATAGATGAGCAATACATACTAAGGCCCTCCAAACAATCAGACAGAGAATCAAATTATGTGCCTGTAATCCCAGCACTCTGGGAGGCCAAGGGAGGAAGACTGTAAGTTTGAGCCCAGGCAAATGGAGCAACTTAGTGACTCACTGAGATTCTGTCTCAAAAAGGGAGGGGGATGCAGACCACCTACCAAGAAAAAAAAAAGATAAATTATAGATAAAGAACCAGATAGTTTGCTGAGCTTTTTTTGGCACTGGGGATCAAACTTGGGACCTTGTGCTTGCGAGGCAAGCAGCGGCACCACTGAGCTAAATCCTTGGCCCAAGTATTTTTTTAACTGGCCAGAAATTATAAAAGAAATGGCTGATAGATTACAATCCATTAAAATGTACAGCTCAGGCAAAACAAAATATGAATGAGAATAAGATACCCTGTGTTAGGAAAAAGTACCATCAAATGCAAAGGATCAACAGCTACTCTACATCAGGGAGCTCTAAAAAATATTTAAGAAAAACACCCAGAGCTCCAGTAGGTAAATGGCTGCACATCATCCACGATGGAGACACGCAGGCGTCTCACTGCACAGCTGCCCTTGGGGTTGCATGGCAGGTCCGGATCCCTCACTAGACAGAGGCTGCATAAGGCTATGACAATGTCCAGCCTGCCAGGAAGACAACTTAATGCAGTACAGGATGAAACAACATAAGGGACAGGCCGACGGAAACCACCACTACTAAGGTGAGAGAACTCCAGCACGAGCAATAATCACATTTCAAAAACTTAATAACTTTGTAAAAACTGACTTAAAGGGCCGGGGATTTAGCTCAGTGGTTTCGCCACCTGCCCTGCAAGTGCAAGGACCCGAGTTCGATCCCCAGTACCGAAAAAAACAAAAAACAAAAAACAAAAAAAAACTGACTTAAAAATTAAGAAAAAATTGTTTAAAGTCTCAAAACACAATGACAATGATTAACAATAACTGTCATCAAGTTTTGCATACTCTGAATGCAATCCTTATTATAAATTCAATTTCCTTTTTTATCCTGCATGGAGACAGAAAGCAGCTGATCACTCCTCTGAGATAGTTTAACATTTGTAACATGTGAGGAACTCAATGGAGTCTGTCTTTTCAGTTTAAACATAATACATACTGTTAACCCTCTATTTCTTGTAACATTTTGCTCATTTTCCCAAACTGTATAGTACATTGTCAGCTATGGTGGTGCACACTTGTAGTCCCAGCACTTGGGAGGCTGAGGCAGGAGGATTGCTGAGAGTTAAAAGCCAGGCTGGGCTACAGTGAGTTCAACGCCAGTCTGAACTACATAGTAAGATGCTGTCTCAAAAAAAAAAAAAAAAAAAGTAAATATAGGTTTTTTTCCTTTTAAAAACTAACCTCTAAGGTTATATAAAACTAGCATAAATCTAAGTTTGTGCAAGGCTAAGGATAGGATTTTGGTTTATATACTGATCACCTTTATATGCATCTTCACCATTAAAAATTATTAAGCCAAGGATTGTTCAAACAAAGAAGAATAAGCTTAAAAATTTTAAACTACCAGCAATGGAGAGGCTGAGGCAAGAAAATAGCTGTAAGCTCAAGGCCAGCCTGAACTACACAGCGAGACCCTGTTACACACACACACAAAATTTGTTAAAACTACCATTTTCACTAACCAATGTCTGCTATTATATTATTCTTAATCCCTTGAGGGCAGAAAGTTTTCTACTTCTTACAAGATGTGTTGTATATAAAAGGTACTCAACAAAGGACTCTGGTTTACTAACTGGAATCAACACAATTTCTCTAACTATAACCTTCTCAACATTTAAATTCTAACCAGGCATCTTAGGTCAGGATGAGATGGTTTGGTTTAGTGTTCCCATTGCCTGTTTCATCTCAGATATGAAGAAACTAAAGTCCCAGAGAGGTTAAGTGTCTTGGTTAAGTGATTCATTTCAAAAAAAAATCACAGTGAGTTAGTTAGAAGAGCTGCCTAAATGCACAGCTCCTGGACTCTGTGTGCTGGACATCCTTTTGAATCTAAGGACTGCTCTACATGACAACATCTAACTCTGCTGCTAACTCAGGAGGACTACTTACTTTGAAAATAAAAGTCTGCAAAGACATTGAGATGCACCGTTACCAGCAAAGTTATTGATTGATATACATTTTATTTTTTTATTTTTTTTTGGTACTGGGGATCGAACTCAGGTCCTTGCGCTTGTGCAGCAGGCAGCGAAACCACTGAGCTAAATCCCCGGCCCTGATACACATTTTAAACATACTACATTTAATGACATTTCTCTACATGGCTGATTTAGCTTTCCTTTATTGAACACAAGCCACTGAACT
Organism: Heterocephalus glaber; assembly: GCF_000247695.1. Next base: position 19,510,041 of record NW_004624775.1, on the reverse strand, counting down.
GAAGGCCATGGACAAAGCAGTGAGTAAAACATGCAGAGGTCTCTTCTTGTCTTATAAACTTTAACCTCATGCTGTAACTCTCAGGAATTCCAGAGACCATGTCTGCACGCAAGAACTGTGTCAGAGTTTCTCTGAATCCCTGGTTCCTGACGCCAGGCCTGCAATACACTACTCTGTTTCTCAGTGAGGAGACTTCCCAGTGCTGAGTACTTACCAGTGAGAAAATTCCGCAGTCGTCCAAACTGTACTTCGTATTGCTGGGGTTCTGCCTGGCAAGGGGCTGCAGACACTATGTTGGCACAACCAGATTCTGACTGGACTAAAGAGGGAAAGACAAGATAGAGGTGGGAAGACAATTAGCAGGCTGAATGGTGCGTCAGTGGCAGGTGCTATCTCAGTAGACTCTGTGAGCGTGCTGGGTCCTGATGAAGTGCACAGGCTGTCTTGTCTGTCTCCCTCCCACCTGACCCAGTGGAATGAGAGCAGAGGAAAGAAAGAAAGCACAGGGCAACTAAGTGGAATAAGAGGGCAGGCCCATGTCCCTGAGAAGTGCATCTGGAAATGTCTAATCCTGTGTTTGACAAGCAAATGGCTGTGGGGTGGGACCCTGTTAACCACTGTGCTGTGTACTGGGGCCTTTCAACCTGGGGTTTGTGCCTTCCAGTTTTGATAACTTTTCTCCAATCATTTTTGGTCACTCTTTTCTATTTTCTGAGACTCCTATGATGTCAAGATTGGCTCTCCTGAAACTTTAATCCTTTCCACACTCCATTCCTTTGTTTTTCTGCTCTACTTTCTGGGAAGTTTCAACTTTCAACGCTTTTGCTGATTTTTTCCTTTCACTATTATTACATATTTAATAGATGCTTTAATACATCCTGAGTCTTCCTTTCCCCCTTTGCAGTGTCTTATCTCTTAGGCTATGATGACAGTAGTTGGCTCCCTGAGGTTGGTGGAAACTGAGGATGGGTGGCTTATCACTTAGAATGACCTGATGGACAACTCCAACACTAGTGTCTTTACAAGCCAGAAACCTAAGGAACCATCTTTCACTCACCTTCCTGGAGGTGTGACTGGCTATAGTGTTCTAGGTAAGCAACTGGGGCAGCTGACTGGGGAAAGGAGGCTGGAGTCTCAACATTCAGTATATAGATGTGCACTTAATTTCCATTCTGAGTTTGTGATCTCTGAAGAGAAAACTCCAATTCCCTTGCCCTTTTTGCAAGGGAAAGGGACACTGGGGAAAGGCATCTGGGAAGAAACAAATACCTACACAGAACAAGAACACAGCTCAGATAGTGGAATATAGATGGAGAAGTGGCAACAGACTCAACAGGGCCAAGGAAGTCACTACACAAAGTACACAGAAAGGGGGGTGTGGATGAGCAGCATCAATGCACCCCATCAGGGATCTGAGAGACAGCTGGAGCAGGTGGGCCTGCGGGAAGGTCACACATGGATGGAAGTGCCCTCTCCTTTTCCTTCCTCAGTCACGAGGTCCTATAGAATCTTGAAACTTACCCTCTCCTCTCCATTTCCACCTCACTTCTCACTGGATTACACCTTCTACCTATTTTCCCTGACTCCAGCCTGGCCCTCTCTAGTCAGTAATGTCATCACCACGATTCTCCTAAAGTCTGTCTTCCATACTTTGCACACCTGTCTCCAACTTGCCCAGGTAGACGCCTAAGGTTGCCCCGAAACTGAACTCATTCTTCCACTATTACTGATGTTGACGGTACACTGGGAAGTAAGAAGACTCTTAGGAAGTCTTCCTTGTCCTCTAGCCTAACCAGACAACCACTTTCTCTACTTCCATGTGTCAGAGCTGACCACACCACACCCTCCTACAATCCCTGACTTCCCGCTGGAACAATCTTGGCTTTCTGTTACATGTATTATTTTCGGTCTTTTTGAAACAGGGTCTCATATGCAGTTCAGGTTGCCCTTGAACTCACTTTGAGGCCAGGCTGGCCTCGAACTTGCAGCAATCCTCCTGCCTCAGCCTTCCGAGTGCTGGGATTACAGGCATGTGCCACCATGCCTGGGCTGTTACATTTTTTTTTTTTTTTTTTGGTACTGGGGATCGAACTCTGGTCCTTGCGCTTGTGAGGCAGACGGTGGAACCAATGAGCTAAATCCTCAGCCTGTCTGTTATATTTTTTAGCACCTGGCCTATAGCAGATGTGCAGTAAATGTCTGCTGAGTGATTCCATCACTCAGATTCCCAGTTAACAGAAAGGTCAGGACAAAAACTTATGACCATGTTGCATGCTCTCACTTTTCCTAGTGGCTTCCAACAGTGATGCAGACTCTCCTGAAAACCACTGTGTCTGAACAGCAGACAGCTCAGTGGTGCTCTCTCCTACTTCCAATCAGCAGCACAGTGGCACTCCATGCAGAGTGGCAGGAGACTGCACACACACCAAGGGCTGTGATGGGAAGTTCAGAAGGAATCACTCCAGGCCTTGTTAGCTTGACTGTACTAGAGATGAGACACCTGCTAGTCTATGCAAAGACCACCATCTGGTCCTGATTTGGTTCAAGGTAGCTCTCTAGGGACTGTAGGAGAGAAGAATGGGTTGGTCTGGACTTTGATTCAGCCAGACTTCTCCTGCAGTCTCAGAGCAAGCCGTGGACCACACTGAGGACATCATGAGGTTTTTGCTGCCCTTCACTTTGTCCTGTGGTGAAGCCAACACACACTTAAAGGAAAAAAGGTCGAAGTCCTTGACTCTGAGGGCAATGTGAAGGGGAGCTGAACCAATTGCTGTTACCAGGACTGAACATGAAACCATTAAAGGAGGGGAAAATGGTGACAGGTATTTAGAAGAGTGAAGTCCAGGAACAAAGGAGGACCCTGTCTGCTCATGTGTAAGAGGACCCAGGGCTGAGCCACTCCAACTCCACAAAGCTATTAACTTAGTTCATAATCACCCTGAAGCATCACAGCAGCACACCCCCCCCATCTGCAATACTACAGATATTCAATATAAGAAAAGCACATCACATAAAAACCTCAACTCACAAAACAGTCATTCCAGATGGAGTCAAGATCAGCTTTTCTGTAGAATCTGAATTCAAAACTACAGAAAAACAAATTCTAAAAACCTCAGGATATGTGTGCAACACCAGTATTTCCCACAGTTTATCTCACAGTACTCCTCTCCCACCTGCAAACCTGAGGTCCATGGGCAAGGCCCTGTCCCCAGGGTCTTGTAGGACGGGAGGCTGGAAAAATCATCAGGTACAAGTAACACAATCTAGAAGCTCTGGGAAAGTAAGTACTGTCCAGCCAGGGGGCAGGAAAGAGCACCACAGGGGAGCCTGCTCTCTGATCAGTAAAAGAAATGACTCCATGCACCACCAACAGATCCTGCTCCAGGCCACCCATGGTCACCTGTGAGGTTGGCGGCCATCTCCTCAGGAGTCTGAGACAGACGCAGGCCTTGCTTCAGTGGGCCATCTGAATCCACGTACTGCCGACGCTTGAGGTAGCAGGACACTGCCATCTGGACGTGCTCGGTGCGCACCCGTTTCATGACCTACACAGGAACCACAGGGGCAGAACCAAGAGGTCAGGTGAGGAAGACTGTGGCCTCAGGGATACTTCAGTGCCCACTTAGGACACAAATATAAGACTTCCCCTTAATTTTTTTCCACAGCCACCTAGCCAACTTCGACGATGCATGGGTAAGCCACATAGGTTACCCTCAGAGTTAAAATTAGTTAGGGCCCGGGATTTGGCTCAGTGGTTCCGTCGCCTGCCTTGCAAGCACAAGGTCCCAAGTTCAATCCCCAATACCAAAAAAAAAAAAGTTAAAGTTAGTTGAATATCATGGTTTCAATCACCCCATTGATCTTTTCATTAGAGCTGCTAATAAGCAAGTAGGGCCAGTAGAATAGGGACAGTTTAAGTAGGCCTTTCATTTCTCCTTCTGGTTTTGAGGTGTTAAATTAGCACTGAACCCACAAAACAAAATCAAAGACCTGAGAAACTCAGAAACTGGGTTAAGTAGATGTTGACAAAGCGAGAAGTTAGCAATGAAGAGGGACGTAAAACTTCCTTTGGAATGGCCAGGAAAAGGCTGAAAGCCTGTTTTCAGCCTTGATTAGTATGTCTTCATTTTAATCAAATCATCTGTCTCTTCACTCTGTCTCTGTCTTTTGAACCACAGGTACAAAAAACCCCCATCAAAATAGTAAGAGGGCATGTGGATATGTTAAAATGTCTCATAAATTCCAGTAAGAAAGGAGTGATAGGAAGTGAGCTGAATGGGAATAATAGTAATTTAGGCTAATTTCAGGGCTCACCAAAAATGAACACAAAACAGAGGAGAGAGAGTTAGGAGGGAGAGAAAGAAAAGAGAAAAAAGGGACTAGTTTCCTTCACTATTATTATCTGGGCCAGGGATTTAGCTCAGTGGTTCTGCCACCTGCCTCACAGACACAAGGACCCGAGTTCGATCTCTGGTACCAAAAAAAAAAAAATTTTTTTTTGGAGGTTTCCATCATTCTTGATAATAAACTTTTTCTTTTTTTTTTTTGGTACCAGGGATCGAACTCAGGTCCTTGTGCTTGTGAGGCAGGCAGCGGAACCACTAAGCTATATCCCCCACCCGAAACCTCCAATATTGCCCTGGCCTCAAACACTACCTTGCCAGAAGTAAAGAAACTGTGGCAGAAGACAAATAGCATTGGGATGAATTTTCTAGGACCACTTTTGTCATGTAAGACACATTTTTCACTCAAGAATCAAAATACAGTGTCCATTCTGGAAGGTATACATGTGGCCATGCCTGCCAAAGTAACAGTCTTTGAACCAAGGGTTCCCAGGTCTGGGTGGGGGCCAAGTTTCATCACTGATGTGGCTGGGTTTAAGTGTTCAGTTTTAACTGTGTGTACCAGCTTTCTCATTTGACAGCTCCATTCTTAAAGATTTAAAATTCTACCTCTTCCAGAAATTTGTTATTTTCTTAAAATATTTTCAAATGTTCATTCCTATCTATAATTTTTATCCATCTGCAACTTTTTTTTAGTGTATCATATGCATGAATAGCCAAATGTTTCAGAGTCACTGTGCAGCCACGCAGCCTCTGGATCATGTGTAAGTGCTCTGTCCTTCCAAACTGGTCTGCAGCAGGACCCTGAAGACTCATTTCAATTTTTCAGAAGTCATACAATAGGGAAAGCAGTAAAGACTGAAAAGTACATGTACATTTATAAACAAAACATTGAGACATCATATCTATGTCAAACTATTAGCACAGAGATTATCTGGATTACTACAAGGAGTACAAAATATCTGTCAGAAAAAAAGGACATTGGGAGGGCCGGGGATTTAGCTCAGTGGTGCTGTGTCAGCCTGGCAAGCGTAAGGTCCTGAGTTCCATTCAAAGTATTTTTTTTTTTTAAAAAAAGATGGGAATGTAGCCCAGTGTAAAGGTCCTAGTTCAATGCCCAGTATCAGGAAAAGTTTTTAAAAATCTCTAATTACTTCCCAATACTGAATTACCTTTTCATTATGGAATTCGCCTTTCTTTATGGTGGTCCATTTTTCTTTCACTGTATCAATAACCTATTTTAAAGTTAGGATTCTTTTTTTACTGCTCAAAAATTCTGATTACTTTGAAAGTTATATCCCTGCACTCAGCATCATCTGCCCATAAGTCAAGACAGGTAACTTTTTCTTTGTGGCCACTAAACAGCACTACTGTATTAAGTCTGATGATATCTAAGATTCTCTATGGCTCTCTAACCTGGCTACAAGTATGTGCATATACACATAACTTCAGCCCTAGAGATTATGTGCACCAGTTGATGCGAGGGGCCTTTCCTACATCCTCATAATGCCTGCTAACACTGCTTTTAATTCAAATTCCAGAGTGCCTAGTCTGCTACCCTCCCAAACCAGCCTGATGCCATACTTGGGTAAGACCAAGACCTTTCCAGACTTCTACTGCCATCTGTTGGTGTGGCATCATGCATGTGCCCACACATGTCTATGAGAATTCCAATCAGAGGTCTGATAGGAAAAAACACATGCTCAGACATAGGATTGACTGACAGAGGGGAGAAAAGACATTGTGAGGACATGTCCTCAAAGTGGGACAGCACATATGTGTGTGTCTGCAGAGAAGGGGAAAAACACTCATATGAAAGTTATAAAAAAAAAAAAAGAGTAAATAGAAATGAGAAAGAGTAAACAATGGTAAAATCTGGCTATACCTAGGACTGGGAGAAACTAGTTAGTGAATATTGATTCTAAAGAATATGTACCTGTTGGTGGTACACACCTGCAATCGCAGCACTTGGGAAGCTGAGGGAAGAAGATCACCTTGAATTCAAGGCCAGCCTGGACTACATTGCAAGACCCTATCTCAAAAACCAGCCCCCCCCCAAAATCCATAAAGAACATGTCCTAATTAACAGCCCCAAGTGGCAGTCTCAATCCAACCAGCATTTTTGATGAGACCTTCCCTGAGGTTAGGCAGTGAGCCGATTGGAGGCCAAGGATGGCAGGGCAGGAATTTGGCAGTTACTCTTGTATACTACGTGGAACTCAAATGCCAGAGATGATTCAATCAACTTCTCTCATTTTATTCCAATACATGTATTTCAAGTGAAATACTGAAGAATTCCTCAGAGAAACCAGTTCCCCAAATGATTTCCATTATACTAATATCCATAAATGGACATGTGAAGGGGAAAAAAACCCTCCTTAAAATAGACCCAAGTCTGTCTGTCTGTCTCCCCCACCCAAGTCTCTTGAGAGACTCAGACAGAGGAATACTGCAACTTCAAGTGACTTGCCTACGTCTTACTATAATTATAAAATCTTTTCAGTGTAAATTAAGTTGTAATTATATAATTTTTAAAATACCAAGAGTTCCCATTATTTTCAATTTGCATAATATACCTTAACCTTTAAAGTATCCAACACCCTTCTCTATCACATTAGTAGTATTCCTGGAAATCAAAATGAAGATTCTGACACAATGTGTATTTCTTTCTCAAATTACAATAGCTGCCTACTTTACTGTTCCATCAACTCTTCAACAAAGAGAAACCATGAAAGAGGTTATGCTATGAAAGAGGTCTGCTATGAAAGAGAAACTACAGCCATGCTCTTAATAATATGGGGCCGAAGGTACATGGGACCCAGGTACACTCTTAAGATGATGGCAAAGTAGGACTTGGCCTGATAAATCTTGTCAGTGGTCACACATCACATCTTAACCCCAACCACTTATATCTAAATGCAAATGGTTGGTGGAGGATGTTTGGGAGGCACCCCATCCCACATCATGCCAGGCAGTGCACAGTCCTGTGAAATAACCAATATTAAATGAACAGCCCTTCTCCAAAAGGGCGGGAGTACTGATTTGGGGTGATTTGAAGATAAATACAGGAAAGCTCACCATAGAACCCTCAAATCCATTCCCCAATGAGTCTCACTGTTGACTAGATTTTTTTTCAGTAAATTTTTCCAATTGCAAATTTATGTTTAGAAACACATTAGACATTATTTTTTTGCTTTTGTTAAATGGGATTCATGTAAAGACACTACTAGGTATTCAAATATTAGTTGTCTCCTCTTGTAGTATATCAAAAGGTCACTTTAGGTAGGATCTAAAAAATATCTAGCCTTTGGATTAATCATGATAAAGCTTCGTAAAACTATAAATCATAGCTGAAAAATAAATGAGCCATACTATTCAGTTTGTGACAGCTCACTTAACTTTAAAATTCCAATTACCTTTCATAGTCAGTCTCTGCTCAGACTGACAGTCACACACTTGAACTAGAAGCTGTGCTGTTTCCCATGGTGTCCTAAGGAACAAAATGGCACATGAATGAGTCCATAGCTGGGGCTCAGGAGGAAAAGTAGGACCTGGAGCTTTGCTGGCAGTGGGAGCATAAAGGAATCATGAAACTCAGTAGACTGAGACTGCCAGGAACATTTTCTCCAACATCAGCTGGGCCTTCTGCAATGCTCAAGTCTTTTCTGGTCAATTACTTTCCATATAGCATTCTCTGGCCTTGCCATTCCAAATCTTTCCCAGTCCTTCACCCAGCCCACCAGACCTGCCCAACACAGCGGACTACTCAGACATTTGTGTCCTCAATCCTGTCGAATACAGCAGGCACTTCACGGTTGTGAACACCGCTGACCTCCCCACCCCATAAAACTCTCTCCTCCCTCGGCTATTCCCCTTCACAAGCCTGCCTTCTGGTTCTCCTCTCCCACTCTCTGCTCCTCATTCTTCACATTCCCTACAGCACACTAATACTTGCTGTCCTCAGTCAAACACTGTCCTAAGCTCTGAGTTCACAAGACATTTCCACCTGGAAAACGCAAAGGCCTAACTCAGTGTGCTCACTGGAGAATTAATCTTCCCTTTAGAATCTCTTCCTTCTACTTTTCCTAGCCCATTTAATGGTGCTATTATCCTTAAAGCAAGAGACCTAATCATTATCTTAAGATTATTTTCTTTCTCTTACTTGTAAGGGGCCAATTCCTATTCTAAACATGAATTCTTTCTCAACCTAAAAAAAAGGTGGCTAGTATAATGGAACCGTTTCTACTTCTCCATCCTTATTGCAATCTGCACAAGTCACTTCTCAACTGGACCACTTCAACACTCCCATCACTAATCACCCTTCTGAACATAGCCACAGCAAACAATAAATTTGCTCTTACTCCCAAGCCCTACCTCTCGTGCAGTCTGGCTGATCCTCAGTTTCCTCAAACAGATGAAGAGTCCCCTAGGGATAGGGCTTTTCTTTTTTTTTTTTTTTTTGAGACAGGGTCTCATTATGCAGTTCAGACTGGCCCTCAACTCACTATGTAGCCCAGGTTGGCCTTTACCTTACTGGGATGCTCCTGCTTCAGCCTCTGTGTGCTTGGATTACAGGCATTCGCCCTCATGCCTCGCTTTTCTCATCTTTGAAACTCGTATCAAAAATAAAGGAAGTATAGCCTGGTGGCTCATGCATGCCTATAATCCTAGCACTCAGGAGGCTGAGGCAGGAGGATCCCCACAAGTTTGAGGCCAGCCTGGGCTACATATGAGTCTGAGGCCAGCCTGAACTGCATAGAGACCATGTCTCAAAAAACAAAACAAAACAAAATAACAACAAAGAGGAAATACTATCTAGCTTCTGCTCAGAATTCCTGAAAGTTTACTGTAAGCTCATGATTTTTTTTGAAATTTATGAGCCAAAAAAGTCACAAATATCTGATTGCTATAGCCTTCAATACCTATTCTGCACAGAAAAACTGATCTACACACGAAGATCAGAAGAGCACGGCACAACCTACATAAAAGGGACATCTATGTTGTTTACTAGTTTGACTGCACACAACTTTCATGCATGCTACTTGAGACAGAAGAAACAGGATGTTCTGCTCTCTGAGAATAAGGGGAACATGTTTTCCTACACTTATCACTGAAACAATTCAAATGCAAGTGAGGTCTCTCAGATGCTTTAATGACATTAGCAGATTTTGTGTGGGTTAGGGGATATAGTTCAGGGGTAGAGCATCTGCCTAGTGTTCAAGAGGCCCTGGGCTCAATCACCAGCACCACAAAACAAAACACATTTATATATGAGTGACTATGTGTCTCAGAATGGGGTGGTTTTCACTTTTCATTTTAGAGCACTACTGTCCCAAGAGCAAGTTCACAAGGATAGACATTCCTCGGTCTGCACTGCTCAGTACAGCAACCATCAGTCACTCAAGGGTTCTGAGCAATCAAAATGTGACTAGTGCAACTGAGGAACTCAGCTGCAATTTTAATTAATTTTCTACCTTAAATAGCCATGTGACTGATGTACACTGGAAATGACATTACTCTGAAATGAATGCATCACCATTTTTGCTCAAAAACAACTCGAGTATTTTATGATACTTCTGTTAATTACAAAATCTCCCAAAGTTACCATTTTGCTTATAAAAACAGAGCTCTCCTTATTACTGCCTAACACTCCAAGGTCTCAATGGAAGGGTACCTCCTGTGTTTGACTTCTAGATGACAAATTACCCTGGGAAATTATTTGTAGTGTGTTTTAAACTCTGCCAGTACACAATGCTTTTGAAAGGTAATTTGCCTCAGCAGAGAAACAGCAACAAGTAACATCCGCAAAACAGTCAATTAAAAAGTAAGATCAAACCTAAGAAACTTTACTCTTGCAATGGGAAAATTAGGCAGAAAAATTTTAGTCAACTTAAATACTTAAAAAAAGGGGGGCTTGTAGATGAAAGGTAAATGTCTACTTTTAATCTTCACACATATTTAAAATATATACCAGTAATATACTAATTCACAAAATGATTTCGCTCCAACTATTCACACACATCTTGAACACTAGTGTCTGTGGATCAATTAAGCCACTATGAATCATCAGATTCCACTTTCCAGACTGCCTTACCCTCACATCTACCCAACTGGTTACCACAGACTACTTTCTGAATCCACACTCTGGGAGATCTCAGCAAAAGCCATTTACAACCATGCAGGTGGGCAGACTTTTTCATTCATTATTTACTGTAGTTTTTTTTTGCTTGGTGGGGGGAATCTGTAAAAGCTGTTTCCAATGGCATCTAAGACTTGTACTCAGTAAATGACCTTGACAATAATTACTCATTACCACCTGGTTTTCTGTTTGTATAACTGATTCGGTAAGACTGAACAGATATTCCAAACTAGCACCAGATAAGGCTGTTAGTCCATTACGTCCTTCTCAATGGTGCCTGGTTGTTCAGACCAGGGCTGAGGGCCCTAACAGGAGAGCCTGCTTTGGAATCCGGTATATACTATATATACTAGAATGCTATTTTAAGGAAGGAAGGCTGTCTTAAATGATCTTGGGCTTCTTCATGCCTTCTGAGAGTGCTAAGTGCCCAGCTCTGGATTAAAAAGCTGGTTTATGCTAAGCTGTCATTTTCCTTTTGAAGTCACAGGTATATGCAAAGGTGCCAGGACAAGAAGACTGGCCTTCCCTACTTTCCACCTCATACTGGACTACTGCAACACAATCTTTCCAAAGAGTTAATCTGATGCCATCTGTGCTCAGTTTAAAACTTTCACTGTCTCCACTAGGATGGAGGATTAAAAAAATCCAATTTTGATGGTGTGATTTCAAGGTTACTTTGATCTGCCTTTGTTTACCTATGCCCAGCAACCCTTAGTTTTTACTCAATGGGTGGTCCTACTTGGCCTTCTTAACCCAGGGCCTTTGGCCAAGCCCTCTCTGTTGGCTGGGGGCACCCTCATACTGGCATTCCAACTTTGTCTGACAAAATCCTACTGATGCTTCACAGCTCCATCTGTTCTCCTACCCTCCCACTGCCTTCCTGATCTCTGCACACACACACCCCCCTCAGCTACCCTCTAACACAGTACTCATTATCCTGCACTACCACTAACACCTAACACCCACTAGTAGGCCACTCTTTTAACTGCCTCCAACGGATGATCTCCTTTAAACTCACAACTCTACAAGGTAGACAGCATTCTTCGGATGGGAAAACTGAGGTTCAAAGAAGCCAGACTACTTCATTATTTGGCTATCTGGCTGCTTTACCTGAGCTCTTGCCCTTCACAGTACCCAGCTTCACTACAAATCCTATGTTGGATTATGGCCTTCCTGGTGAGAATAGGCAGAACAGTTACTACCTGAGATGTTGTAGTTCCAAGAGGCTGAAAATGTGACTTATAGTACTATGCCCTGAACAATGATAGCTCAACACACGATTCCTGGTCCCCTCCCAGCTAAAATAAATTATAAAACAAAACAAAGCGAAAAACACAACCTTTTCTCTGAAGAGGTCTGACTGGAGAAACAAAAACCAGAAGGGAAGCAGTCAGGTGAGACTTTTACCTAGTTTCGGTGACAGAAGCACACACAAACCTTACAAGAGGTAGGGACATGTCTGTATCAAAATACACTAACCTAAATTTTTATTAGTACATGTTTGCAGTACATGATTACATTCATTGTGAGGAACTGGTCCACGCACGTAACACATGTCAACTCCCCTCCCCCCCAATCTAATTTATTGTTGATGAAAAGAGCTCAAGGCAAGTCCACCTTTTGGTTTCCTGGCTTAACGATTTTCAAGGTGAGACAAGCTTGTAATTCATTTAAAAAAAAAGGAAGTTAACACACATTGCATTTAACAGAAAAAACTTAGGCCTACAAGGGACCTAGAATGTATTTTGCCAAAAAAGATACTATAACAGGTACTTTCTCTCTCTTTTCCATGACAGTCTTTCACTATGCAGCACAAGCTGGCCTTGAATTTATGATCCTCTTGCCTCAGCCTCCTGAGTGCGGGTATTACAGGTGTGCGCCACTACGCTCGGCCAGCTTGGCCAACGGCTATTATATTGATACGCATCTTTCTTTTTCTGGGTACCTTCCAACAGGTCCGGTCTTAAGTTATCAAGCTGTTTCACAAAGAGTAAGCTAAGACTCAGGAAGGATACACAGACAGACAGATACAAGGTTGCAACCCTAGCCTACGATGTCACAAGCTCTGCCCTCGACATTAAGCACCTCCGAGTTTAAAGCAGCAGCCAGAAGCCTTTAAACTGCCGACAGATTCCCTTCCTATTCCCGCTCCCAATCAGACAGGGTTGTGCAGAGGCTATGTCTGGACTCCGAGCCCCCAGTCCAGTCCAGGACCCTCACACGTGTGACACCTCGGAGGGGACCCGAGGCCCGACTGGGCCTCCGGCTGGCAGCCAGCTGTCCCCAATCCGCGCGGCACTTGAGCGGACTCACCTCTCGGCGCCGAACCACAGCGCCCGCGCGGGGCGCCGCTGCCCACTTCCTCCGCCGCCGCGCGCGCGCGCGCCCAACCCTCCGCCCCGCGCGCTCCCGCCTGGCCCGCGCCGCGCCTCCAATCCGGACCGCGTCCCAGCAGCCGCCCGCCACGTGCGACGCCCAGCGGAGGCCTGGCCGCGCAGGTGCCCGCGTCGCGGCCGCCCGGGGCCCTCCCCGCGCCCGCGCTCACTGAACATCCCGGGCGGCTCCTGCTCCCGCCGCCGCCGCCCGCTGCAGGGCCTCGCTCCACTGCCGCTAGCCAGGCCTCCGCGCCCCTCGCCCCGCCGCACCCGCGGCTCTGGGCGGTCGCCCCATGACCGCCTGACGGAGGGGCGCGCCGGCTGGGCCGCAGACGCCGACGCCGCGGCCAGGCGCACTCGGCGCTCGGCTGCCTATGCCTGCGCCCGCCCCGCCCCGTGCGTCGGCGTCGGCCGGAAGCGCTTGCTCCCGCGTGCGGCGCCGAGTGGAGGAGCGGCCAGGTGAGCGCCCTTGAGCGCGCGGTCTCCGAAGATTGCGAGTTCTCCGGTCAGTCTCGCGGTCTCCGCTTGGCTGTCCCCACCCCAGGGAGCCCCCAACCCCCGGTTGTGTCCTCACCCGACACGAACTTCCACCCGAGCTGAGGCCCTACCTGGGATGAACCCCTGTCTAGGCTAAGGCATCATCTGGGCTGAGTCTTCACCTGGTTGAGCCCCCACCTGGAATGAACCCCCACGCGGACCGAGTCCCTGCCGCCTCACCTGGGCGGGGGCTGGGGTTGTCTCTTTCGCTCCTCGTGGGGGCTTCTGCGCGGTCGCGCTGTCTTTGGGTCCCTCAGTGCGCCGGCGGTGACGGCCGGGGCCTGGGGTTGCGGGCGGCTTGAGGGACCCTTGTCCTGCGCTGGACAGTGCGGGGGACTGCCTGTCCTGCGAAGCCTGCACGCTGGGTAGGGGTTCGCTGGGGAAGCGAGGGGCATTTCGAGAGCTCCGTGAGAGTGAGGGATGCTTCTCCCGGGATGTGCGCATTTCTCTGGCAGCTGCGGGCTGAAAGTAAATTCTGAAGGCAGGTAATATAGCCCTCAGGACTGCACATTCTTTTGGATTGACGGAATCGGCAATCACGAGATATCTTTTCAATTCTTCCTTTATTTTTATTCGTAGTAACTTTTATTTTGTATTGAGTATAGTGAACAATTTTCTGTCTTGAACTGACGTTAATTTTTCTGTAAGGGAAAACGACTTAATCTTTTAATTTAGACTTTTAAGAAACCTAGAGCTTTTGTTTTGTCTTATTTTATGGGAACTGTAGGTTGTTGGTGTGTTGTGGTTTCCATTATTAAGAATTTTATTGTCTTTACAGCCATTTATTTATTTTTAAACAAGGTCTCGCTATGTAATTCGGGCTGGCCTTGAACTATGTAGCCCATCCTGGCCTTCGACTCAGTATAATCCTGCTTCAGCTCCTGAGTGCTGGGATTAGGGGCATGCACAACCACACCCGGCAGCAGCGATTACGTATCTTTGGTACTCTTGGGTAGCAGTGTGTGCGGTAAATTTGTACTGGAGTAAATAAGGATACTACAGCTGGAAGTTACTGTTGCAGTAGAAATAACAGTATTTCTATTGGGGTTCAGTTAAACGTTAGTTTCTCCAAGTACTGAATTGCATTTTTTATTTATTTCAATTGTTTCATGGATCTAGGCCTAATACCCGATACATAGTATAATATTTTTTGAGACAAGGTCTTGCCATGTAATTCGGGCTGGCTTTGAACTCATTATGTAGCCCAGACTGGACTTGAATTCACAGGGATCACCCTGCCTCAGCCTACTGGAGTGCTGGGATTACAGGCGTGGGAAATCCATGCCTGTCTCATAATATGCTTTAGAAGATATGTGCAGAATGTCACTTTTAATCTTAAACCATGTATGGTGACTGTCTTTCCAGGAGTCATCTGCTTTTTTTAGGGGGTGGGGTGGTACTGGGGATTAAACTCAGGGAGTGCTAAGCTACATTCTTAGCTTTTTTTTTTTTTTTAATTGAGACAAAGTCTTGCTAAATTGCCAAATTGCCCAGGCTGGGCTCAAACTTGTGAACTTCCTGCCTTAGCTTCTGAGAATGCTGGGATTATTCCCACTGTGCCTGGCATTGCATGTTAATTTTGCCTTGTTGGATTCTTGAATACTCAACTCTGTAGATACAATGTATAATCACAGCTGGAATACTTGCAATCTGTCTTCTGTCTGCTTTTGTTTGAATTTATTTTAAAAAAATTTTTCTTTTTTGAGACAGGGTCTCACTGTGTAGTTCAGGCTGGCCTTGAACACATGGTGATCCTTCTGCCTCAGCCTCCTGAGTGTTGGGATTACAGGCATGTACCACTACAACTGGCTTTTGTCTGAATTTACCCCAGAAAATTCATGAGCCAAGGGTCTCATTACAGACTTGTACCCAACAATTTTGTTGATGTATTTTAATTCATTAACTTAAAAATTTGATTTTTTTTTTTTTGGTACTGGGGATTGAACTCAGGACCTCGTGCTTGTGAGACAGGTGCAGTGCCACTGAGCTAAATCCCCGGCCCCATTAACTTAAAAATTTGAAAATAAGACACTTCTTTTTTTGTGTTTGTTCAGTTTGTTCAGTTTGACCTTATTATATTGTTTTCCTTTGTTTTTAATTGTAGATAAAGTGTAGCAATGGCTGCTGTTTATTCTGGCATTTCCGTTAAGCTGAAAAGCAAGACAACTTCCTGGGAAGATAAACTAAAACTAGCTCACTTTGCTTGGATTTCCCACCAGTGCTTTCTTCCAAATAAAGAACAAGTAAGTTTAATGTAAAACTTACATTTTTATAATCTAAAATCATCACCTGTTTGAATTGCATATTGACAATTACTTAAAAGGAAGATCTGAAAAGGGCTGGGGAGGAAGCATCACTGGACATTAAAAAGTAATGTCAGTGGGCTGGGGAATTTAGCTCAGTGGTTCCGCTGCCTGCCTTGCAGGCACAAGGACCCGAGTTTGATTTCCGGTACAAAAAAAAAGTAATGTCAGTGATAAAAGTAGTGAGTCAGATCTTTCAGTCTGATAGGTTGAAGGTTGGGAAGTAGAGACATATGTGTGTTTGTGTTAAGTCATGCTAGAAATAAGTTGGTATCAAGAAGGATGTAACTCTGTGTTAGTATTTCTCCAGGTTATTTGGCTAAAAAAAATAGTTAATGCAGTCAACAGGGTAAGTTCATGAAATTGGATCGACATATTATCTGATCTAAAGATAATAGCACAAAATGTGTTAAAGATGGATTGTACTTGTTAAAGTAGTGCTGAGGTATAGTATGTAGGGCAGCTATTGCTATAGTAGTGCCGACATTTGGCTGCACATGGGAGTCATCCTGGCAGCTTGATATTCCCCTACCCATTGCTGTACAGAGTGAAAGGGAGTAGTCTGGTGGGCAGTTTGGCCAAGGTGTGTGCTATCTTTATCCTGAGAGTTCTTTCCTTCTGGCATCTGGCACTCTTCATATTGTTACTTATAGTTACCGTATGAGAGTTGAGTCCTCTCTCCTCCATGTTTTGTGCATGAGGAAGCAGATACAGCCTCCTGCTCACAAAGCACTCATGTATCACTTCGCAGGACTGTCTCCTGGGTGAGACAACTTCCTGTAACATGGGGTTGCTCATACACAAATCCCAGTGTGTGACTCTTGCAGCCTCTTTACTATGTTTATATGATTCATTCTGTGGTTATTCTGGGCAGGTGCATTTTTTTGTTTTGTTTTGTTTTTGTTTTTGTGTTTGAGAAAAGGTCTAGCATCTAGCTGTGTAGTTCAGGCTGGCCTTTGAACTCATTATGTATCCCAGACTGGCTTTGAACTTGTGGCAATCCTCCTGCTTCAGCCTCCTTAGTGCTGAGACTGCAGGTGTCCACAACTACATGCAGCTGGGCAGCTGCATTTCTAACTCTTAAAACTCAGCATTAAAAAACAAAACCCAAAACAATAACAAAAAACTCAGCATAACTTCAAAAAAAGGAAGAACATTGTATTAAGGTTTTATCTGAAACTTTTCATTGGCACCACATGAAGACAAAATTAAGTTTTCCACCCCTTTGTCTTTTTTTTTTTTTTTTTTTTGAGACATGGTCTTGCTATGTAGTTTGGGTTGGCCTTGAATTCACTACATAGCCTAGGCCGGCTTTAAACTCGCAGTGATCCTTCTGCCTCAGCCTCCTGAGTGCTGAGATTACAGGCTTGTGCCACCATGCCTGGCCCCCCTTTTATTCTTTAATAAACATTTTAAGATACCAGAACATTTATCAAATATAATACTTCTACAGGTGAGTTTTAAAGGAGTTTTTTTCTTTCCTTGTAGTTGGATTTGGTCATGACTGGGTGTCCCTATAATGTCCAACATCTTTCTAACTTGTAAAAAATTTAATTTCAGAGTGTATTTCCTCCAAATTCAGGTTTTACTTGATTGGGCAAGACAGTCATTGGTTGCCTTTTATAAGAAAAAACTTGAACTGAAGGAAGATATTGTTGAAAGACTTTGGATCTATGTAGATAACATTCTACATAGCAGAAAATTGCAGAATCTCCTCAAGAATGGAAAGACAATTAACCTTCAGATTTCTCTTGTCAAGGTAATTAACAGTCTCTTTGTTGACCTGTGTGTTATATGTGTCTGTTAGTTTCCTATTTCTGTTGGAGCCTATTTGTTTTAGGGTGTATTGTATAGAGATGCAGGAAATATCATGGTAGGGAGGAAAAGGAAGTAGTAATGTTATCAGAATTGTCCTAAATGATACTTAAAGAACAAGATGTCACCAAAAAATACAATAAATATTTAAATTTAAAAATGTATTACATCATAAGACATTGCCATTAACCCCTCACAAAATATTTCCCCTCATTTTGAACACATTTGTGTTATTCTTGCCACTTTCTGAAGCATTTCTGGAAGTGCTCTTTCATGAGTGTCTTACTAGTTTTGCTGTTGCAGCTGCCTTGTCCTAGATGAATTTAAAATGTTTACCTTTTGACAAAGGTGCAATACATTTGTGTACTAACTCCTCACCTTGAATATATTCATTTTGTATCTCATACATGAATTAATTGTCTTAGTTATTTTTCTCTCTTTGCTGAGACAAAATACCTAACACCCAAAGTTAAAGGAGGAAAGATTTATTTAGCTCACAGTTTGTA
The DNA here is from genome assembly GCF_000247695.1 of Heterocephalus glaber. The sequence continues at coordinate 19,492,023 of NW_004624775.1, read as the reverse complement.
GAGATTTTAGTCCATAATCAGCTGGCTCCAGGACAGGGTGGCACATGGCAGAGGGGCAACAGTTCATGGCAGCAAAGACAAGCAAGGGACCTTAACTGTGTCTTTCTGCCTTTTATCCAGACTACCGGGATTAGGGGGTGCCAAACCAGTCGTGGACTGATTTAGTAACCACACACCCTTAATCCCCGTGTCACACACACTAGATTCAGCCATCTCTGAAAAAGCCCTATGACTGCACAAGGCTTTGGGAGGACACCTAGACACAAACCATAACACTAAAAAAAAAAAATTTGAAAAACATTAAAGGCTGCCCTCAAACTTGTGGTGATCCTCCTGCCTCAGCTCCCAAATTCTGGCATTGCAAGCATGTGCCACCACATTCAGCACAGTTAATATTTAGTATTAAAGAAAGCTTAAACTGTTTCATGAATGAGTTTAGATTACCCTTTTTTTTTGGTACTGGGAATTGCACATACTTAGGTAAGCATTCTGCTGGAGCTATATTCCTAGCCCTTTTTATTTTTATTTTGAGACAGGGTCTCATGAAATTGCCCAGGTTGGCCTCAAGCTCCTGATCTTCTTGCCTCAGCCTGCTGAGTAGCTGGGATTACAAGTGTGTGCCACCAGTTTGATTACCTCTTTAACTGGAAAAGGTAGCCAGCAAATTATGTAATGTTGATTTTTTTTTTTTTTTTGGGTCTTGAGGGAGATAAAAAGGAAACCTGAGGGCTGGGGATTTAGCTCAGTGGCTCTAGTGCCTGGCTCGAAAGCGTAAGGTCCTGAGTTCGATCCCAGGTACCAAAAAAAAAGGAGACTTGATAGGAATTTCATCAAAGGTTTTTGACTGAAAGTGATTTTATTTTATTTATTTATTTTTTTGGTACCAGGGATCAATCTCGGGTCCTTGCGCTTGCGAGGCAGGCGGCACAACCACTCAGCTAAATCCCCGGCCTTGAAAGTGATTTTAAAATCTCTTAAATCAGATCAGAAGTATGAACTTCATTTTCTTTTTTCTGTCTTTTTTTTTTTTTTTTTTGAGATAAGGTCTCCCCATATAGTTCAGGCTGGCCTTAAATTCAGTGTATAGCCCAGGCTAACCTCAAATTCATGATGATCCTCCTGCCTCAGTTCATGAATGGTGGAATTACAGGCATGCACCACTATGGCTACCCGGACTTCAGAGCAGTATTTTGAAATACCACAGGAATAGCTAATTGGAATAAAAACTACTAACAAGCACATAGTATATTGACAGGCCAAATAGATTAAGTAACTTGGTGCCTACAGTCACATGAATAGTGGGTGTTAGAGTTAGATTTGAACTGAGATGTGCCTGATTTAAAGGCTGGCTGTCATACCACAGGGCTACCTTCAGGTGTGTATGGACAGAGGAGAAGAGAGTAGGTGATTTGCAGATGGTCCTCGAGAGCTCTGAATAATCCTTTGAAGTGTGGGAGGAAGATACATGTCTCTTCAAGCAATCATATTTTCTACATTTTTATTTTTATATATGTTTATAGTTACAAAAATAAGTATTTACTATAAATTACACTTTTGGGTGTAAATTTGAAAAGGATTTTTTTTTTTTTTTTTGCAGTACAGGGGATCGAACTCAGGATCTTGTCTTTGCAGGCCAAGTCCGGTGCCACTGAGCTAAATCCCTGACCCCTTTTTTTTTAGTTTTTTGAGACAGGGTTTTGCTATGTAGTCCAGGTTAGCCTTGAACTTACTATGTAGCCCAGGCTGGCCTTGGACTCATGGCTGTTCTCCTGAATCAGCCTCCTGAGTGCTGGGATTATAGACCGTGGAAAAGATTTTTTTTTAAGGTTGATTCCTGAGTTATGCTTGTAAATTGTTTATGGCAAGTAGCTTTATTGGTAGTATTCAGAACCCTTAGAAAATGACTACTTCTCAGAAGTGTCTTCCAGGTGTAACTAGCTTTTGGGTTTTGAGTCTATTGCAGGATCCTACCTCTTTAATTTACTGGGGATGAGAAGTTTCTGCCTACTTGGCCCAGCTGCCAGTTCTTTGGCACTGGCCTGTAGGTTTTTTTCTTTTCTTTTTTTTTTTTTTGAAGACCCTTGGGGAATCTCAGTCTTGGTGTACCAGGAGGAACAACTGATTAGCACAACTATGTCACCGTGGCTAGAGTAGTACAATCAACAATAACAATAGATTAAATACAGCCTAGAAAATGACAAATTGTAGTCCTTAATATGGCTTTTTTACCTTTAGGGGAGAAGATTTAAAGGGTTGGGGGTAAAAAGCAAATAGAAGAGGAAGAGGTCAGAAGCAAGGCTGGAGGACAGACTTTAGGAAACTGGTGAAGAAGACAGGTGGGAAAGAGAAAAGGAAAAAATAAAAATAACAACAAAAAAATAGAAACTGTGTTCAATCAAGAAAAAACTAAAAAAAGAACTAGAAAAGAGGAAAAAGAGAGAAAAGAAAAAAAGATAAAAAAACCCAAAATGTCCAATTCAAGATGTGTCTCTGCTGTCACTGTTAGACAATGTGGGCAAATGGAGTCCAGAGCCAAATTGATTCATCCCAGCAAGCTAGCTGCAGCTTCACGGTGGGGTAGTGGATAGTCCCAGCCAGCCTGCCCCTTGAGTTCCTCTGAAGTTCAGAACGGTTTCTGGCTATGAAGCTGGAACTGGATTCTTTGCACCTACAACAGTTTATACGTCTCCTGCTGGCTTGAACTCCACTTCCTGACCTCCTGCTGGCTTGAACTTAGCACCCAAACTGAGGCACCAGAAGGCACTAGATGGAGTCCGCCCGCAGCTGTTCTGAGTTCCAAACTCAGTTGTCCCCTCTCCAGATGGCTACCAGCCTATCACCCTCTCCTGGGTGAGGTGTGAATCCGGATTACTCACCGGCTGCTGCAGTCTGGTTAGTCCACTGCTCTGTTCCACTGGTGCATTTCTTTGTGGAGGTCTCTGGGGTCATCAGTAGTCACTGTGAGTCTGCAGTTTTGGCCTGCCATTCCCTCTTGGAGAGTCCAGGCTCTGGGAGAGAGAGCGCTGCTTGGGACCTCTCTCTTTGTTAGCCTCTCTCTTCACTCTCCCTGTGGACTTCAGTTCTTGCCTCAGATCCTTCCTGGGTCTCAGGGACCTACTTCCCTCTTCCTTCTCCTCTTTGTGCTGCTATATTCCAGTGTAAGGACACCAGAGCTCAGAGAAGCTCTTTCTCTGCTGCTTGCCACTCCACCATCTTCCCAGAAGTTTTCCATGGAAAAGATTTTTATTGATGCAATATAGTGAAAAATCTGGAGTCTCCTGGTACCACATTGACATCCAAGGACTTGATATATTTGCTGAAGTTTTCCAGTGTGGTTTTGAAAGTCCTAGCAAGCGCCTACTTCAGTGGAAATAACAGTGCCTGTCTCATGGGGCTACTGATACCTTAGCATTCTGGGCTGGCTTTTATTCTCAGATGCCATAAGGCTGGGAGCAGGTCTCTCAGTATACCAGTGAATTTTAGGAATCTGCCTGGCTCTCGTTTCTAGTGTCTGTAAGTTTTAGAACTTTGAGAGCAGAAGACAGTGGGTCTGCTGTGTAGTAAGTAACCAGCAGCATTTGCTTTCCTTTTTATAGAGGGTACTTTTTTTTACCAGAAAAAGTATGTTTGACTATAAAAATGTATGTTGGACCTCAGAGTCATGACCCAAGGGCCACTGCCTGTTCATCTGGTAACATCTGAGCTTAGTTACAGATTGAAACCTTACAAAGCCTGGCATTCTTTTTTCTTGGGTTTTTGAGCCAGGGTCTCACTATGTAGTTCAGGCTGGACTTGAACTCACTGTGTAGCCCAGGCTGGTTTTGAATTCGCAGTGATCTTTCTGCCTCAGCTTCCCAAGTGCTGGTAAAGCCCAACTTTTTAAAAATGGCTACCAAATTTACAAAGGCACTAATTCTTTTCAGAATTGATGTTAGCAGGAGATAGATGTGTGAAGGAATTAAAACAGGCACTTTACCTTTTAATGCACTACACATCATGCAGATATAATCTGGGCATTTCTTATAATGCGGGAGAAAAGCAAGTTGATTGATTCTGTTGTACTTTGTTGTGTATATGCGAGTTTGGTGTAATATGAGTTTTCTTTTTTTTCTTAACACTTAGATGATAAATGAGAGAATATCTGAATTCTCTCTCTCTGGATCCGAAAGAAACATGTGTGCTCTCCTGAACTGCTGCCAGGGCATTCTCTCAACACCTGCCCTGGTTGTCATCTACACGGCCAAACAGGAGCTGTTGGTGGCTTTGCTGAGTCACCTTTGCTGGTCAGCCTGCAGGCAACCAGAAAGTGCAGTGACAGCCCAGCTATTTGAGGTCATTCACCTGGCCCTTAGCCATTATCTCTCTATCCAGCAACAACAGGCCAACCCCCGACGTGTCTTTGTGGATGTGACTGGACACCTGCTACAGCCCTGCCTGGTCCTGAGGCACTTGCTCTCTGGGGGCACATGGACACAGGGCCAGCTGCGGCAGGTGCTAAGCCGAGATGTTAGGAGTCAAATTGAGGCCATGCTTCGAGGTGGAGTTTTTCGGCCTGATATGCTCTCATCCTACAAAGAGGAACTCTTGGACCAGCAGCAAAGTGACTCAAAGATGGGGACTATGAAGAGTCTTCTTGCTCCTCTAGACACTGTGGCTACCAGGCTGATAGGTGCTGATTTCTGCAAGCCATGCCTTCATTCCTCTGTGGTGGCCAGCTCAGTGGCCCTGCTGTATAGGCTCTTTCTGGATTCTTACCTTAAGGATGGAAACCAGTTTCTCTGCTTTAAGGCTCTAGCCAGGCTGTTTGGCTGCCTTCGAATGTTACACCTACAGGAAGATCAGCTGAAAGCCCTGTCCATATCAGATTGGACCACAGAGCTCCTGGTTGTGGAGCAGCTGCTAAATTTTGTGGCCAGCAACAACATCTACAATGTGGCTGCTGACAGGATCCGGCATGAGGAGGCACAGTTCCACTTCTACCGGCACTTGGCTGAGCTGCTGATAAACCACTCACAGGCATCTGTGCCAGCCTGGTTCCGCTGCCTCAAGACTTTGATGTCTCTAAATCATTTGATTCTGGAGCCAGACCTGGATGACCTATTGTCTTCGGCTTGGATTGATGCAGAAATAATGGAGTTTCGAACCAAGAAAGCCCAGGAGGTGCTTATTGACACCCTCTTCCAGACATATGCCAAGCTCCGACAGGTGCCACGGTTGTTTGAGGAAGTTTTGAGGGTGATCTGCTGTCCAGCTGCTGAGACACTGAGGCAGCCTATGCTGACTTCAGGCCCCTCCACAGTGCTCTGTGCCTGCCTCCTGGAGCTACCACCGAATCAGATCCTGGACACCTGGTCCCTTGTGTTGGAGAAGTTCCAGTCTGTAGTCCTGCCCTGGTTGCAGAGTGATCTTGACATGGCCCTAAAGTCTCTCTCCCTGAGCTCGCTGCTGCACTGCATCATGTTCAATATGCGGAGTCTAGACAGCAGCACACCAGTGCCCATTATCAGGCGGATGCAATGTGTAATGGAGAGGATGCTGGGAGATCTTGTGAAGCCCCTGCTGGCCCTTCTCCCTGGCTCCCCAGGTCCAGAGCCTGAGCTGTGGGTGCAGAAGGTGAGTGACTCTGCACTTCTACTCTCTTACACCTGGATGCAGGTGGATGCCATGCTCAGTTTGAACTGTGGTCAGTATCACTCTGTGGCTGAGGACCTGACCAAGGATGCTCTGAAGGTCTCAAACCTCCCTTCATTGCTCCCAGGTTTGGAAGCACAGCATTGGAAGAAGGTCGAGCAGTTTATAGCTCAGTCCAACTCTCTCAGTAGGTATTGCTTAAAACAGCTCTACCTGCAGAAAGTTAAAAGAACTTTACTGCAGGCTAGTCCCCTGTCAGAAGAAGCCCTCCACACTCTGAGGTATGATGCTGCCTACATCCTTGGTTCTGTCAAAGACAGCTTGAGTCAGAAGACAGTGGCTTCCTGGGACGGGCAGGTGGGGACAGTGTGTGCATCCACATACCCTATAGCACACTGGCACTTGATTGTGTCCAACCTCACAATTTTAATACCCTACCTATGTCTGGATGATGTAAGGTATGTGGCCAGTGTCCTGTTAAGAACTTTATCAACAAGCAAAGCCCAGGAAGGCGCAGCAGATGAAAAGCCTTATATCACACTTGAGAAAGTATCCACAGCCCTCCTTCATAGCCCACTCTTTCCAGAGATGCAGTCCCTCCATTCTGCCTTCCTGATGTGCATAGTTGCAAGATGTTCTAGCATTCTGTGCTCTGGTGACCAGGGTCTTCTCAGTCAACAACTACCTTGGCTCTTTGAAAAGGACTGCACAGTTGTGGCTCATTGGGAAACCAGATTTGCAAAAGTTGGACCTGAAGGTGTAGAACCAAGAAGAGAAATTGCCCAGAGCTTACTCTCCCTGGTCAAGAGTGACTTTCTCATCCATTTGGAGGAAGAGCAGCTAGAAAGCCTTCTGGGACTTTTGCAAGTTATTTCTACTCTACACCTGGACAGCCTCTTACCACCCTATCATGTGCATTATTTTCTCTTGTTGTTGTCCATGGCTGTTATCACAGTGGGGTGCTCCTGCCCCTCTTTGAGCCTCCAGTTCTTGGTGACTTGCTACCGGCTTCTTAGCTGCCTGCAGAGGGGAAAGAGTGCTCGCTCTGTGTTCAGGGTCCTGTATGTTAGTGATGTATTTGAGATCGTGCTGACCTCACTGCTGCAAGGCAGTATTAGACTCCTTATTAAGGTAGATGATCCCATGTGGCTGCATCTCCTCCAAGTGGTGGGGACATTTTTGGAGCAGCTGATGCAGATGCTCATCCAGATAAAGCTGAGTTTGGTGCTCAATTTTGGGAAAATCACTGCCTTCCTCTCAAGGTGCAAATTGTACACTGAGGCAGCTTCTAGCAAGCAATTGGAAAACCAGATTCTTCTGAGCAGCCAGCTACTTTTGGTGGCCCTAACCAAATTGTGCCAAGTCTTGGGGCCTTTTGTCAGAGAGCGGAGGCAGCCACATGAGGCACCAGCGGCACTGCCCAAGCTGCTACAGCAGGCCTTGCTGCAAATGAGTGCTGCACTGCAGCTGTGTTCCACGTCAGGAGCTGGGGGCCGCCACCTGCCCTCAGCCTTCCTCTCGGCTGTCACCACACTCTTAGAAGTAGACCTGAGTCAGCACCGCAGGGACAGAGTGGCTGAGATTGCCCAGGTGACAGACAGAACACCGCTGTCCCACGTGGCCCTCTACCAGGACGTTTACACTCAACTGCTGTCGGAGTTGCCAGCCCTTGCAGGGAATGCTCAGTCTTTCCAGGCAGCCTTGCGGTTCTTAACTCTGTTCTTTTTAGCCCCAGAGGTCCATCCCAAGAAGGGCTCTGTTTTTACCTCCATGTTTCATTCTGTGAGAAGAGTTCTTACAGGTAAGATGTTTCCTTCTGAGCTGATTCTGGGCTACAGGGCTTAGGTCATTAGAGCTCCAATGCTGGCAAATTGAGTTATCACGCCTTGCCTTCTGGATAGGAAGTAACACCTAGTGTGTGACACCTGGTGCCACACCAGGACAGTGGGAAGCTTGCCCTCCAGTCCTGGTGCTGGGACTTGATATTCTGTCTGCATCCTGGGCACATGTGAGCAGTCACCTTTGCAGCTCTCTGGCTGTACCCTGGCTACAGCCTCTGGGCTCACTCCTGGACTCGTCAGTGCTTGTCTGCTCTGGAGAGTATCCTGTCTGCAGGTCTGGTTCTAAACAAAACCTGCTCTCTTCTGTCTCTAGCCTTAGTCACCAGTGTCTTGGACAGTTCTCTTGGGTAGTCGCAGCTCCTGTAGGCTCTTCTGGGTCAGGTCTTCAGTGCACAGGTTGATTCTAAAAAGGTGTGAAATCTATCAACTTAAATCAGATGACTTAATTTCTAGGGAGCCTCCTACAGTTACTTGAGGCAGAACTGTACCCTTCCATCCTCACCACAGTGAGGTGCTAGTGTTTTAGTTGGGTGTCACCCTGCTAGGTCAACTAACTAGGACCAAAGGTGCAGCAGTGAGAGAGTGAATGTCTTTCTGCCCAAGGAGATGACCTCTGCAGTCCCCTAGGTTAAAGGTTGTTGGGTTATTATGCAGCCATGGAAATGATAATTATCAAAACTGTTAAATAATGTCTAAAAAAATATGTATTAGTGTTAGGCAAAACCCACAATATAAATGTGTGTGTATGTGTATACATGTGTATGTGGTACTAGAGATTGAACCCAGGACCTTCACACTGAACTACATCTCTTAATTTTTTTGAGACAGGGTCTTGCTAAGTTACTAACTTGCCCAGGTTGGGCTTGACCTTGTGATCCTCCTGCTTCAGCCTCTTAAGAGTGCTGGGATTACAAGTGTATGGCACCATGTTCAATTTACAATATAAAATAATTATAAGTAATTAAAATATACACGCAGCCAGGGATTTAGCTTAGTGGTTCCGTTGCCTGCCTTGCAAGCGCAAAGACCTGAGTTCGATCCCCAGTACCAAAAAAATAAAAATAAAAAATAAAATATACATGCATGTGTACAAGAGCTAGAAACATGCAGAAATTAAAATGGTTGTATTAAGACATTGTAATTGTTGCTGTGTTCTTATTTTATACTCTGTTTTTTGAAACAGGAGCTCACTCTAATTCAGGCTGGCCTTGATCTGTGTAGCCTAGGCTGGCCTCGAACTTGTGGCCTTCCTACCTCAGCCTCCTGAGTGTTGGGATTACAAGTGTGCACCACTGTACCCGGCTATCTTGTACTATTTTAATACTATATTTTAATAATAGATTAGTACTCTTTTCTAGGGTGTAATTTAAATTAAGCCTGGGATAGATCAATATTTTTGAATGTCTATTCAGAGCCTTACTCTAAAAAATGACTATGTTTAATAATATAATAAAAGATCATTAAGATTTGTTACCCTTATTAGTGTATAAAAATAAAATACACTTCTGTTAGCCTCCAAAGGAGACAAAGGTGAATAGAGCCGATGTCTTCTCTGTATCAAGACAGCATGCACCATGGCTGGCATTTTGTTTAGTTTTAGGGATTTCTTTTTTTTTGTTGTTACTGGGGATCGAACTCGGGTCCTTGCACTTGCCCAGCAGGTGGTGAAACCGGTGAGCTAAATCTCCGGCCCTATTTTTAGGGACTTCTAAGAGGTGTGGGTAAGAGTCAGGACAGACCCTGGGGAGATGATGAGGCTGGGGAGTCACGTGCCGAGCTCTGCTTTCCACGGAGAAGCCCTGAGGGTTAATGGCCCTTGAGAAAGTGAAGCCACCTGGTCTATTTGGGTCAACGCCAGACCTGAGTGTGTGGCCTGAACAAGGCTGCGTTGTCCCCGTCAGCGACCTTCCTGTCTGGCTGGATTGTGGATGAACTAGAAAGACTGCGTGACATTCCAGCTTCTCCTGTCAGTGACTCTTTCAGGCAGCAGTGCTCTGTTTCCTACTGGGGGCTGAAACCGAGTCTCTTATTCAGACTAGTACAGTGTTTGAAGTGACCATCTGTTAACAGCAGCTGGCAGTTTAAAGCTCTGGCTGCTCTGCCCCTTTATTAAAGAGTGCTGTGTCCCCCTCAGTGCCAGCTTTGCTATGCAGAGGCAGTCCTTAAGCCCTAACTGACCCCAGGGACAGAGCCTTCACCATAGTGAGGCCAGTGTGCTGCCCCATCCCCTTGGTGCAGCCCTCTTGTTACTGGATGGGGGGAGAGGGGTTTTGTCGCCATCTTTCCGCGTCCTTGGTGCCCTGAATAAGATATACAGAAAAAGGCACCAAAGCTGTGCATTTATTAAAGGTGGAAAGAGGTATGCTTTACAGGGTGAGAGTGGGCTGGTGAAAAGGCTCACAGTGGTCCCAAGGATAAGGGGAAAGAGACCTTTTGTATCCAGAATAACTGGATTGACTACTTCCTCATGCAGGAACATTGGGACATTTTGTCCTATCAAAAACTCAGCTGGCCTTAACTGGGTATGGTGGCCACATGCCTATAATCCCAGTATTCAGGAGGCTGAGGCAGAAGGATCACTGCAAGTTCGAGGCCAACCTGGGTTATACAGCAAGCTCCTGTCTCAAAAAACAAAACAGAAAAACTCAGTTGGCCTCATGCATAATCTGTCCTATCCAAAAATTTGGTTTCTTGCCAGATGTAAATGGTCAGAAACAACATCTTTTGATTAGCTGTGCACAATGCAAATGAATTGAAAATAGCACTTTTCTGATTGGTCCAAAGTGCTCAGAAGCTGTAAGCCTGACATCATTTTGGGTCCTGTATTCTTTCATGTCCTCCTTTTTTTTTTTGGTACTGAGGATCAAACTCGAGACCTTGTGCTTATGAGGCAGGCGGCAGAACCACTGAGCTAAATCCCTGGCCCTTGCATGTCCTCTTTTTAGGAAACAATCTTGCTCAACCAGTTAATTGTGAGTTTTTAATGATCTTTGACATATTCTTTGATATTTATGATCTTTGACATATTCTTCCCAGTTGCTCCTTTGCCCCAGCCCAGTCTACCTCACTTTTACTCCTGAACTGTCAGACTCCATACAGGGAAGTGCTGGAGAGGTGGACAGTCTGGAGTATGTGCCCAATGAGGAGTGGCCCAAGGTGTGGGGGTGGTGTGAGAGGTGGGGGGCATATAAAGGTAGCCTGGAAGAACTGAGGGGTGGCCACACAGGTGACCATGTGGAGGTTCCTGTGACTTTGGGTGGTGCAAAAGTGGGTTTTGGTTGCAAAAAGGGTTTTGGCTTGCCAGCTTGAGCTGTGAAGAATGCTTTCTGACAGTGGAACAGACAACTCTGTTGGCCCCCTCTGTGCATACCATTGTCTTGCTTGGAGGTCTGAGCTGCTGACTGGGCCTAGCTGAGTAACAGACACCCACACAGATCACAAGAAGAGAGCAGGGAATGCCAGAGATCAGCCAGGATGTGGGACTGGGTTGAGAGGTGTGTGCAGCCAGGTGTGTACATCTGTGAAAGTGACATTGGGAAGCCGTCCATGGAAGGCTCTCGCTGTAAGCTCTGTGTCTTTTCTTGTTTGCCAACCTCAGGAGTTGGTGCTGTTTTGCCCATTTCACTGATGAAGGAATTGAGGCTGAAGGAGGCCATGAGTCTAGGGTCTTAACCACTTGTGAGAGACTTAGTCCTACACCTTCATCTCTCAGAGCTTTTGGCCCCTGCCTTCAATACTATGCTCAGAAGTAGTGAGCACTCACAGGAAGTGAAAGGTACTCTGGGTAGAATGAACCACCATGGAAGGATAAACTGGGCTCAGTGGTAGAGGACCTTGGATGCCTTGGCTTTAGGCTTTATGATGAGACCGTGGCCAGAGCACTGGGGTTGCTAGGAAACACTTAGATGATTCTACAGACGGTCCTTAAAATACAGGGTGGTTTTGATTTTTTTCAACATTCTTCTCTGTTTAAAAATACTGCCCCATTTCTGTACCCTTTTGGATTCTATAAAAGAAATAGAAAGGTGCAAAGTTGCATTCGTCTGTCTGCGTGGCCCAGATCTTGCTGTTCCTGAGTGTGGTTGTCATTTGTGCATGTACATGTGCATTGCAAGTGTGTGTGCATTGTGTGTGTGTGTGTGCACACCATGCACAGGTGCATCTGTGTTTGTGTGCATATGCATATGCATGGTACCTGCCCTAAGTGTGTACCTCACTTTTTCACATGCTTCACAAAGTCTACTTTTTTAAGATCATACTGACTCCTTTTTTAAAAAAATTAACTTTATTGGTACATTTTAGATGTATATAATGATAACATTCATCATAGAGAATTTATACTTCTTAATTCTTTTTTTTCCTATTTCCCTCCCCTCCCTTCAACCCCTCTTTCCCTCATTTATTTATTTGGTACCACGGATCGAACTCGGGTCCTTGCGCTTGCTCAGCAGGCGGTGAAATCCCTGAGCTAAATCCCCGGCCCCCCTCATTTATTTTTTTAAGCAAAACATTTATTGGTACATTTTAGAAATACATAATGATAACACTCATCATAGGGACTTTACACCTGTACATGATATATTCTCTCCTTTTTTTCCCAGTCCCTCTCCCCTCAAGCCCCCTCCCCACCCTATATACAAAAGCTGTTTCCATTTATTCCTTTTATTTTTACTTTTTGTTTTGTCCCTTCCTTTCCCCCTCCCTTGTTCACCTTCTCATTTGAACATTTTCTACTTCCCAATATCCACTATGCATTTTAGTCCTTATTTCCACTTTCAGTTTCTCACACCAGAGAAACAATGCAGTATTTAAGCATGTGTGTCCAGTTTATTTCACTTAAGAATATTGGTCTCAAGGTGCATCCCTTTAGCTATAAATGTCTCAAGCTTATCTATCTTCATGTCTGAGTAGTACTTCAGTGTATACAAAAAAATCTTTATCCATTTGTCAGTTGATGGGCATTTGGGCTGTTTCCAAGATGTAGCTATTACAAATTATGCCTTTATAAACATGGGTGTGCATATATCACTGTTACTCCCCTCCTTATTTACAAAAGCTGTGTTTCTATTTTTTCCTTCTATTCCCTTTTTTCTCCCCCCAACCCCAGATCTCCTTCACATTTGAACATTTTCTTCCTATTTCACAGTATCTGTTACACATTTTGTTCCTTATTTACCCTTTGGGTTTCTCACACCAGAGAAACAATGCAGTATTTAAGTGTGTGATTTATTTCACTGAAGAGAATGATCTCAAGGTGCATTTTTGAATGGCTGTGTGGTGCATACTGTCTCAACACGTAGCCCTTTTGCCATACCCTCAGTGTGTCCCTTGTCTGTTACATTGTAATAGTCTTGGTCTCTTTCCCCTCAGTTCCTGAAGTTTCTGCCCAGATCATTCAGGATTTGGAGCCTGGGTTGGGAGCCCTCTTTGCTCAGATGCTGGAGGCTGGGACAACAGAAGACTTGGCACTGGTGATGCAGTCTGTGCTTCAGGGGCTGGATGTTGGCTGTGCATGGAGGGCAGACCTGCAGGCGAGTAGCTTCTTTTCCCCATGTAGGGGCCCAGGGCAGCATCTGCTCCGTGTCATCCCTAAAACTAAACAAATTCATACCAAGGGAATAGAGGCAAAGTGGGAGCTATGGAAGGAGCTGGCTGTGTGTAGCCTGACTTGGAGCAGGATTATAAATGTGTTCTTATTACATGAGATGCTAAGTATTGCACAGTCACAATATTGACTCCCACAAAAGTTGAATCCTGTTCTTCCACCACACTTTGAAAACTTGAACTGGATTTGGTTGCACAGCTGCAGGCCAATGTTTGAGTACCGTTGGGGCGCACAAGCCCGAGTTTCCATGTAGTTCCTCAGAAAGCCTGTGTGGCCTTGCTGTGGGGAGTGCCTGAAGCCATAGACTCTGGTTCGTGTCTTTTTTTGAATCATAGTCTCATTATATAGTTCAGGCTGGCCTTGAACTCACTGTGTAGCCCTGGCTGGTCTTGAACTAGTGGTGATCCTCCTGCCTCAGCCTCTTGAGTGCTGGGATTATGGATGTGCGCCACTACACCTGGCTTAAATGTCTTTTCACCTCTTGGTCACAATGACACCCTGGGGCTGGACTTTGATTTGGGTGGGAGGAGAGCAGGAGACAGTGGTTGGGAATCCATGCTCAGTGTTGGCCCAGGTGTTTGTTGATGAGGTGCTTAGTAAAAGACTGTCCCTGCCCACTTGCCCTCTGGTTTAAAGTCGTCACCTGCAATCATACCACCTATCTAGCGTCTCATTCTAGCCCTTCTTTTGTTTGTGAGCACATACAGTTCTTGCTCAGTGAAGTGACAGCATCCTCTGCAGGGCATCTTGGCAAGGTGGGATCAGTGATTAGACTCCTTGTGAGTGCACTGAGCGGGTCCATTCACACATTTGATTAGGTGAGGCACTCTTGAAAAGCCTTGCTGTCCAGAGCTTAGCTCTTCTTCACTATGTCCCTGATTGCGTGCTGATGTGAAGGTGCCACTTGCCCTCAGGACTCAGTCTTGATTGGCTTTGTCCCTGTCCCCAACCCCAGGGCTCCAGGGCTCTGATCTTTCACCAGCACCAGTGAGTGGCCGATCCATCCCTGGAGTTCTCCTAAGGAGGGCTTCCTATTCCTGCTGTTAAAATTTCCCCTTTTGTTTCAGGCTGTTTTGTCTGCTGTTAGGTTGCTCAAGCTGCTACTGAGCTGCCCACTCAGTGGAGAGAAAGCGAGTTTGTTGTGGCGTGCGTGCCCCCAGATTGTCACAGCTCTGACGGTGAGTGGCTTCTGGGGATGTGCCTTCCAGCTCGTCCTCTGTCTTGTGTAAAGACAAAGGCCAGTGTTTGGGTTCTGCTGTTCTCCTGTATAGGGCAGAGTGTTTCTGGGACTGCTTCCTGGGGTGGCTGTTAGCAGGATACCCACATTGTGTGTCCTGTCTGCACACAGTGGTGCCAGCTGGCAGCCATGGCATGGAGATGGTGCGAAGGGATGTTGCAGTGCTAGCAAGCCTTAGGCAGATGGCGGTAAGAGGAACAAGGTGATAGGTGAAGCTGCCATGGAAGCTGTGTTATTGGAGGAGTGAGGAGGAATCTTGGGGTTTCCTGTCCCCACAAAATGCTACAGTTAGCTTGATGCATTTAATTATTCGGAGGCGCATGCACATGTGCGTGTGTGTGTGTGTGTGTGTGTGTGTGTGTGATACAGTGAGGAGAGAATACTCTATAGAATGCGATAGTAATGTTGCAGGTAGGTTATTGTTACTATCCTACCCATGTGTTGAATTTTGTGTCTCGTAACCCCTTGATTTTGTTTCACTAGAACATAAATCTGGTTGAGAATGGGCTGGTCTGAGTGTTCCACCCTCTGGTGAGCCTGACCTGAACATTCTCACCATGGATGTAAAGGAGCAGTGTCTTACTTTACTCTTGTCCCCAGCCTGGTTCTGGCTTTTGCTGACTGAGAGAATTGCCATGGATCAGTATGTTCCCAGAGCAAAAGGGTCTGAAGAATGGATTTCATACTCTTATTTTCAGTTTCCCTTCTGTGTCATTTTCCTAAGAATCTTCCTCAGTGACTGAAGTGTCATTTATCCCCATTATCCCCATCTGAAGGAGCTGCTGAGTCGGGTGGGGCCATGCTGGTGTCCAAGTCTCATAAGTAGTCCCAGGGGTGATGGGACGCAGTAGGCCATGCTGCTGTGTACCAGGCTAGACTCTACCACGGGTGTAGCAAGTGGTCGGCTCAGCCAGAACACCCTGCAGGGAGATGGGGACTGTCAAGACTCCAGGACCCAAAAGGCTCCCTGGGGTGCTTAGGGTTAGAAAGAGCCCCCAAGTGTATTCTGCCAGGTGACCTAGGTACGCCTTTTGCTGTCTTTTGTCTTGAGTTTGTTATTTTTGTTTTCTGGAATAGTAATTATCTTTAACTAGATCTGATTTATAAGAAACTTAACCAGTGATGTTTAGTTATAGACACATGAGACTAATGATCTTCTTAGGGGGAATACAGTTATGTTTGTCTGATGTGCAGTTTCTTGTGAGAAAATGGATGTGTCAGATTCTTTACAGAAAATTGCTTCTCTTTGTGACTGATGAATCCAACAAAAAAAATGGGGCTGAAGTGGCCAAGTCCATAGTGAGGTTTGGATGCTGGCCTCCTGTCTTTACCTGTTCTTGGGCCACAGCAGTTTGTTTGGAGCAGGGATAGTCTTACCTCTGACACCCTGAGCTCAGGGCTGTGTTCGCTCTCTGAGAATCTTCTTCATTGTCTTTTTTGGCTCACCTTGCACTGTAGCTGCAGAACCGAGAGGCTTGTGAGGAGCAGCCTGTGGCCCTTGCACGAGTCATACCTATTCTCGATGTCTTGGCTGCTCTGCTACGGCAGGGGGAGGACACCATCAACAACCCCCACCATGTCAGCCTGGCCTTCAGCATCCTGCTGACCGTCCCCCTGGACCATCTGAGGCCACCAGAGTATGGCAGTGTCTTCTCAAGGATGCACAACATTCTCTTCTCTGTGCTGCAGTGTCACCCCAAGGTGAGGGGAAGAAGTCCCTGAGGAGGGTACCTCAGCCTTCAGAATAGCAGTGCAGTGCTTTACTGTTGCAGGATAATAAAAATAATGATTTGCTAGGCAGACTTTTTTTGTTCAATAATTTCCAGGACCAAAATGATTTCTCCAGCACAAAATGCTTGACCTTCACTCTGGGCCATTTTAAGTTCTGATACTTTGAATGGTGTTTGCGTACTAACACTCAAAGAGGCTTAGTATGCAGGTGGCAGCATCAGGTCCAAGTTGATATGAACACCCAGCGATCCTCGAAGACATTCCTGAGGGGAAGGTGAGGAGGCCAGCAGAGCTGGAAGCCTAGCAGAATGCTCAGCAGCAGGTGTTGTGCTGAGCATGTCACATATTTTAACTTCCTTAGTCCTCATGACAGCATTTTGTTACCCTCAATTTGAGATGAGAAAACTGAGGTAAGCACACACAAAAGCTAAATGATTTGTCCATGTCTCGTAAGGAACCGCCATGGAGCCAGGAATTCTGGCCCCAGATTTATGTGATTTTCATGAATACAGTGGCAAAGGATTAAGAGAGATTTTGGGGAATATGTGATGATACTCCGGAATACTTTCATAAAAATAACCTCTTTCTAAACATGATGCAGAAAGTCAGTAATTTGACATGAAGGATGTGGTATGATGCTATCAAGAATTGTTTTGGATTAATTAAACCAAAGAGAACAGTCGCAGCACTTGCTGAGATATAACTCAGTGGTAGAGGGCTCACCTAGCATGACTTTGATCCCCAGCACCACAGGGAGAGAGAGGGAGAGAGAAACCAACACTTGATGGCCATTTGTTCCTTCTGAGAGTTGGAGCAGCACTATGAAGTAGGCTATGTAGTGGTGTCTTTATTGTCCATCACAATGACCACTGGCCTCATTGCTTGGCCACATGGGGTGTTGCCAGGATGACTAGAGACTGGCTATTGAACTCTTGACTAATGTAAAGTGAAGTAGTCACATGGAGTTATGGCTGCTCAGTTGGACATTGTGTGGTTACGAACCTGACTTGAGGTAAATGAATATTAAAGAAGCATGTTTTGTCATTTTAGTCTCATTTTTAAAGTCTTAAGCAGACTTTTTCATCACTATTAAGAAATGCTGTCCCCATTTGAAGTAAATTTGTTTAGGTAATCTTTCTAGTACCAATTCTGCTTGCATAAGTTGGTTACTGTCATTGCTTTATGATTTATTTCTATGCACTTCCAGGGTGGATTAGAACCAGCTTAGAGGAAAGCACAGATCCATCCAGTTCTAAAGCAGGGTTGCCCCATGGGTTATAGAAATTGTACAGTGGTGGTAAAACTGGCATGTGTGCCACACTGGGCTTTTTGTGTCATTTAAAACTCTAAAAGGTTTCTCATCACTGCCCTAACCCAAGTTTTTAAAGCAAGAGTTAAAGAGCCAGTGCTGGATGGGTGAGCAATCACCAGAAAATGAGGTGAGAGGAGCCTGCCCTGGGCAGCCACATGCTGGGCAGCCATGAGCACACCGGTTCTGTGCCCTGCTGGGCAAGGTGAAGAAGGAAACAGACAAAATTGAATATTGCTTGCACACTTTTATATTTTTTATCTGTTACTTCTTTCAGGTTGTGCTGAAGGCCCTCCCATCTTTCCTGAACTGTTTCAATAGACTGGTGTTTTCAGTGATGCATGAAGGACGGCAGAAAGACAAAGGTAAGGCAGAGTCACAGTATCAGATGCACAGTTTGAATGTGTTAATCAGGCAGTGTCTCTGAAAATGTCACAAGTATCACTGAAAACAAAGCAACTCAGTTGAGTTTTTAAATAAGAGAAATGTTCATATCATCAAATCATTTATTTTTTTGGTACTGGGAATTGAACTCAGGACCTTGCGCTTCTGAGGCAGGCATAGCGCCACTGAGCTAAATCCCTGGCCCTCAAGATCATTTTAAAAAAAATTTCAAGCTGTCATATTTTGCTGTATTCAAAACAGTGGGTGCATCTGACATCTCTAAACCTTTTCTGAAAAAAAAATCAAGATTTAGGAAATTTTTATTGAACACAGCATATATAAGGATATAAAGATGACTACAACCACATTGTCTCCCTTTAGGAGTTTATGGATAGTGGGAAAATATCTATTTTTTTTTTTTTTGCTACCGGGGATCAAACTCTGGTCCCTGCGGTTGCGCAGCAGGCAGTGAAACCACTGAGCTAAATCACTGGCCCAATAGTGGGGAAATAAAAGGAAGAAGTATTACAGAGCTTTCTTATTTTAGAGGGTGAGGCCCAGTACCTTGCTATTAGCAAAGTCATGACCTTGGCTTGGTTGTGTTTGTTTACTAGAGGGACACAGGCATTGCCAGATGGCAGAAACAGATACTATGTACACAAGTCATTACTCTACTTTGAAGTCTCTTGATTCTTGTTTTAAATTTTTTAAGATCTCGTTTGTACATATTGTATGAAAGTGAGACTTTTCCATTGCTCACTTTTGTAATTGTTGCGCCACTCAAGTGCCAAGCATGAGAGTCGGGCGCCTAAGAGATTCCTGGGACCTGTGGAAGAGGGCAGCATGCCTATGGGATGCACTAGGCTCACAGATGAAGTTACGAGTTGATTTGGAGTGTGTCAGGGAAGACGTGTGACGTGGTAGTCAGCATGACCAGGAATATATGAGTCAGCCTCCACTTCTTCCTGCCTTGTGCTTTCTGCTGTGGTATTGGAAAATTCCTTTAGTCAATCATCTTGGCAAAAGCAAAGAGAGGCTCGTGAGCATGGACTGCAGCTCCCCAGTTACTTTGCCTGGCTGGGGACCAGGCAGTGGCACAGTGACATGTGTTGCTTTCTCCCACAAGTGGCAAGAGTATGTTGACTCAGTACTCTTAGCATGTGTTGACTGAGTGTGCATCTGCTGAGGAACAGGGCTGGGAAATAAGTTCCCTGTCTTGGGCCAGCCTTAGCCTGTTCCCTGTTGAGGTCTCTGATCTCACCCAAGACCTAAGGACATGGTCTGAGAGAGATATTGGCCTGGACAGGAGGTGGACAGGCCTGGCCTTGGCCTTGCTGAGCAGTGTGAGGTGGCCTGGCTATGTGCTGCCTTAGGCTTGTCCTTTGTCACCTGTCCTGAGGCAACACAGGCGCACATGTCCCATTCTCCCTGTGCTGTACTTATTCATCCCAGCCAGTCATTTCTGCCTGCCAAGACTGTTCTGTGGTGGACTCCACCCAGCAGGACTTTTAACTGTTTTGTTCTTTATTTTTAAAATTGATTCCCTTTTTATTGGCATCGAATGCTCTCATTTTAATGATCATATGTGAAGTTTGTGGCCACAGCAGCTAATGCTGGTTACTGATTTGTGAACAGTGTGTGTTGAGCAGCCTGAGAAGAGAAGGAACAGCATGCCTTAGACAAGGAAGTGCATTCCTTCATAGCAGGGAGTGGCCTTCAAAATGCCTCACAGGTGTTAACCACTTAGTGTGATAGAGATTGCACCAATATAGAACTATATCCATAAAGGATGTTTGTGTACTTACCCAAGGTCTGCAAAAAATGTACAGCATCTCTCAAATATCATCAGGTTTATTAAGGTATAACAAACGTACAACAAGTGATGCCTGTTTAGAGTGTACAGTTTAATGATTTCTGACAGCTAAGAGCACATGTGAAGCAACACCACAGTCACAGCCCAAGAGATTTCTGTCAGGAAGTCCCCAGCCTCTTTGCAATTGGGCCCAACCCCAGGCAGCCAGTGGTCTGCTTTTCATCACTGGATTTGCTTGTGTCTTCTAGACTTACAAAAGTAGGCCTTCTGGGGTGCCGAGTGAAGAAGGGAAGACACTCTGGCCTTGTCAGGAATCCCCCAGTTACCCCATCTGAGATCAGGCTAAGTTCTTAGGAGGCCCACACAAATCCTTTCTGAAATTTTCCAAGACACAGACATAATTTGGGTGTCTTAAATGATGTCATAAACCATTGTTACCCAGGTGTGTGTTAGCTAGGTGTGGTAGTGCACTCTTGTAGTCCCAGCGTTTGGGAGGCTGAGGTAGGATTGTTGTGAGTTCCAGGTCAGCCTAGGCTACATGATGAGTTCAAGGCCAGCCTGAACTACATAGAGACTCTGTCTCAAAAAACAAAACCAAACCATTGTTTTTCTTTTAAATAATTTTCCATTTTAACCTACTTATAGAAATCCATCTCCTTTTCTTTCTTTTTTAGAAAACTATCTGGTTTTTTTTTTGTGATACCGGGGATCGAACTCAGGTCCTTGCACTTGCGCAGCAGGCGGCAAAACCACTGAGCTAAATCCCCAGCCTGAAAACTATCTTCTTTTAAGATAAAATAGCAGGGCTTGCTTAGCATGTACCATATTCAATCCGTAGCACTGCAAAAACAAGCAACAACTAAAAAAAAACCTAGTAGCAATCTTAGATTTTATCCTGAAAATTTTAATTATTTAGTTGGACCCGTAAAAATCTCGAACTCTTGAGTATTTTAAGTGTTCTTCCCTTTTCTATGTCAACAACTATGTGGATGTGATGTTTTTTCTTATTCTGTCTGCAAAGCAAGCCAATTAAAGGTCGAGAAAAAGTGGAAGGCTTGTCTATTTACATTAAAGGTATAAGACAAGAGAGACACTGCAGTGCTTGTGAGCTAACCAGCTGGGGACATTTGCCCTCTGCAGGGAGCACTGACGACCTGCCCGTGGTCCTCGAGTGTGCACGCCTGGTGGAGAGGATGTACAGCCACATTGCCATACGAGCTGAAGAGTTTGCTGTGTTTTCCCCCTTTATGGTGGCCCAGTATGTAACAGAGGCACAGAAGGTACAATCTAGGGTTTTCTTTCAGTCTTTGAGCATGGCTTTGGAAGCAAAATGGCGAGTGACCTTGGACCTGTAGCCCTCTCTGTCCTGTCCTTGGTGAAGTGTGCAAACAGTGTCCTGTGGGGCTGTGGTCATGACTGAATGAGGCCATGTGAAGGCTCAGGAGAACCCCACAAACAAGCTCAGGACTTCTTAGTTTTCTCTGGCTCCAGAACAGACTCCTGTCCTGAGTAATCTGATGGGGAGGTGATACATCACCCAGGGCCGAGAACAAGAGGTCTGGGCCAGGCTGATGGAAGCAAAAAAGGGACCTGGGTCTCAGCCTGGGTCCCCTTGTCATCAGGAACACATGGGTCTGTTGTTTGTGAGACTCAGTGGCTCTCAGACACTCAAAGCAGGAGGCAAGTGGAGATGCAGGTGACTTGTTCACATTGAATTTTGTCCAAATTACTCTAGCTTTTTGTCTTAAAAGATCTGGATTATAAATTCATCATTTAAGAGTTATTTCACTTTGAGATGTCCAAATCTGTTTTCAAAATGTGGTAGGCTGCTGGTGCTGCTACAGGGTTCGAAATTTGAGCTATGTGAACATTGACTTTAATGTGAATATCAGCATGGAAGACAGTGAGTTCAGATAGAACCATGGGTAGAGAGTCTGTTTGCTTTTGTCTGTTTACGTTGCTTTCTACTTGTCTGTGGAAAAGCCTCTCTGCTGTTGCAATCCTGGTAGGCACAGTGGTGAGGCCTCTGGTGAACCTGTCTGGGTAGAGGTGACAGCCTTTCTCCAGGGACATTTGGCTGAATGGACTTCCTTAGAACACCTTCCTCCCTGTTTTAGGCTAGTCTGTAACTGCTGACTACTTTTCCAGGCCATTGGCCCTGCTGACCTTGGCCAGTGGAGTTGCCTTTTGGGTGGGTGATTGGCCATGCAGGAATAGCCTGGACATATGAGTGCACAGCTGGGTCATCAATTGCCACTGCGGTGAGAGGCATGGAGCATAAGAAGACCCTTCAAATTGTCCTTTGAGTGACATGTGGACTTGGAGTTTGATTTCCTTGCAGTTGTTTAGCATTTTTATAGAATCTTGTTTTGTTTTGAGACAGGGTCTCAGTTTGTAGTGCAAGCTGACCTTGAACTCACCACGTAGACCACACTGGCCTCAAACTTGCAGTGATCCTCCTGCCTTTGCCTCCCAAGTGCTGGGATTACAGGCCTGTGCCACCATGCCTGGCTGCATTTTTATAAAATCTTGACATTTCCCAAGCACTGGAATCATTAATATGTAAGCATTTGATGAAAGAAAAGCTGGCATTATTTTCTCTTTTACTGAAGAAACATAGTAATATCACTTCACTAAGGGCTAAAGAGTGAAGCAATAATTGAAACCTTTAAGTCACTATTATTCTGAGATTTACTTTATGAAAAGGCTGTTGCCTAGCCTCATAATTCATGTCTAATTTATGCTTATTTTTTACATTTTAATTTTTAATCTTGAAAGCCAAAGGCCTTGAGAATTATCTAAGCCCATAGCATCCCAGAATTTACTGGCAACAGTTTTATGTCTTATCTTTTGTTTTTTAATTTAGTAATAGAGAAAATACTCCATATGCGTTAGAGGCATCTACTGAGAGAGCCATAAATCTTTCCATACCAGCATGTTTGGGTTTAATTAAATGTTAGATAGCAAGTGCTAGTAAGTAGATCTGCCTTTCTCTCTTTGTGCTTCTGCAGCGTGGGTATTGGTGGGAGGTGGGAAAGTAGTCAGCAGTTATAGTCTAGCTAAGCAGCTGGAGTCTGTGGGGCCCCGCTGCGGGTGATGAGTCCCAGTGGAAATGTGTGAGGCCATCACAGTCACTTTCATCTTCTCTTTGACCCCTAGGTCAAATTTAGATTTATTGCTACTTTAGGGAAAGTAGTTTATACTGCTCAGCTGTCCAAGGAGATTTTAAGCTACTTAGAGGTGTTTTCATTGATTGGCCAGTGATCTTTGTGTCATGAGAATTGACTTTTCCTTGTCTTAGAAATAAGCACCTGAAACCCAGAGATCTGGAGTGGTCATGTCGTTCTCATGCTACTGGCTTCTGTGCAAGGCATGCGGGTCAGTGTGCCCAGCTGTTCTCACAGGGTTCTGCCTTCCTTCCCAGGTGACCTTGTACCCAGCTGTGAAAGACCTGGTGCAGGAGGGCATTTACCTCATCCTGGACTTGTGCACTGAGCCTGATATTCAGTTCCTTCGGGCCTCGCTGCAGCCTGGAGCGAGAGACATCTTTAAGGAGCTGCACAGTGACTACCTCAAGTACCACAAGGCTAAGCAGGAAGGAGAGAGAAGATACACCGCCTAGATGGGCTGCAGGAGCACCACTACTGAGGAGCTGTGCAGTGTCTACCTAACATACCATGTGGCTGAGCAGGCTGAGAGGGAAGATACCGTCTAGCTGGGCTATAGAAACACATCAGGGCCACTTTCCAAGGCTTGGCATTGCGGTGAGAGCCTTGGAGGGTGAAGACCTCAGATGCTCTGATGCACAGAGCTGACCCATGTGGAAAGCCCTTTGGAGCTTGTGTATTTCTATAGCATATTTTCCTCACTATTCCCTAATGTATCTTTTTTAGTAATCATTTTTTTTTAGGGCGCTAGGGATTGAGCCAAGGACCTTGTGCCTCCTGAGCATATGCTTTACCCCTTGTGCTACACCCCTGGCCCTAGTATATCTTTTTATAAGTAATTATGAATTAGAATTCTGAAACTGGACCCTGGAATGAGAATTGTTGGCTCTTGTAACTGCCCTGTGTAGCTCTTGGCCTGGGTCAGTGGGCTGGTGTCCCTCTCTTCTGGCTAAGAACAATATAGAACTTGGCATTTTGCTTCCAGTCTGCAATTAAATCCTACTTAAATACCTCTGACCTTTAAATTCTCAAGGAACACAAGAGGCATTCTCAAGATGCTGCGTTTTTGCCTTTGCTGTGAGACTCTCTGATGGCGCTGGAGGCAGCTCCCTGGCTCTGGGGCAGCTGAATGCTCTGGGCAGGTGGATGCTCCTGGCAGTGGTGCTGGTGCACCTGCCTGCTCACCTGCTTCAGTCTATGAAGCTTGTTTTGGAATTTTTTTTTCTTGGTTTTAAGATATAATTTTAATCATTTATTTTTATTACCTAAGCAATGTATTTTAATCGTAGCAAACCTGAGAAAATAAAAATTAAAGGGAAAATTTTCAGGAACTGCTCGTGTTGCCCCCTTCCCAGATGACCTTTGCTTTCACTTGGAGTGTCTCATTTGGGGTTGTTGGCTGTGCAGGTGTGGATGTACAGGTGTGTGTGCACATAATGAGCAGAATCAATCAAGATGCATTTTTTATAAAGTTATCTCACATTTCCCTGTGTAAGACAGTATATCAGTAACATCTTTGGGTCAGTAAAGACACTTGGTATATATTTTTAATGCTGCTCAGTAGTTCTGTGAGTAGACATAGCTGTTTGATTTAATAAGTGCCCCATGATTAGAGATTGGATTCTTCCCCAGTTCCCTTTTTATAGATGGTGCCTGTTGTTTCCCTAAGATTAATTCCCGTGAATTGTGTTGTCAGAAAACTGAATCCATTTTAGTAACTTAATATAAATGCTGCCAATTGCTTTCTATAAAGTGCACTAATTTATTTCCCTACTAGTGAACCAACTTCAACATTATTGATTTTTGTTTGTTTTGTTTTCTTGATAGGAGAGAGATGCCATTTTGTTCTGAATTTCTTTAATTTTACTAAATGATTATGCATTTTTGCATTCACCATTTTATTATGTAAATTATGTAATTATTGTCTATTTCTCACTTGAGATGTTTGCTTTTTCTCATTATTGTCTGTGGGATTTATGTAGGAGTTTCTTGATGTCCCCTTTTCAGTCAATATGAAGACTTCATTTTTTTAATTAGTACATATTTGCAGTACATAATAATCACATTCATCATGGATTTGTACATGTACATAGCACACTTCAATTTTTTTGTCCCCTTCCCCTCCCCTCCCTCCAGACCTTCTTCCCTTTCCATGAAGACTTTACAAAATTTTTTTTTAGTGCTGTGGATTGAACCCAGGGCCTTGTACATGCACAGGCTAGGCAACTACTCTACCAGTGAGCTGTACCCAATCCCTGTACTATTTTTTTTTTGGTACTGGGGATTGAACTTGGGTTTTTACACTTGCAGGGCAGGAGGCGGAACCACTGAGCTAAATTCCCAGCCCTCCCTGTACTGTTATTTATTTATTTGGTACTGGGGATCAAACTTGGGACCTTGTGCTTTCGAGGCAGGCAGTAGAACCACTGAACTAAATCCCTGGCTCCCTGTACTATTTTTTAAATGATTGGGAAGATCCTCCAAATCCCCTTTCTGATTATATGTGGTTTGAGCAGACAGTGTATGATGGATCTTTTGGATATCTAAGGCAACAGCCCATGCCTCATGCCACAATGTGATTTTATTTCCTGTGCTGGCTGACTGCAGAGGGAATAGCCCTGCTTTGCCTACAGGAAACATGTCCTTCATTTCCATGGCATGTACAGCTGGCCAGTAGAGCTCTAGCAGTCAGTGGTGGATTCAGGTGGGCCAGTGTCCTGCTTTGTGCCCTGCATGGTACTGAATTCCCTGCAAGAACATCTCAGGTTGGTGACAGTTGTCTCTTACTCCCTTAGAGATAGTGTGTTGGGCTGAGCGGGCAACTTTTCAAGGACACAGAACGTAACAGTTGCAACTGATTTGCCTGAGGCAGTACCCTAGTGGAAGGGCTGTCCTGGAGGCCCCTGGGTGAGTGTCTGGTCCCCAAGTTGGCTGGCCTTGATCCCTCCCTCTCGGGAATGTGGGTGGGAGCTGTAGACATGCAATTCCTTTGGCGTCCTGTCAGTGGCGCTGTGGGGCTGCAGACGGCCCTGAACATAGATGAACTTTGCCTTGGAGGAGGGCTGGTGGTCTCTATTCACCCAGTGCAGATTGCTGCAGAGTCCCATTCTAGAAGTGGTCAGCTTATCATAGTCACTTCTGTGAAAACTCAGCCTTTTGGGAATGAGGAAACAGGCTCCCAGGAGGCCTGATAAAGGGTGATAAGCTCATTCCTGTTTTGTTAGAGGAGACCTGCAGTGGAGGGTCAGCCAGGCAAGGTGGGCCTTCCAAGAGACTATCCTCTCCAGACCTGCAGCTGCAAACCCCTAGCATCTGACACAGGTGCATTCATTGCCACATCATGAGGCTGGGCGCAGAGACAGCCCTGGTCCTTGTGTAGCCTGCTTTCTAGCAGGGACATTAACAACAAATCAGTAACACATGGGCAAGATCCTCTGGGGGTTCACAGCAGTGGAAGCACAGCAGGCATGTGTAGCCCAGACTTGGCCAACCTTAATGCCTGTGCTGGAGTCACTTGTCCAGACCAGGAGTGTGTGAGTACATGCGTACGTGTATGTGTGCGGGATGCTGCAAATCAAGAAGGCCCCACTTGGGGGACCTGCCTGGGGTGTCCTGTGGGCACCATCTTGGACAGCCTGCACAGCAGTGCTCAAGGGACACCGGGAGGCTAGACAGCAACCTCCCCCCCTGCCAAGGAGATTGCTCCCTCAAAACCTTCTCTGCGGCTGCCTGACCTATCTTGGCACCTTTATCGTCACACTCCCCATGCTTTGTGTCTACAGAAACTGCTCGATACCAAAGGCCAAGGTGAAAGCTCCAGGAGAAAGATGTGCCCTGTCCTTCCTCATTTGTGTGTTGCTCTCTATGGCTGCTGTGTCTCCAGTACCTTCACTAGCATCCCTGGGTCTGTGTTATTTTGTTTAGATCTGGGTCCCCTGACTATCCTGCCCCTCCCCACTCTAGGGGCCACCTCTGTTGCTGGGGAAGGAAACAAAGCCTTGGCAATCAAGTTCTCCATAAAGTCTTCTCCCACCCCTCAGCAGGGCAGCCCATCAGGAGCAACCGCTCTTCATTCCACAGTGACTCTCTTCATGGTGGTTTTAGTGTGAAGTTGTGGTTGATTGTAGAATAAATGTTATGGGATGGGAAAATGCTCCATAATGCTCTATAATGAATGCAGCCAGTGTGGGTGGGGAATGACCAAGGGCTGTGACTCAGTAGAAACGAGCACAAGCCCATAACAGGCAGTGGGCCAGGTCCCCAGAGGTGTGGAACACTCAGAGGGATGAGACCAGTTAAGGGTAGAGTCTGGCATGAGCCCTGAGCAGGCACTGAGGGGTACCCAGGCAACACACACCTCCCCATGCCTTTGTGTTCTGGAGGACTGGCTGTTTCCAGGTCTGATGCCGGTCCTGCTGTAGATGCGTGGGGTGCCATGGCCTCCTGTGCCTGGCATTCTCTGCCTGCTTATATAGTCTGCCCTGGCGTCTCTTCCGAGCCCCTGAGATTAATCACAGGTGTTAGGCTGGCAGTCTCCAGTCCAGCCACAGCCAGTTTTTCTCCCAGCAGTTTCCTTCCCTTTTACAGCCTCAGCCCAACCATTTGCACTTGCCTGTTACCTCTGTTCCAAGGCCTCTTAGGGTGGCTGCTATTCACATGCCGGAGCAGCCTAGCCTTACTGCATTCTCACTGTGCCTCTCAGTGCTGCTGCTGACCCCATCACCACCATGTCTGGCTATGTGGCAGGTCCCAGGGCAACCCCTCTAGTGCCCCTGGCATGCTGGGCCTCCCTGGACTTCTGCTATCCTCTCTAGGGTCCCCATGTTTTTTCTTACCTGCCCTGGCTCCTTTTCCTTTCCCTGCCCCTAAAATGCGGGTGCTCTTGAGTTCTCATGAGACATCTCCCTCCAACCCTTTCACTCCCTGAGGTCACTGGTTACCTCTAGGCAAGTTCCAGACCTCCACTTTCTGCCTGTTGAGTTGCCTTGCTGTGGGTGAGTTAGCCTGGAGGGCGTGGCCTCTCCCGGGTTCTCTGAGTGCAGGTCATTTTCCTTCTGTCTGGTGTCCAATTCCTGTTATAGCCCTTCCCCCTTCTCCTGTTGCTTCTAGTCCTCTGTCCCAATATGCTGGCCCACAGTACCTGCAAAGATTCCTTCCTAAAGACAGATTGGCTCTGGGAAATCATTGGCTGACTACAGCCACTCATGCCTCCCCCTTGTTCTGCCCACTGTTGCTCAAGGAAGGTGCTGACCAGCTGGCCACACTGCTCCTCCATGCCTGCCTGCCACCTTCACAGTGATGCGTGCTCTGCCCTTGAGAATTGACCATGAGTTCTTTGGTACAGGGCCCAAGTTGGTGTTTCCTCCAATACAGTCTGACACAGGGACTGGACAGGACCAATCTGTCTGCCCATAGGGAACCTGTCTGTCCGGCCCCATTGGATCAAACACTATAAGCTCATTCTTGGGGCCTTGTACAGGGCACCAGGTGGTGCAGCCCAGCATGTGAAGGCGGCAGGACCTTAGCCTGCAGGAACCCTGGGACTGAAACACTGTCTCACCAGGAGGGAGCACAGCACCATCTCACTCCAAGTTCTGTTCCTCAGCCACAGACTTCTCTTTTCCTTTTAAACAGTGAGCCACCTTTATAGATTCTGACCTAGAGCACTAGGGTTTGGAGTAGACATAAAGTGATCATGCTGAAGCAGGTGGGAGCCCAGAACCCACCCTGTGTGTCCCCCTGCCCTCGGCTCTGTGGGACCCTCCCTGGCCTCCCTTTTTCTCAGGGCTGGACTGGAAATCTATGAAAAGTCCCACCCTCGCTGCCATCACCCCCCAATACCCTGTTTGCATTTTCCTTAGTATTTAGGTGTCCAATTTACTATGTATCCATCTTAGTCCGTTTTGTGTTCTTTTAATAGAATATCATGAACTGGGTAATTTATAAAGAACAAAAATTCATTTCTCATAGTTCTGGATCCTGGCAATGCAAGATCATGGTGCCACATGAGTCCTTCCACTGTGATTTCCCATGGTGGAGGCGGAGGACAGAGGTAGGGGGGCCAAACTCATGCTGTTATCAGGAGCCCACTCCTGAGATAATTACCTACTCCTGTGACACCAGCCTCAGGTCACTTTTGTGCAGGCCCCCAAGATCAGCTGCCAACCCGTTTCCTGCTCTCAATGCTGACTGGGGTTACCTTTCAGCAGAGGACTTTGGGGACACATTCAGACCAAAATGTGGACTACTGATGCATTTTGTCTTTTGACTGAGTGAAACCCACACATGCAGGGAGTGTTTTCGTTTTTTTGTGGCTGTATCTCAGGACCTATAATACTGCCTGGCACTCAGTAGGTGCTTAATTAACATCTATTGGATAAAAAGACCTCAGGAGTTCTGGGCCTCCTGCAGAGCAGTTTCAGAGCTATCTTCCACTCTCTTGCTCTGTAAATGTCAACAAATGCAGTCTTTGTAGGAAAAATATCTGTAGGGCAAGTGAGTGTCTGTGGGAGGTCTTCATCCTCTGTGCAGCTGTGACCTGAATCTGCAAAGGCCTCCATTTACCCCAGCAAGGAGAGCTGATGCCTGGCATTTGAACACCCACCTTACCATATGGTCTGGACACATGACTCTAGCAGTGCAGGTTTCCAGCTTCCTGACCTCCACACATCCAGATTGGTTGTCCCAAATCCCAAATCCAGCAGAGATCAGAGGGCTGACTTTACCTCACTCTGGTCTTTGGTGGAGGAGACAGCTCCACCAGGTTTGACATGTGGATGTGGCTCCCATGACAAGGACCACGGCTCCCTTTGTAGTGGGAGCCCTGAGGAGAGGGGGCCCTGGAGGAGGAAGGGTACGGACTGGGAAGACCTGAATGCCTGTGTGCTTCTGTGGCCTCTGGGTGGCATCTGGATGTCTCAGTTGTAGGTGTCAAAATGACAGTATGGATG
Organism: Heterocephalus glaber; assembly: GCF_000247695.1. The sequence continues at coordinate 19,462,355 of NW_004624775.1, read as the reverse complement.
TCTGGTGCATAGCTGTGTCCTCAGCTGCTGCTACTGACTCCCCCAGCTTTTCAGCCTAGGGGATCCTCCCTCCTCTCTCCTCTGAAAATGGTGGAGGACCAGAGTCCTCTTTTGATGTCTCCAAGGAGCAAACATTTCTTCCTTTGGGATACTCAGACCTGAGTGCCTTACGGGACTTGGCTGGAGACCTGATCTTTCTCCTGTCCAGTGTGATGGGAGCAGGTAGAGCGATGTGAATGGCCACAGTTGGATAGACACCCATGGGTGCCTGTGTGGACATCTGTTCCTATCTGTGGGCTCCATTCCATGCTTCTTGCTGAGGTGGGAAGAACTTTGGAGGGAAAGGTTATGTAGACAGACACTGGGGTATGGTCAGTCAAGAGCCATAGCAGTGGCTAGAAATCTTACCTGAGCTTTCGTAGCTCGCAGACCCACACCATTTCCCATGACTGCCACCTGCACACGTGGCTACTGAGTGTGAAATGTGGCCAATCTGAACCAAGATGGTGTAAGTACAAAACATGTATCAAATCTTAAAGGCTCAGTATGAAGGAATAATGTAAAACATCATGATAATGCAGAATATTGATTAAATGTTGAAATCACGGTATCTTAGTGTTTGATGTGTTAAATGGAATATTATAGCTATTAAAATTAGCTTCACCTGTTTTTAGCTACCTTTTCTTAAGGCGTAGCTACTAGAAAATGTAAGATAACATAACATACGTGACTCACATTAACTTTCTATTGGATGCCTCTCTAACCTGATGTGAGGAGAAAGACAGAGACATCACAAGGAAACAGTATCAAACCAGAATTTGTTTTTTGTTTGTTTGTTTTTGAGACAGGGTCTCACTATGTAGTTAGGGGTGACCTTGAACTATGTAGCTCAGGCTGGCCTCAAACTCGAGGCAATCCTTCTGCCTCAGCCTCCTGAGTGCTGGGATTATAGACATGGACCACTGAGCCTGGCTTCAAACCAGAATTTGTGGCATTCTATGAAACTTCAAAAAGTCAATGTCATGAAAGAGAGAAAAAAGTGAAGAGATGGATATAATCAGGGTTATTTTTGCATCTCGACTGTATCCCAAAACAAAAGCAACCAGCCTCCCCCCTCTCCACCACCATTGAATCAAAAGCCACAACAACATCCTTAGCTGTTCCTGCCAAGGGCAGGTAAGGACAAGATGGCCATGGGGATGCCATGTGGCCCAGGGGGACAGTACAGGTGGCTTAAGGTGTTTGTCCCTGGATGTATTCTTGTGGAGGCAGAATGCTGATATTCTCAGAGTTGGGGTAACAGTGACAGCAGGTGGCCAGACATGATCTTGGGCAGAGGCCCAGGACAAGGATGTCTATGTGGAGCAACACAGAGCCAGAAAGTGAATTTGGTGGGTTGTCTCTGTGGACACCGAAGTCACTCTTGAAAGTCAAAGGTTGGGTTTGTAACAGAACCAGTGATAATAAAATACATACTGAAGTTTCAGAGAGACCTTGGGGCTGTCTTAGCCATTACTCTCTGTAGTCTCTGCCCCTGGTTATCATGCTTGAGTTGCTATCCCTAGCTCTGGACAATGAGGGATGTTTTGGCACAAAAAAGAATGGTTTTTGGGGTTCCCAACGTGGAATCACAGCACCCACCATACCTCAGGGCTGGCTGGTGTTGCATGTGTCTCTCTTCCACAGGATCACAGGTGTTTCAAAACACCTAGCTTCCCAGAGCTTTCAAATAGCTTCTGGTCTCTTTCATTTTAGAAACATCTGAAAATCAACTGGTAGAGATGAATTTTATGCCAGCTCTGGGCTTCTCTCCATCCAAATTACATAGTCATTGAGAATAGCTATGTCTGTAACTTCGACAGAACAAGCAAAGATCATTTAATAAAATTGATAGGCAGGGTGCTCTGCACCTTTTATTATATTTGCAGAGTATTTTCGATTTGGGTGTTTTGTGAAGTTTCATTATTTTATTTCTATTGTACTAGGTTGGCAAGAGAGTTCTCCCCTTTTTATCTCCCCTGGTAAATAAATCTCAAATCATAGATGTTAAGTCAGACATAGTGAAATGTAGTCCTACTTCTTTTTAGTGACCAGGGGAAGGGCATTTGGGGATTTCTATGCTTATTTGCTCTAAAAGTTTCTATGCCTCTTGGTGACTTCAGTGAAAGTTCCTATCCTAGTGGAAGAGCTGTGTGAATGCGCTGCAGGATCACACACATGTCTGGTTGGAAACTGTGCTGGTGCAAATGTGTTTCCAAGCAAGGAGGCTGCATTATCACAGAGCCACCTGCCGCCACCATGAGTCAGTCATGAGAGAAAATGCTCAGCAGGAGTTGCAGGTACCCAGAGAGCCTCAGTCCCTGGGTGCTGGGGACTTGATTTGGCTCAGAAGCTCCAGAAACATGACGGTTTCCATAAACCCAGCACCAACTGGTTCTTTTTTTTTTTTTTTTTTGGTACCGGGGATCGAACTCAGGACCTTGCATTTGCTAGGCAGGTGGCAGAACCACTGAGCTAAATCCTCAGCCCCTGGTTCTTAGCTCTAAGTCAGGGTATTGCAATCACCAAAAGAAAAGGTTTACCAGGGACAAGTTTTGCTGACAGACCGTGTGCTTTAGTAGTTCATGAAGGCACCGGTGCTCCACTCGCCATTGTCACCAGGGGTTTGCTTGGTGGCACAGTGTGAAGGGAGCTGGGTAGCCGTGCAGGGACTCCACACAGGGCCGTCCACCTTTGTGTTCCTAGTTATGCTAATTGTAGCCCTGCTCCTCCTCCAATGTGAATTCAAAATGAAACACAACAATCAGCATATGAATTGTGAAAACTATTCACATACCTCAATGTTTTAACTTTTGTCGGTACCAGTGTCCCTGGAAAATACCTTATAGACGATCCCATCACACCTGTCACCAATCCTGCATGCTGTCTCAGTATCTGCCCTTGCCTTCTTCTGCAGAGACAGAAGCATCAACTTGTGTAGCCTAAGAAGACACGTTTCTTAAGCCATCTTGTAGTGAGTGGCCCTCTGGCCAGTGGGGCAAGAGCCAGGGTGATGCACACATCTTCAGGGTCATTCCCTGCAAAGGAAGGGAAGGTGTGAGAACCAGCCTCCTGGGACAAACGTCTCAGGATGGTCACTGACTGGGGAAGGTGTGTACCCACTGGTCCCGGAAGCACACTTCCTCAAATGTCCTGGAACTCCCACCCTCCTCTGGCATCAGGCAGAGTCACTGCTTGTGACGTATGAGTCCACTGGATGGGAGCATGCATGGTCTTCTGGCCTCTGTTCTCCCTGGCATGGGAGCGACACAGGTACAGGGAACACTGCCCCTTGTCATAATTATTAGTTGGAGTTCCAAATCTTGTCCTCACAGAGACAGATAACCTTACATTTTATTCTGCTTCTAAATGACATCTTCCTTAGAAAACTCGCTCATTCTTTTAACAAATACCTTTTGAGAAGCAATCACATGTCACACTGATCTAGGGGGCAGAGGTAAAGTAGACAGAGAGAGTTTGGCATTGGGTGAGGTGACGGGGCTTGATGCGCCATTCAGCTGCAATTACAAAGGCTTTATGTGAATGAGGCTGTAAGAAAAGGAAACAGTATTTTGACTAAATTATTTCATTTCTAGGTAAAATTGAAGTTTAGAAATTTGGCTAAAACTAGCATCATAATTTAAACATCAGTGCATAATTTGTTTATCATTATCATAACAGTAAAAATGTTGCTTAAGAAGATGGTACAGATTCATATTTTTATTTAGTGAAATACATTTTCTGATAGCTGTAATTAGTCTTATGCAGATATTGTCCCATTCTCACTAAACATAATCCCTCTTTCTTTCTCATTAAGATTTGCACTTAGCACATTCTACTGAGGCCGTGCCTTTGGAGCTTAGCCACCATGAACCCCCATCTGTATTATGAAAACCATTTCATGAGCAAAAACTATCACAGATGATTCTCAAATGCATTTAATAGTTTTGCTTTTATGTTGAAAGCCTCGAATACTTTTTGATAAGCCAATTTGTGAATTTTTCACTTTTGGCAGTAAAAATATGTCTTTTCATTTTATTTCTGACTTAAATGAAAGTATCTGCCTATTTTGTTCTGTATTACAAGCTATGTTATGAATGTCACCTGGCTAACATTCCAAGTAATATTTTATTTGACGTCTTCACATACTTTGATGTATGTTCTACTAATAATTCTCCCTCACAAATCTCACCTCATTCCAAATTCTTTTTATTCTCATTGCTTTCCTGCAATACCTAATAAAAATCTTCATTTATAAGGCATTTTATTTCCATTATAAAGAAGAAAAGAAGGTCTTACAAATCACAATGCTGTATTGCATGGCCAAAGCTGTGCCCTAAAGAGACCCTCCTTGAGGGCCAGGAATGTAGCTCAGTGGCACAAGTGCCTGCCTGGCGAGTGCAAGGTCCTGAGTTTAATCCCTGGTACCAAAAAAAAAAGAAAAAAAAAAAAGAAAGAAAAAAAGAGACCCTCCTTCTTTGCTTCTGTAATCTACTTGCAAGTCCTGGTCATTATTTATTAGGTTAAACTTGTTTCCATTTACAATTAGGCAATAAGAATCACTGTTTTCACTTTAAAAACAATGTAAGAAATGCAAAATAGCACTGGCATATAAACTCGTACTTTACATGTTGTTCTTAAAGTAAGTTATAATAATGCAGTATTTTGGATATGGTTTGGGTGGTGTTCCCCAAAGTTTTAAGAGCTGGAGGTGTGGTCCTTAGCATGGCGGAGTGGGGTTGGAGGAGCCCTTAGGAAGTGGGAATTGGGGGGAGGGGATTAGCTCCTGGGGGTACTGTCTTTGAAGGGTTAATGCTGGTCTCATGGGAAGTCTCATGTGAGTGGGTGTAAATGAGCTTAGCCCCTCTCTGAATCCCCTTCTGCATCTGCTGCTTGTCTTTCTCTTGCTTATGCTCACCTATGATGTGACACTGCCAGAAAGTCCTCACCAGAGACAAGCAGGTGCCTGTGCCCAGTCCTGGGACTTCCAGAACTATAAGTTCAATAAACCTCTTTTCTGTATAAAATATCTGGCTTCAGGTATTTTATTATAGCAATAGAAAACAGAATAAGACAAATAGGTTAGAATTTTGCTTATTGATATTTAAAAATAATATTTATAAAGTATTTGTTCATATTGATAAAAACCAAATTATTCCATTTAGGTAAGGTGACTCCTCCATTTAAGTAAATCTTTTTCAGTTTCTTAATTTTAACCTCCATCCCTCTGTGGGTTTTTTTTTTCTTATCAGCAATACATACTAGCTGTATCACTCTCTTAAGAGTTTTAAATTTTTACTGATTTTAGCTCTTTGATTCTTTTTTTTTTTTTTTTGGTACTGGGGATCGAACTTAGGACCTTGCGCTTGGGAGGCAGGCACCTGAACCACTGAGCTAAATCCCCGGTCCTCTTTGATTCATTTTGAATTAATTTTTATATGATGTGAGATAGAGATTCAACTGTTTCTTTTGCATGTGGATGTCCAGTGTTCCCAACACTGTGTGTTGAAGGGACCAATCTTCCTCTGTTGCATACCCTTGACACTCTTGTCAAATATTTGATCATATTTGGAAGGTTTATTCCTGGGTTTCCTATTCTGCAAGATTGGAGCACATGTCTTTATGTTGGATCCTTACTGTTTTGATTACAGTAATTTTGTAATATATATTGAAATCAGGAAGTTGAGGCCCCCAGCTTTTTCCTTCTCAGGATTGTTTTAGTTGTTCATAATCCCTTGAAATTCCATATGATTTTCTACTTCTGCCAAAAAAAAAAAAAAAAAACCCACAACAACCCAAAAAAACTGTGAGTATTTTTTAGAGATTGCATTGAATCTGTAGATTGCTTTGAGTATTGTAATCTAAATAATATTATGTTTTCTAATCCATGAACATAAAATGACTCCCTATTTATATTTTCTTTAATTTCCTTCAGCAATTTTCAGTGTACAAGTCTTCAACTCCTTGGTTAAATTTATTCCTGCATCAGTTGAGATAATCATGAGTTGTTTCTCCCCTTACTCTTGTAATGTGGTATGTTATATTGATTGATTTTCATATGTTGAACCATCCTTGCCTCCCAGGAATAAATCCCAGTTGGTCCTGTTGTACAGGACCAACTTTTAATATGCTACTGAATCTGATTTGCTAGTATTTTACTGAGGGTTCTGCATCATACTAAAAAAATGATTAGCCTGTAATTTTCTTTTTTGTTGGTGAAATCTTTATCTGTTTTTTATTTCAGGGTAATGGGTGGCCCAGAATTAGTTAGACTGTTACTCCTCTCTCTATTTCCTGAAAATATTTGCAATGGCTGGGTGTTAATTCTCCTTTAAGTGTTTGGTAGAATTCACCAGCTAAGCCATTTGATTTGGATTTCTCTTTTTTGGGAAATTTTTGGCTGCTAACTCAATCTCTATTCTTTTTACAGATTTATTCAGAGTTTCTACTTGAGATTGAGGTTATTTGCACATTTCTAGGAGTTTGTCCATTCCATCTACATTATCGAATTGGTTGGTGTACAATTGTTCATGATTATAATACTTTTTATTTCTGGAAAATCAATGGCAGTTTCCCCACTTTCATTTTTTTATTTTAGTAAATTTTGTCTTCTCTCCTTTCTTCCTTGTCAGTCTAGGTAATGGTTTGTTGATTTTTAAATAATCAACTTGTGGTTTTGTTGATTCTATTGTTTTTCAATTCTGTATTTAATCTCTCTCAACTTTACTATCTCCTCTCTTCAGTTAGCTGTCATTTGTTCTGCTTGTCTTTTTCTAGTTAAGTTAGTTTAGGTACAGTTATCTGGTCACAAGCATTGAGGCAACCAAGGCAAAAATCTGACCTGTCTAGCAAGGCTGGCAGCAGATGCACTTGACTCTTTTCCCTTCAGTACAGTGGCCTCCCAGGGGAGGAGGGAAATGTCCCCATTCTGGAGGCAGACAGAGTTGTTCCCAGAATAGAGAGTCAACTCATCACTTTTCCACTGGCCAGGTGTATGCCTGTGAACAAGTCATATGGCCATGAGCTGGTTTGCCAGTGAGACTCCTGGTGGGCTTGTTAGGGTTAATCACATCCAGCTAGAGCTTAACAGAGAGAAAGGAGCCCCAGCACTTGGACAGTGTCCTTCCAACTAGCTGAATAGTGCCAGCACCATACTGGCACAGCAAGAAGCACTATGTGTGCCACAGTATGTGTTTGTTTCCCATCATCTTCTTTCTCCTCTAAGTGTTTCTCCTGTCCCACGAAGCCCCAGCTCTATCCTCCAAATTCCTGCATGCACAGAACCAAGTGATCTCAGACACTCTCCTCCGCTAGCTCACAGCACAGACCACTTATCTCTAAGGACTTCTGTGAGAATGTGCTACATATTTTCTCCAGATGCATACATGCTGTAGAAACAAAATTTTCCACAACAGTGAGAAAGAAGCGTACACTGGTTTCTGGCCGGTTGCCCCCGAGTGTGAGTTGTGGGTGAGGAGTGTGCTTAGCAGAGAAGATGGAACTTCCTCTCTGATTCTTGATGCCATTTCTTTGTTCCTTGGATCGACTCTACACAATCTCAGATATTCTCAGGAGAAAAGGCCTCATCATGTAGAAATGACTTGAGACCATGAAATAACTAAAATTCTTTACAAAGGCTTCAGTTATTTCCACTAACTATGTGGAAAAATTAAAAAAAGATGCTATAGAAATGAATAAATAGTTCTTCTCACACATAAGTTCAGCGAGCCTCAAAGGAGGAACAAATTTGATTTATGTATCTTTATATAAAAGGAACAGATTTCCTGTGTGTATGGCACCGTTTCTCATCTTGATAGATACTGCACAATCCACCCTCTGCTGGCTTTGCCAGGGTGACGTGCCCCATTTGGGCTCCTTCCAAGTTCCAGTTTTGTGACAGAGACAAATCCTTGCCCTTTGAAGCACTGGACTAGAAACTTAACATTTTATTTCCTTTAGGGACAAGAATCAGAATCCAAAGGAGATACCTTCTGTTTTAGACTTTAGGATAGATTTTGCTAGATTCTGCCCTTTATTTATTTATTTAGTTTTTGGTATGGGGATCGAACTCAGGTCCCTGCGCTTGCGCAGCAAGCCGCGAAACCACTGAGCTAAATCCCTGGCCCCTGCCCTTTATTTTTAATGCTGTAGTTGCCTTGCCCCCTGGGAGTGGGAGGGAGAAGGACTGAGTACACATCATCCTTTGGTCCTATAGTGCTGATTATTGGAAATGAGGGCTGGCTGAGCTAAGTGTGCTCCAGAGATCATGCATCTTGCTCACAAGATGTACCTAATAAGCCACTCTATGAGGGGATGGGGAGGCTTTACCCAGGAATCAGATCTTGGAATATTAGATTTTTGTTTCTGTTCAAAAATTAAAACACAGTAACCACCACAGACCTTATTGCTATGTATTTGGATGTTTTGTAGCCAACTTCTAAGGTTAGGTGACCTGCAATTATCCTGGCTCATTCTTTTGTTTTGTTGTCAATCAGCCAAGGCTTCTTTTGCTGGATTTAGATGGAAATCATGACTCAACAGTGCACCTCTGCTAGCAGTCCTAATGTCACCAGATGACCAGGTAATGTTGGATGCTAACAGATGACACAGGTGGCTTCTGGTCACTGCTTCTGCCAGCTGTCACCATCCAATGCAGGCATGTGCCAGACATAATAGACTATTTGCTGCTGGTCTCTGCCTCTACCAGTCACTGTCTTTTGGTGTCAGCTTGTGCAGGGCACTGTAGGCTGACTACCAGCCTCCAGTCTCTGCCAACGATCTTCATTGGCTACGGGTCTCTGGAGCTCTTTGGTGCTAATAGCTGAATGCTTATTTCTTTGTTTGGACCACTCTGTCCACACTACTCAGGAAAAAAATCCAAAGTAGGTTTATAGGACTTTTTGGAGCCCACACTACCCAAGAAATAAATTATGAGCAGGTTTACAGGAACACCAAAGCAAGTCTATTTTATTTTGCTTTATTTTTTAATCTTTTTTTTTTGGTTCAGAGAATTGAACTCAGGGCCTTGTGCTTGCCTGGCAGGCACAGTGCTGCTGAGCTACTTCCCCAGGCCAAAGCAAGTCTACTTTAACAGGGGTTATGCTGCAGAACAGTGGAGGTCTATATATAGGAGGAAGCCCTTCTAGACTAAAATCTGAGAATTGGCTGGGGAATGCTGCTTATATAGCAGCTGCATGCTTGTTTCAGTGAGGGGCAGGGCTGAAAAAGCCTGTGAATGTTAGGTATACAGATAAGGGGCCCAGATCCCTCCCTTCCTGGTCTTAGCCACTGCAGGATACCCCCCCTCCTCTGCCCCCATAGCTTCTTAAAAAAGGCAGCAGTATCATCAGAAATGCCTGGAGCTGGGGAAGGATACTTCCCTGCTTGTCTGGCTGCACTCATGTTGGAGTGGAGAACAGTGGTTTGATAGCCAAGGAGGACACTGAAGCAAGTTGTCCCAGTCCATTGGGGGGGTTAAAGGGACCAAGAGGAAGTGAGGGGGTGGGGCATGCTGGCCACCAGCTAAGCCTAGTCTCCCCTCCAGCCAGCATGGTGGAAATGACAGGCACTTTGTGTCTGTCTTGCTTTCTCCTTCTTCTTTTTAAAAAGTGCTTTTATTAAAATTAGGTAGAATTTCCACTGCTGCATTGGGTGCAGAGACCTGCAAGAATATGCCACTCACTCCAATCCTGACAACAAGAAAGATCCAGATAATTTACAAAATTATAACTTTTTTTGAGACCTTCATAGCACTAAGGTTATACAGCAAGCAACCAGGTAACTGAATTCCAGATGTGTACAAGCTTTGCTAACACTTCAAAAAAAGCAAAAAGTCAGAGTATTCAGTCACATGTAAAGCTTTAGAGAGACACATGTAAGAGTCACATGTAAAGAGTAACATGTAAGAGTCACATGTAAAGCTTTAGAGAGACTGTGGCTTCAAGGTTATGGGTCTTGAGATGGGACATATCCTGGGTATCCATGTGGACGAGGTAGACTCATGTGAGTCCTTAGAATGGAGAACAGCAAGGAGAAGTTTGAGAAAGACTCAGCTTACTGCTGTGAGGTTTGGAAATGGAGGAAGGGGTCATAAGCTGCAGAATGTGGGCAACCTCATTTTAAAGACACATTAGGATGAGTACATGGCTAAGAATAGGAGATAAAGAGAGCAGGAGTTATTATATTAGTAGCAAAGAAAATGTCTAGACTAAAGGTAAGGAGAGACTTCCTATAATGATAGAGGGGTCTGTTCCTTAAGAAGATCCAACATTCCCTAAGGTGTATGTCTCTAAAGACACAGCTCCAAGCAGGGCATGGTGGCACACACCTGTTTTCCTAACATTTGGGAGGCTGAGGCAGGAGGATTGCTGTGAGTTCAAGGCCAGCCTGGGCTACATAGTGAGTCCAAGGACAGCCTGAACTACACAGTGAGACCCTGTCTCAAAAAAAAAAAAAAAAAAAAAGAAAAAAAAGAAAAAAAAAACCTCACCAAAATGATAGGACTGAGGGGAGAAATAGATGCATCCACAGTTAGAGCTGGAAATGTCAACATTTCCTTTTAGTAATTGACAGAACAAAGAGAATCAGTAAGAGAGCAGGGATCGTGCACAGCATAAATGCAGGAAATGGCTTCCTCAGTGGTCCACAGTGACCGTGCCTCCTGGTATTCACCCCCATGTGACTTCCTTGGTGGCCTGTGACGGCCCCGCCTCCTGGGGCCTGGCCCAGGGTGTACCGCGCCCCCCATGCATCTGAACTTCCCAAATTACTATCTTTTGCTTTATGCCACCTTCTCCTTCCCCATGATTTCTTCAGATTCATCATCCATCCCATTTGTTCTCCCTACAATCTGTGTCTTGTCTGCTACTTAACCCAACATGGAGCTCCAAATTCCAGTTATTATATTTTCATGTTTCCTAATCTTTGTCATATATAGTTTTTATTCTTTAAATATATGTATATATTATATGCTGCATTTGATTCAAATTTCAGAAGCATATGTGGATTTGATTCTAATGTTTGTTATTTTCCTGAACCTGTCTCAGAGAGACTTGTTTTCTTGATATTAAATAATTTAAGATCATTGATTTTAGTCTTTATGCATCCATTAATGGTGGTTTTCTCCAGGAAGGGTTTGGGATTTGTGCACTATTAACTGAGGACCTAATCTTTTTCAAAACACAGGGTCCTACTATGTTGCCCTGGCTGGTCCCGTACCCCTGGCCTCAGCCTCTTGGGATGCTAGACATGCACTCAGCAAAAATCTTTAACAAGGAACTGTGATGATTTTGATATGCACTCATGTATCAAAATTACCCTACTAAGTTTTCTGTAAAAATAGAATGATTCTCTTCGAACGTCTTGCTGCATTGTGAAATTAACTAATGATGATAAAGTTGCTTAAAGAGTGCTGCAAATATGGTTCTAAGGGCACCAGAAAAAGGTTAATAAAACACACTAGAGACCTATTAAAACTCTTAAGTGAAATTATTGAGGAAATTAGTCAATAAGTTCTAAGAGAGCAGAAATTCAGCTTGACCATACCAGGGAGAGCTGAGCAAAGGGAGATCCATAGTTCTCCCTTAGTGGCATGATAAATGCCCGTTGTCTTTGAGAGGAGAAAATGCGCCACACATTTCTCAAGTAACTGTGTATGAAGAAAACACCTCATCAGTGAAACAAAAATTCTTTAATGTCTTTTTTTTCTATTGGAATCTGATTATAGTTAATAAGGGCTACAAGGGCTGAACAAAAAATAAAATATAGTATGTGTTTAATTTAAAACATGTATTACAATAAAAGACGTGTTGTCATTAGTCTCCCTCAAAATGATCCTCGTATCTTTAAACACATTTATCTAATCAGTCTTGCTACTTTCTGAGTGTCTTTATGAAATATGATAAAGATTACAGTGAATACTGCTGCTGATCGCCATCCAATAGAAAGGCAGGCTTATAAAAACATCATAGTGAACACCATCTTATTCACTGGATCTGGCACTGTGTGACCCCTAGCTCTTTCCCAGAGTAAAAACGACTATGAAATGTGAAAATTTTGAATTGATTCAGGACATTGGAGCAGCTGTGACAGTGCAGCTAACGACACTCATGAAAGAGGACTTTCAGAACTGCTTCGGAAAGTGGCAAGGGAAAGAAAGAAAGAAAGAAAGAAAGAAAGAAAGAAAAGAAAGAAAAAAAGAGGCAAGGATGATGGGATAAGTGTGTTTGAAGAGAGAGGGAACATTTTGAGGGAAATTAATAGCAATGTGTCTTTTACTGTAATATATTTTAAAAAATTTAAACATTCACTGCATGCTTGATTGTGCCTTGTATTTTTTTTCTCCCCAATTCTACCAAGAGCTGTGAACTGCAGGTGGCCCAGAGACCACATCCTGGTACCCTCTGCCTCCAATAAATGCCTGACCTTGAGTGGCCCTGTCATTACATTGTCAGGCGCTGAGCCTCGTCTCTCAGTCAGGACAGGGCACACTCCAGTATCTAGGGAAGCCTGACCTAACCTCACTACTCCTTGTGGAAGAGCTCATGTGGACCAACGGCCAACAAAGGGCTAAAGTGCTGAGGCTAGACAGACATCTCCAGGAGAAACTACCCTGTGTTGGTGATCCGGGGTCCCCTTTCTGCTCTGGACCGCTTCTTTCTCTTCCCTGCTGTGGGGTGTGGGTGATAAGCAGGCCCAGAATGTCCTCCTGCAGGAAGAAGGATCTCTCACTTCCCTGTATTTCTTTGTTGATCTGCCTCATTGTTCTATCCATTATCAAAAGCAGAGTGTTGAGGTCTCCAAACACCATTGTCAAGCCAACTGCTCTTCTTGAGGCTTGGTCAGTTCTTCCTCCTGTAGTTCATGGCTCTTCTGCCTCTTCCTGATGGCCTGGTCCTCTTATGACTACAAATGTTGTCCTCTGGTAACAATGTTTGTTCTGTCCATTTTGTCTAAAGTTAGTACGACCACTCCACCTCTCTTTTGGGTATTGCTGTGTTTGTTTTTATCCATTTACTTTCAGCCTATTTGTGTCTTTGAAATGTGCTCTTGTAGACAGCTGATAGTTGGATGATTCAAAAACAAAACAAATGAAAAACAAAAACAGCTCGGTGTGGTGGTGCACACCTGTAATCCCAGAATTCCAGATTCTGAGGCAAGAGGATCATTGCTCAAAGCCAGCCTAGGATACACAGTGACAGAGCAAGACCCTGTCTTAAAAAAAAGAAAGTCAACCACAAAACAAAATATGAAACAGAGTAATAGAACTTGCAAATGGTAAGGGGACTAGGAGATTCAGGGAGGGAGGAGGAGAAGGGAAGGGGATTAAAAACAATTAAGATGTATTATGTACATGTACCAATTCTCTACAATGAATATAATCATTATATACTCAAACATGTACTAAAACAAAACAAAGCCATGCTGCTGTCTTTTTTTTGTTTTTGGTACTGGGGATCGAACTCAGGTCCTTGAGCTTGCGAGGCAGGTGCCGGAACCACTGAGCTAAATCCCCAGCTCTGCTGTCTTTTGATTGGCATGCTTATTCCATTTACATTTAATGTAATTACCAATAGGGTAGAATTTATACCTGCATTTTTGCTATTTCTTGCTGATACATCTTATTTATTGTTTTCTTCTATTCTTCCACTAGTGTTTTATTTTGAGTGAGATATTTTCTAATATAGCATTCTAATTACTTCTTGTTCCATTTACTATATTTTAAAACTAACTTCTTAGTGGCTTTCCTGAAAAATACAGTTAATATTTCAACTTAAAACAATATAATTAAGATTAAAATATGTAATTAAGATTAAAATAATTTTAATAATATACAAAAATGTTGCTCCAGGATAGTTTTGTTTCCTCTTCTTTGTACTATTATTGTAATGTAGATTATATCATTATACATCATCCGTCCTTTAATACAGTTTGATAATTATTGCTTTAGGCATATTTCTTTTAAACCATATAGAAGTTACAAATAAAATGCATTCAAGGGCTGGGGATTTAGCTCAGTGGTTTCACCCCCTGCCTCATAAGAACAAGGACCCGAGTTCAATCTCTGGTATTAAAAAAAAAAAAAATCACACTTACCTATGTAGTTTCTAGTATTGGTGCTTTTTATTTCTTTTTATTTTTTGTTTTGTTCTTTTATTGGTACATTTTAGGTATACAATTCATTTACATTTATCACTGGGTGCTTGTACCTGTACATGATGTATCTTGGTTCTTATTTTTTTCCCCGTTACCTGTACGCACTTCACCCCCTTCGCTCTTCCCTATTTACATAGATTTCATTTCCATTTTTTTTCTTTTCTCATAGTTTTTCCTTTCTCTCTTTTCCTTTCACCTTCCCCTCCCTTCACTCCTTTGTCTTTGGACCTTTTTTCCTATTTCAAGTTATCAATTATTCATTTTAATCATTTTAACCCTTGTTTATACTATCAGTTTCTCACACTA
>NW_004624775.1:19425151-19446144 GCF_000247695.1 Heterocephalus glaber | reverse complement strand
AGAACTATATTGAACAGGAGTGGTGATAGTGGGCATCCTTGTCTTGTTCCTGATTTTAGCATGAAAGTTTTCAGTTTTTGGCCATTTAGTATGATGTTGGGTGTTGATTTTTCATAGATGGTGCTTTTTATTTCTTCATGTGGATTCAAGTTAGTCCGACACTATTTCTCTGACGGACTCCTTGGATGTTTGTTGTAGGGCTGGTCTGAAGGAGAGGAATTCTTTTCAGTTCAGAGAAGTCTTGATTTCTCCTTTGTTTTTTGAAGAATGATTTTTCTGGATATAGAATTCTTGTTGATGATCTTTTTCTTTCAACACTTATATGTCATCCTCCTGCCTTCTGGTCTGTGTGTGTGTTTTTTTTCTTTTCTTTCTTTCTTTTTTTTTTTCTGGTGCTAGGGATTGAACTCCAGACCTTGCGCTTGCCAGGCAGGTACAGCAGCACCACTGAGTTACATCCCGGTCCTGGCCTATGTTTTCTGATGAGAAGTCAGCTGTTCGTCTTGTTGGGGTCCCTTGTGTGTGATGAGTTGCTTCTGTCTTGCTGCTTTCAGAATTCTTTGTTTTGTCTTTCAGCTGTTTAACTATGATGGCCTAGGAGTGAATGTCTTTAAGGTTGAACTACTTGGAGTTTACTTGGCTCCTTAGAAATACAGAATATTTCATATTTTTCATCAAATTTGAGAAGTTTTGGACCATTATTTCTTCTGATATTCTTCCTACCTTTTATTTCTCTTCTCATTCTGTGTATGTTAGAAGGCTTGACAGTGACTCTTAGGCTTCCTTCATTCTTTTTTCTGTTTCTCCGACTGGATAATCTGTCTTCAAGTTCAACTTTCTTTGGGGAGGGGTACCAGGGATCGAACTCAGGACATTGTGCTTGTGAGGCAGGTGGGGTGCCACTGAGCTAAATTCCTGGCCCTAAATTCAACATTTTTTTCTGCCAATTCAAATCTTTTGTCTGGTCTCATTCACAAACTTTTAATTTCAACTTTTGTATATTTCACCTCAACAATTTCTATTTGGTTCTTTCATTTTTAAAAATAGATATTCTCTATTTGGATAGGGGTATACTTCTCCTGATTTCTTTTAATTCTGAGACTTTCCTTTAGTTCTTTGAACATACTGATATTATCTCACTCAAGATTTTTTTTCTAATAAGTGCAACATTAGGGCTCCACAGGGACATTTCTATTAACTGCTTATTGTTCTTACATATGGCCATATTTTTCTGTTTTGCTGTGTGCCTTGTAATTTTTTGTTGAAGATTGGACATTTAAAATAATATAATGTGACAACTCTGTGTAACAAATCTGTGAAATCAAATTCCTCCCAGTCTCCAAAGTTTGTTGTGGCTGCTGTTTGTTTTTTTATTTAGTTGGACAAAACCTGTAAAATCTTTGCTCTTTGCTGTGTGAGACCATTTAAATCTCTGCTTGTTTAACATAGTGGTTAGCTAAAGATACCACAAATTGCCTTGAACCAGCACATTCCCAGTCTTTGCCACATGGCTCTGTGTGAGTGCAGAAGTGTTGTGCAGGATTTACAATCTCCCCTGGACTTTTCTTACTTCCTGGGCCCAGCCTGAGGGTCAGCCAGAGGGGAGAAACAAGGGCCTTCTAGGCCTTACCAGGAAGCAACACAGCCCTGCACATGTGTATGGACATCTAGATCCCTAGGGTCATATAGGCAGGTTTCCAATGCCCCTGTAGACATCTTCTTCCTGTTTTTCCTTTTAAACTTTTTGTTCAGCCTTCTATTAGCTCCAACTGGTAGTGTCACCTCAGGCAGCTGATTGCTGTTGACAAATGTCCTGGAGGATAATAAGGCTGCTTTCCCAGCATGAGTTCTGGATTGGGTCAAATACAGACAAATCCTGAGAATGAAGCTTTCCAATAAACTGCCAGATTGCTTAAATAGTCACAGTTCTCTGGAGTGGGGCATTTGAGGAGCTTCGCACTGCTCCACCCCCAGGGGCTATTTGGCTGCTCCCAAAGTTGTGAGGCTGTTGGTTTTTGAGGTTACTATGGGTCTGAGGGAATGGAGTTAGGATAAGTTAATATGGTGCCAAGCTCATTGTTCTTACTGTCAGCTGATTTTCTTGAATATACTCCTTGGTTTTTGGAACCCTTTTATTCCTAGAGTTTAGAAACATTGATTTTGGTAAATTTTGCTGTCATTGTTCCAGTTACTTCTATGGTGAGCAGAGCTTTGGAGGTCCTGACATTTCCACTTCAGTAGTGTTGCCTCTCTTCCCATTGTCTTTAGAAAGCCACGTGGAAACCTGAGAAAGGAGCCCTAAAACTAAAAGCTGACTTCTTACTCCAGAGGAGCTAAAGGAGTTTTCACAGACCAGTTCTTTCAGACCAGAAATGTTTTTGGGGATTTGGGACTAAACAGTATACAGCTCTGACTGTCTTTTGAAGAAGCCCTTGGGGATCCATCAGTAGGTAGCATTCTGGGGTTGTGGACCCTGGGCTGACTGATCACAACCAGCAGGTTGAATGCTTTTGCCCCACATCAAGGATTCCTTCCTTCTTCAAACATTCTATTGTTCAATCACCTTTCTCATGTGCATGTGGATCTGGTTCATTTTCCCCTCCATAATCCCTCCTTGGCTGTGTTGCATGATCTTCTGGCCTAATTGTCTCCTGCAGCCTAGGTAGATGTAACTTTCTCCTCCTCAGGCTCGGACCTACATCATCTCTGGGAAGCTCCAGCTGGACCAGCCTGCCACCTCTCTCTAGTCTCAGTCACACCACAGGAGGAATCCAAGATCACAACCACGGATATAAAGGAAAGGTACTTTGAGAAAGCAGAGCAGCTCTTTTGGGAACAGTGCAGATAAAAAAGACAGTCGTTTTGTTTGCAAATGGCCAGGTTAATGCAAAAGGGCTGGTCATGGGGTAGGCACAGGCTCCTCACATCCAGCACCAGGATCTGTGCACATACTTGCCGGGCCCTCTCGCTTCACCTATGGGGCCTCAGGTCTCCCCATTAAAGTGTGTGTTCCCTCACTCTGCCAAGTGGAAGCCACAATCACTTATATTGCGAGGACTTTCAGTGCCTCTGGGTTTCTTCTGGCATCTCTCAGGATGGCTCCTTGTGTTAGCTACACTGTGATATGCAGGAGCAGCTCCACAGAAGCAGATGTTGGCACCCAGCCCCACGAGCTGCTCTCTCTGATTTGCTCTCCAAATTTGCATTTGTACTGCCAGTTGGGGGCTGCACAGAATGACAATTGGTGTTTTGGGTATAGGAAGCTAAAAGAAGTAAGGGCTGGGAAGATGAACAGAATCAATAATTAGTGGCTCCAGGAGGGAAATGAGCTCTCAGCCCACACATGCTTTTGAACTCCAGTAGGGTTAATTGTTTCCCATGCCAGCCCCATGGCCACTTTCATCTCTGGAGATGGCGGCCAATCAGTCATAATTAGCTAACCTGACCCGATCTCAGAGCCAGCTGCATACAGGACAGCACCCACTGTCCCCAGGACTCCTGGAGCAGATCAGAATACACACGCATGGCCCTGGACACAGGAGAGTGGCTAGGCATCCTTTTTGAGGGGCGCGGGGGGAGGCACTTGTGTAGCCGCTCTGCAGCAGGTGACAGAGCCTGGGGGAGGTGTGTGGGTTTTTGGTGTGTGTGGGGCACCTTGTGTGTTTGCTGGGATGGCCTCTGATATAATGCAAATGTGACCTTCCTGGGGTGCAGCCTATCTCAAGTCCATCTCACACTGGTAGCAGAGAAGGATTACCTGGGAATGCTGGCCCCATGAAAGCCAGCGTTTGTCCCATTTCCTTCTCTGAAACATGGGGAAGGGTTAGGGTACCCAGCCAGACCAGGGAAACCCCATCTTCACAGGACATGGCACTTGAATATAGCAGGGCCACCTGTGCCATGTTTGGGACCTGGGAAGGGCAAGACAGCTGGGGTTCTGGCTCAGCTCTAAGTCCTGAGGCTCCTCCTAGATCCACTATTTCTCCAGCCTTTTCCTGAGCCTGGGCTGGGAAGGTAGTGTGGCTGGCCTTGAAATTGCTTCTGTGTTTAAGAAACAAGTTCTTGGTCAACAGGGCAAGCCTGGAGGTCAAGCTTTCCTCTGTCAATGGTGGGACTGGAGAGCATGAGATGGAGGAGAAGCGCTGCCTGCACTGTCTTCTCTAGGATTTCTCACGAATAGGAAAGATACCTAAGCATAGGCATATACATACATGCATATACACACATGTACATACACAGGTGCGATGCACACATGCACACCTTTGCACACATGCACAGACACACACAGGCATTACTATGCCCAGAAAACACAATGAGTCCTTCTTTGGGAAGGAGCCAAACCTAAGACCCAAGGCCAGGGCACACAGCATGGGCCTGGGCCTTTTGTCTTGTTTGTCTTTTCTGTTAACTTGCAGTGCTGACACAAGCAAGTGAATTAACCTTTCTCCCTGTCACCCTTCCACCTTCTAAATGGAAGGGAACAGCCAGACCCAACTCAGAGGGGCCAGAGATTAACCTACATCTTCCCAGGGCTCATCATCATTAGAGTTGTGCAGGCTGGATGTGGTTATTTTATTAGAAGCTGGGTTACTATTTGTGAACTGTCTGCACTGCTACCTCTCTGGTGGGGATTCTGGCGAGGGTGAGCAAGGCTGCCTCTGGGAAGCACCCTGTGGAAAGGTCAGGGTCCTCGCACTCAGATTCCATAAATGTTTGTAAATGGCACCCACTGGGGACGACAAGAAGACACTTCGCAGTACTGATGTTGACGGAGGGGATGGCATTTGGGTGTGAAACTAAATCAAACTTTCAAGGTGGCGGGGTAGGTGGGAGAAAGAGCTAACATTTAGCAAGTGCCAAGTACTGTCATCCAGCGTGAACAGAACTGGCATATTGGGCGGTCAAAGTGGAGAGTCACTCAAAGTGATATACATATACCATAAATGTTTTGCTTTACCTTAAAGCATGAGCCTGCATATTTCTTTGCCGATCTATTGATTCGAGGCCAAGTCCCTTCTTGGAAGACAGATCTCTGGCTGGCATTCCAAATCATGATTCTTCAAAAAGTATGTCTGTAATCCATTGCCTGTGAGTTCCAGTTAAGGATTCTGTAAAGTAGGAGCAAGAGTTTAAGGGTATGTGTGTGCAGGGTGACAGGAGAGTCTGTCTAGATTTTTACTATTTCCTCCAGTCTGGTAGAGCTGTCTCATGTGCATAGAATCTGATAGTAGTTTTTTTTTTTAATAACTTGCCTTTATGGAAGCTCTCCAAAGCGTTCAAGATATTATTCATAGAAACAACAGCACTCTTTTCTCTCTCTTTTTAGTGGGGCATGGTAGTGCATGTCCATCAACCCAGCAACTCAGGAGGTGGAGGCAGGAGGACCAATTGACCCCAGGAGGTCAAGACCAGGGTAGGCAATGTAGTGAGATCCTGTCTGAAAAAATTTACCATTTTAACCATTTTTAAGTGAAGTATTCAATGGCATTAATATATTCATAATGTTTTGTGTAACCATCGCCACTATGATTTCTTCCTTTTCTTCTTTTTTTTCTTTCTTTTTTTGAGACAGGATCTATCTTGCTATGTAGTTCAGACTGGTCTTGAACTCACTGTGTAGCCCATGCTGCCCTCAAACTCACGGTGATCCTCTTGCTTCTGCCTCTGAAGTGCTGGGATTACAGGCATGTGTCGCCTCGCCTGGACCATCGCCACTGTGAAACTCATCAAAACAAATAGAAACCCCATAACCAGGAAGCAGCAATTCCCACCCATCCCCATCCCACTTTCCCCCAGCCCCAGGCTGCTTCCCTTCTTCTTTCTTACAATGCTGGGGGCTGCAGATGTGGCGTAGAGCTGGTGTCTGTGAAGCCTAGTTCCTCCTGGACAGTTTTCTCATTCTGTCTTCCCATGGTGGAAGGATTATGGCAGCTCCTTCAGGCTTCTTTTGAAAGGATACAACCCATGCCAGAGGCTCCATCCCCACGACCTAAGCACTCCCCAGTGGCCCCACCTCCTAATACCATTGGCTCAGGTACGAGAGGTCAACATTATAAGTTGAGGGGGGCACATTCATACCACAATGCGTGCCTTTCCATTTATTTATATCTTTTTAAAATTTCTTCCAGCAGTATGTTGTCACTTTCAGTGCACAATTTCTCTGTCTCCTTGGTAAATGTGCCCTAAGTCAGTCCAGTGCTCTGTTCAGGGGTGGGTGCAGGGACCATACCCTCAGTTGAGCCAACCACAAATCAAAGACTCTCTGAAAAAAATTACGTCTTTACAGAACATACATAGATTCTTTCCTTGTCATTGTTCCCTGAACAATACAGTATAGCAACTATTTGTATAACATTTAATACTGAAGACATTACAAGTAATTGAGAAATGATTTAAAATACAGTGCAAGAGGTGTGCAGGTGATATGCAAACACTACGTCATTTTATGTGTGGGTGTTGGGCATTACAGAGTTTTGGTACTTGTGGGGATCCTGAAACCAATCCCCCTCAGATACTCCAGGAGGACTGTGTTTTAGTCTTCTGGTGTGATCATAAATAGAATTGTTTTCTTTTTTCTTAGAGGAGCCAGAGATTGAACCCAGGGCCTCAAGCATAGTAGGCAAGTGTTCTACCATTAAATTAAACCCCCAGCCCTGGAACTTCTTTCTTAATTTACTTTTTACAGTATTTGTTGCTATTTATAGGAATGCTACTGATTTTTTAGTGTTGATTTTGTATCTTGAATTTTGCTGAGTATATTCAGTAGCCCCAACAGGTTTTCTTTTTGAGGAATCTTTAGGATTTTCTACATATAAAGTCATGTTACCTATAGACAAAGATAATTTTACTTTTTTTTTTCATTTTGAAGCCTCTAATTTCTTTTTCCCGCCTGCTTGCTCTTGCTAGAATTTCTGGTACAATACTGAATAAAAGAGGTGAAAGTGTATCTGGGCTTAGGGGGGAAACTCGATCTTATCAGCTCTGAGGATCTACTGTTTTTCATACATGGATTTTCTCATGTTGAAGTTTCTGTCCATTCCTAGCTTGTTGAGGGTTTTTACTATGAAGGGTGTTGAATTTTGTCAAATGCTTTTTGTCCATCAACTGAGGTGAGTGTGGGTTTTCTCTGTCATTCTGTGATAGGTTTGTTCAGTTGATTGGTTTTCATATGTTGAATAACACTGGCATTCCAGAGCAAATCTCACTTGGTCACGAGTTACAATCCTTTGCAGTCCTTTTATTTGCTGCTGGAATCAGTTTTCTAATATTTTGTTGAAGATTTATACATCACTTTTTCCTTAAACATTTTTTTGTTTTTATTTTTGTTTTTGTTTTTTTGAGACAGGGTCTCACTATGTAGTTCAGGCTGGCCTTGAACTCACTATGTAGCACAGATATTTTATTACCGATTCAATCTCCTTACTACTGCACTACTATTTATATTTCATATGAGTCAGTTTTGGTAGGTTGTATGTTTCTATGAATTCATTTCATTTAAATCACCTAATTTATTGGTGCATAATTATTCATAATATTCTCTTATAAACTTTTCTATTTCTGTGAAGAAATAGTAATGTTCCTTTATTTCTGATTCTACCAATTTAAATAATTCCTCTTTTTTTGACATATCTAGTTAATTTCTAGTTGTCAATTTTGTTGATCTTTTCACAAATCTACCTTTTGTTTCATTGTTTTCCTCACTGTTTTGTTATTCTCTATTTCACTTATTCCTACTATAATCCTAAGTACTTCATTCCTCTGCAAGCTTTGAGTGTAATTTACTTTTTTTTTTTGGTACTGGGGATTGAACTCGGGTCCTTGTGCTTGCGTAGCAGGTGTAATTTACTTTTTATACTTTCTTCAAGATGTATGTTTAGGTTATTGATTTGAGAACTTTCTTTTTTAATGTTTGGAATTACAACCATAAATTTTCCTGTCAGCACTGCTTTTGCTGCAGCCCATATGTTTTATGTTGTTTTCATTTTTATTATGTCAAGGTTTTCCCCAAATCCTTTGTGATTTCTCCTCGGTACATTGGTTTTTTCAAGGTTATGCTTCTGAGTTCCCTTATATTTATGAATTTCCAGTTTTATTATTGATTTGTAGCTTCATTCTATTGTGGTCATAAAAGATACTTTTATAATTTCAATCTTTTAAATTTATTAAGACTTATTCTGTGGCCTAGAATGTGATCTATCCTGAGAATACTCTGTGTGCACTTGAGGGGAATGTGGACCTTCTTGTTGAGTGGAGTGGTAGAGTCTCTGGACATGTCTGTCAGATCCTCTTGGTTTATTGTGTTGCTCAAGTACTCTGTCCTCCCTCTTTTTCTTTTTTTCTCTCCTTTCCTCCTTTCCCTTCCCTTCCCTTCCCTACCCCCTCCTTTTTCTTTCAGTACTGGAGACTGAACTCAGGACCTTTGCACTGAGATAAAAATCCAGGCCTTTTTATTTATTTTTAGACAGTCTTGCTGAGTTGCCCAAGCTGGGCTTGAATTTGTGCTCCTCCAGACTCAGCCTCCCAGAGTGCTGGGGTTACAGGCATGGACCACCATGCCTGGCTAAGTCCTGTTTTCTTACTAATTCCCTGTCTGGGAATGGTTTATCCATTATTGAATGTGGGTGCTGAAGTATCAAACCACTGTATAAATTGTCATTTATATGTTTATAATTCTTTTATTTTCTTGATATATAAAAACTTTTATCAATGTATAATTGCTTTCTTAGTGTCTTTTGTAGACTTAAAGTCTATTTTGTGTGACAATAATAGAGCCATTCAGCTGACTTTTTGCTACCATTTGCATAGGATGTCTTGGCTCACTCTTTTACTTTCAGTCTGTTTGTACCCTCCTATTTCAAGTGAATCTCTTATAAACAGCATATACATGGAACTTCTTTTTCAACTTTTAGCCAACCTGTCAATCTCTGCCCTTTAACCTGAGAGTTTAATCCACTTATATTTAACATGACTACATGACATAAAAGTATTTGCTTTTGGCATTAATCTATTGGATTTTTGTATGACTTAGATGTTTTTGTTTCTCATTTCTTCTATTACTAATTTTAAAATTAAGTTGGTTTTTATAGGTTAGCATTTTTATTTCCTTCTTTTTTCATTCTGTATACTTTTTAGTTATTTTCTTAGTGGTTATGTTGGGGATTACACTGAATATCTTAAACTTATTTAAAAATCTACTTTGACTAGTACCAGCTCAGTTTCACTACTACAAACACTTCATTCTTGTACATTCCTGTCCCTCCCCTTCATATTGTTGGCACATATTACATCTTTATATACTGTGTGGCTTTGAACATAGATTCATAATTATCAGTCCATGTACTTGGTTGTAAAATCATATAGGTGAAAAGGGGAAGTTAAAAACCAAGCAAGTATACAATAATCCTGGCTTCCGTATGTATTCACTTTGCAGTTCCTTAACCAATGTTCTCTCTCCCTCTCCCTCTCCCTCTCTCTCTCTCTCCTTCTCTCTCTCTTTTTCTTTCTTTTTATTGGCTTTGTGTTGTGTCCTTTCATTTAAGCCTGAAGAATTCCCTTTTGAGTTGCTTGCAGGGCAGATCTACTAGTGAGGAACTCCTGCAGCTTTTGTTTATCTGGAAATGTTTTAATTTATCTTTCATTCTTGAAAGGCAGTTCTGCAGCTACAGAGTTTTTGTTGAAAGTTTTTTCTTCTGGAGTTTGAATATGTCATCCCACTGTCTTTTTGGTCACCATGGTTTCTAAGGAGAAACCACCTGCTAATCTTTTGAGGATTGCTTGTCTGTGCAAGTTGTTTTTTCTCTTGCTGTCCTTAAGATCCCCTCTTTGCCTCTAAGTTTCAGCACTTGACTCAGCTGACCTGATTTAATCCCATCTATTCCAGTGATTTTCAAGATCAGCCATCTGAGAATGCCTTTCCCCTTCCCTGTGTGTTCTATTGGCATTTTCTTGTTTTGAAGTTGTTTTTTATGCTTCTTTCTGTATTCCAAGATTTTAAGTATTGTTGCTTTATCTTTTCCTCTTACAATCCACTCTGTAACAGATAAGCTTTGTGCTTTTCACACAGTAGGTTCTCAATAAATGTGAAAGTCGCAGGATCAGTATTATTCTTTGCAAAGCCATTTTAGGAAAACTCTGACTTTCAAACGGCTTGGACTTCCTTTAAGGCTTCAACTGGAAATCCCATTGGTCTGTCCAGATGATCCTCCTGCACTGGTGACTGGCATTCATTTCTGCAGCCAGTTCAGGGTGGCTGGCTGACCAAGCTGCTATTTTCAACTAGACAACAGTTTGTGTATCTAAAGATTGTATTGCATCTGTCCCATCTGACTTTATAAAAATGAAAGGAAAATGAAAATGCCAAGACTAATGATAAAATAAACTTAGTATGGTTGTAATAATGATGCAAATCATTAGGAATGCGGACAGTTGGGTGTTCTTTGGAATTAAGCCCTTTGGAAGTGGGTTTAATTGTGAAAGAAAAGAACAAAATTAAACAATTTTGAAAATATGTCATCTGATATGAAGTCACAAAGAGTGAGTCCATGCTTTGCAGCCCCGGGGAACAAACCCTGCTCCTCATAATGTGTAAATGTATTTAAACATCACTCATTCCACCTCAGTGTAGTTCTGCAGGGATTGTTAGTATGAAAGTGGAAGGCTTGCCCTTAGTAATATATTTTCTTTTTATATTTCTGAAGAAGTTAAGGGGAAATCTGTTGACTGAGTTCTTCCTCTGGTTAGCCATTGATTTAACCATAACTGTAGGTCTGAGCCAGAGGTGGGCTGGGTCCTGGGGGAGATTGTGAACAAATCCTGTTCTGTGTGGATGTTCTAAGGGTGAGAGGGCCATTGATCAAATAACCACTGCGTCAGTGTAAATTGACGTTTTGAAGGAGGGCTGGCGATGTGGGGGTGATCCAGAGAGCAGGGAGTGCAGACTGAGGCTGTGTGGGGAGGGGTCCCTGGGGGTTGTAGCAGAAGAACTGAGGTCTGAGGACCAGTGGGAGGGGATTCCAGGTCTCAAGAGGGGTAAGAGCCTCTGGCTGAGGCACAGGCAGCATGGAAGGAGAAGGAGCACAGAAGAGCTGATGATGGAAGCTGATGATGGGGTGGGGAGTGGGAGAAGAGGGGCCCAGCAGGCGTGGGTCCCAGGGAAGGGCTAGCCCTTTTTGAGGGAATCACTTGAAACACTTTGTTCTATTATACAGATTTTTGTTACCTAATTCTCTTAAGTTTTTAAACCTCTGCAACTAATTACAAATACTTTACAGCATGTAAATGTGAGTGACGGGGTGATGGTCCAGCCTGTGTTCGCTCCATAATGTGGCCACAAGTCAGAGGCAGTTGGGCTGTGTCCTGGACCACCTTTTCACCGTGACCTTCACCCTGAGTCACTGGCCAGCACACCCAACTACCTACTTGCCTGCCTCCTGTCCAGTCAACATTTTGGACTGATATATTCTGCTGAGCTCCAGTCTCTTGCCAAACCTGCTCCTTTGGTGGGTTTCCTCTTGGTGGCTGGCAACCCATCCCATCAGTACTCAGGCCAAAGTCTAGAATCACCAGGAATCCTCTTTCTCTGCTTCCTACATCCACCGCATCTCCATGACCATGGTTCAAACCTCAGGCTGCACCTATGTTCTGACCCCTTCCACCCAACATCCTCTTTCCCGTCCACTCCCAACTGTCCTGGGTCATGTCCATCACCTGCTAGCTGTCTTCTCTGCTTCAAGCAGGGCAGTTTCCTCCTGTTGTCCAGATATTCTGAGTGGACACCTTTTCCCAGGTGAGATCAGGCTGGGCACTGCTCCACCCCAGCATACCTGTGGCTCACAGCTCACCACTCAGCTATTTGTACATCTCCTTTGGAAAAATGCCCAGTCAGGCCCTCTGCCCATTTTTTAATGGATCATGCATATTTTGGCTTATATACTTTGGATATTAGCCTCTTCCTGGATTACGGTATACAAATATTTTTTCCTATTCCATATATTATTTTTTCATTTTGTTGATTATTTCCTTTGCTGTACAGAAACTTCTAGAAACAATTCATACAACTCAATAGCAAAACAAAAACAAAAGCACATAACCTCATTGAAAGTAGCCAAAGGGCCTCCCAACAATGTTAACATTACTGGCATTGGGCCGGGGATTTAGCTCAGTGGTTCCGTCACCTGCCTCACAAGCGCAAGTACCCGAGTTCGATCCCCGGTAACAAAAAAACAAAAACAAAAAAACATTACTGGCATTACCTGTCTTGGGGACCATGGCTTCTTGAAGGAATGTGAAGTTCTTGGATCACACACACTAAAAATCAGAAAGTAAGAAGCTTTGGCAAGGATGTGGGAAAACTGCAACATTTGAGCCCTGTTTGTGGGAGTGTAAAATGAAAGAGCTGCTGTGGAAAATAGGATCATGGACAGAAGTCTGTACACCCACATTCATAGTAGCATTAGCCAAAAAGGTAGAAGCAACTCAAGTACCCATCAACAGATGATGGATGAACAAAATGTGACCTATGCAGAGGGCATGAAATATAACTCAGCCCCAAAGAGGAAGGAAGCTCTGATGGGCACCCTTCCACCTGTGTGAGGCTAAATGTCTTAGTTACTTTTCTCATTGCTGAGCCAAAGTATTTGACATTCTAAGTTAAAGGAGGAAAGGTTTACTTGGCTCACAGTTTGTAAAGGTTTCAGTCCATAATCAGTGGGCTGTAAGGCAGGGTGATGTGGTAGACAGGCATTGCAGAGGAGAAACAGTTCATGATATCCAGAAGGTAGCAAAGCAAGCAAGGGATGACCACAGCTCTTTCTGCCCCTCTCATCTTATCCAGGATAGTTAGGGCAGGTAGCACTCACACTCTTGATCCTGCTGCTCTTGATCCTAGCATTGCACCATAAATCGATCCCAGTGTCACACACCCTAGACCCAGCCACCTCTGAAAAAGCCCCACCTATGACTGCATGGGGCTTTTGGGGGGAAATCTAAATGCAAGCCATAACACTTAGCAAAATAAGCTAGTCTCAAAGGAAAACTATGTGATTTCATGTATGTGAAGTGTCTGGATTAGTCTAACTCACAGATAAAAAATAGAAAGGGCATTGTCAGGGGGTGGAGGAAGAGGAATGAGAGCTATTGTTTAATGTGTAAAAAATTTCAGTTTGGCAAGGTGGAAAAAGTTTTGAAGATTTGTTGTACAATATATTTAATTTAACACTATTGAATGTACAGTTAAAATGCTAAATTTTAGGTTATATGCATTTGCCACAATTAAAAAAAAATCCTGAGTCCAATTGGTGTGGAAATTTACTAGAAGATGTAACTTGGAGAAGGAGGTTTATAAAACCTTAGCGAGGGCTGGGGATTTAGATCAGTGGTTCTGCTGCCTTCCTCAAAAGCTCAAGGACCCGAGTTCGATCCCCAGTACCAAAAAAAACAAAAACAAAAAAAATAATGAATGTATTTTTAAATGTATAAGCGATTTATAAATAATATTTTAGCACCTGGCAAATGATAAACTTTGTTAATGATCAAATTTATATAAAAGGTAGCAGTTTAAACATTGACTAAACACTCTGTTATCAAAAGTGAATAAAAACAATAAAACTCAATGTTGGTAATATTTGGGGGAAATAGCTATTTTAGTATACATACACCATTATACTATCGCTTATTACAATTCTATTATAATGTACTACTTTTTCTAGAGAAGAATCTAGCAAAATGTAGTAAGGTCTTTAAAAATATTTAAATCCTCAGACCTGATTATTCTACTTTGGGGAGTTTATTCTTTCAGTGAACAGTTGCTAAGCATGTACTTACCTTCCATGTGCAGACACTATTTCGGGCACTGTGTGGACAACAGTGACCTTCACACAGTCCCTGTCTTGATACTCTTCAGTGCTGGTGGGAGAAAGGCATGTGCGGGGGCAGCAGATACCCATGATTCACGCTCCCTCTCTGTGTTACCAGCAGTCCAGATCTTCCTTGGGAATTGTCCCTTTCTCATTTTCAGCCTCATGAAAGGACCACCCGCTCACCCAGCTATGCCTATTGGAAGCCTGCCATGGCACTTGCCCACTGGCGTGTGGTTGATTCGGAGATGTTTCGTGACTTGTTTGTAGCTAGTAAGATAAGTAT
This sequence comes from Heterocephalus glaber, assembly GCF_000247695.1. Next base: position 19,432,005 of record NW_004624775.1, on the reverse strand, counting down.
GTTTGCTGGGGCTTGCGGCAGGGAGGAGCTTTCTTCTGCTGTGTTTTGTGAAATTGTGAGGTGTAGAACGACTCGTCACCTCCATCCCTGGGGCACATCAGGCTGAGGGTGCAGTTGGCCCTGGAGAGGCAGAGCAGAGTGATGGAGAGAGGGCCAGCTGTGTCCTCTGAGCCTCCGAGGAAGGGCCTGCAGCCAGCCCACCCTGGGGCCTGCAGCTGTGCGAGCCAGCTGGGCTGGTCTGGGCATAAGCCCATCTGAGTCACATGCCATCACCTACAGCAGGAGGAAACCACCTCCTGCCACTTGATGTCTTGATGTCTTGATGTCTTGGGACGTCAGGTAGAGTGACTGGCTTGAAGAGGCCACCCACAGGGTCACATGGGAAGGTCTCCCCAGATCCCAGGGAATCAGGCCTTTCCAAAAATGCCACTTTGGTTGAGAACTGAGGCACATACCAGAGGAAACAGCTGAGAAGAAAAATAGAGCAATTTATAGCAAGATGTTTATAGCAACCTTGTTTCTAAGAGAAAAGAAAGCTAGAAATAATTCAAATGTTCAACCGCAAGTAAATTACTAGGGACACTATTGCTTCTAATAAATAGCACACATGCTCATGTGGTGAGGGGCCATGGCAAAGGTGGCACTGGGTAATACTCAGCCTGGGTTAAGTACCTCAGTTCGTGGGATGTGAATAGGAAGTAGGCTAATGATTCCCACTCACTGTGCTCTTTCAGGTTTTCCTTTTCCTTTGCTTCAGAAACATTTTTGGCAGATCTAAGGTTTCCAGTATCTTTCAGTTATTCAAACTCCAGGCCCAGCTATGACTCCTGAGCCAAGCCTCTGCAGGGAGGATGCAACGCCCTTTCACTGGGCTTGGGGCCATCCAAGTCCATCCAGGCCCATCCAGTGATCTGAGGATTGTTATTCTTTTGGATGCACCCAGTTCCTATGGTGGTGGAGACCAGAAGAGAGGGGGCAGAGGCTCTGTGGTCTCTGAGGGTGACTTCTCTGGCCAGGCTGCTGCTGTGCCTCACTGTGGCTCTGTCCCACCCCTCTGTCCTTTAGGTCCCTTGTGTGTGGGTCCACAAGGACCAGGCCACCCCTCCTGACACCCGATCCCTATGGGTTGGGAAGGGGTGCTAAGAAGCCTCTGTGACTGTGACCATGGTCTCTGTCCTTCCTCTGCCTTCAGATGCCTCTGCAAGCTTTTCTTCTGCAAAACTTTCTAGAGAGGAAAATGCTTTCTCTAACTTAGGTGCCACATAACTCCCAGGGCCACAGAGCAATCTCTCCAGTAATCTTTTAGTTCCCCTCAGCCCTTGGGCCTGTGTCAAAACCTGATTGCTGGCCAGCCGGGGAGACATGACCATCTCCCTCCAGGCAGGCACCCTCTGGGTCCACAAGGGACTTTCTCCACCATGTTCAACACTGGGTCTCATGCTAGAAGTCTCTTTCCGTGAACCTGGGCCCACCAAGGCAGAAGGCTTCTAACTCTAATACCCTAGTGGTTTCCTGACAGGTGGGGCTCAGCAAGTGGCTGTGGAGTGATGGTTGGAGGGAGAGGGTGACTCAGCTGTCTCTTGTAGACAGTACATGCCCATTAGGAGATGGGGCACTTGGGGCCTGTGGTGCAGCCTCTGGTGACAGTTCTAGTAGTCCCCAAAACACCGACTTCATGGTTGCTTGTCTTTAAGTCCATTTGTCCACCTGCAACTGAGAAGGAAGCAGAGTTTCCAGCTGCGGCCATGCCTTTATTTGTCCCTCCTTTCAGTTGCATCTATTCTGATGTTTTGCAGCTTTGTTTCCAGATGCCTATGTGTTTAGAGTTGTTGTGTCCCCCTGACAAAATGACCCCAATATCAATATAGCATGTCCCTCTTTATTCTTGGCAATATTTCTGTCTTGGAGATCTATTTTTATGATATTAATGCAGCTACTCTAGCTTGTTTTTATGGGTAGTGTTTGCATTGCATGTCTTTTTTCAAGCTTTTTCTTCTAACCTACGTGTGTCTTGATATCTAATGTGAATACTAGTAGACTCAATGTAATTATATTTTGTTTATGTAGTCTGGCAATATATAACCTTTGACAATATTGTTTAGATCCATTAGTATAATTACTGCTGTGGTTGGAATTGATTCTACCATGCTGCTATTTGTTTTCTGTTTATCCCTACATCTTCTTTGTTGCTGTTTCACTTTTCCTGCCTTCTCTGGAATAATTGGTTATATTTTTTAAAATTTCATTTTATTGCTGCTACTCGAATGCTATTTATCTGTTTTAGTTTTAGTTGTTGCTCTAAATTAAAATACAAATTTTTTTTTGATGGTACCGGGGATCGAACTTGGGACCTTGAACTTGCGAGGCAGGTGGCAGAACCACTGAGCTAAATCCCCGGCTAAAATATAAATTTTTAACTTATCAGAATTTACTTTAAAATATTATACTACTTCAAGAAAAGTTAAGAACTTACAACAGAATAAATTCCATTTCCTCTTTCTTTATGCTATCATTTTAATAAATCTTACTTTTATTGGTACTGGGGATCGAACTTGGGTCCCAGCGCTTGCAAGGCAAGCAGCAGAACCACTGAGCTAAATCCCCAGCCCCTAAGTCTTACTTTTAAGTATGTCATAAATCCTGTAATACATTGTTATTATTTTGCTTTACATAGCTATCTTTGAAGGAAATTGAAAATAAGAGAAAAATGTCTCATGTTGACCTACGTGCTTACCATATATGGCAGTTTTCATTTCTTGTACAGGTTCAGGTTACATCTGGGTTCCTCCTGTCGAAAGAGCTTCATGAAGAAAAATGTTTCTTGTAGTGAAAGTCTATGGCACAGAAATTCCTTCAGCTTTTGCTCATCTGAAAGTTTTCACTTTCACACTAGATAGAGAGTTTTAGGCTGAACAGTTTTTCTTTTTCCTCATAGCACATAAGAGATACTGTTTGTTGTCATAAGGTTTGCATAATTTCTGACAAGAAGTTTGTGGAAATTCTTATCTTTATTCCCCTTTAGTGTACTGTGCCCTTATTCTCTGGTGACGTCTAAGATTTTTCTCCTTATCACTGTGTCCAGCAGTTTTGTTACTGTACACATTGGTGTGGTCTGCACTGCTTTATTCTGCTGGTTGGGGCTTGTTAAGCTCCCTGCATCTGGTTTTCATCAACTTTGGAAAATCTTCTACCATTTATTTCTTTAAGTAGTCTTCCTTTCCTCCTTTTCACTTTTGTGTTTTGGATTCATGTCATTTTCCTCGCAGCTGTCTGGTATATAAAGTCCATTTAGTGGAGTCTTATTTTCAGATGTTAGACTTGTTTGCTTCTCTCTCCTCATTGTTCATGTTTCCTTTAAATCTTTCAGCATATCAAACACACTTATAATCTCTGTGTTAGTGTTTTTGATAACTCCATCTTTATTTTTGGGGGGGTCTTATTCTGTTGACTGATTTTCAGACTGATTGTGTCACTTTTTCTGTTTCTTAGGAGTCCAGCAAACTTTTTATTGTATGTAGGGCATTGAAATGTTCTTTCACTGTTGAATTCTAGATATTATTTTAAGTGTGTTGGAGTTTGTTCTGACGGGAAATTAAATCACTTATGGATTAGTTTCTTTCAAAGCTGGTCTTCAAGTTTTTCTATAGTAGACCTAGAGTGCCCTTTGCTCCAGGGATAGTTATCCCCATTTCTGGGGATCTATTTGGTGACATTTCTTTACTCTAGTAGGACCTCTTGTAGGACTTTTTGGCTTAAAGGTGCTGGTGTGGGACTCACTGCCCCTCAGTTAGCTTTGTGGAGGGTTCGGAAGGTGCACCTCAGTTAGGTGCTGAAGGCCTCCAGTAGGGAAGGATTCAGCTGGAACAAGCCTGCCCTAAGGGAAGACAGCTGGTTGGCATCAAGGCCTGCTGGAAACCTTGCTTTGTGGTGGACACAGCCCCAGCTGCAAATGACATGGACAAACTCTCATCCTCTTCAGTGACTTGGTCTCCCCAAGAGATGCTTGTTTCTGGCTCAGTGAGCTCCTCCAGGACACAAGATGGCTTGGTGAAAAGCTGCGGTGGTGGTTACATTGGCCAAGTTGCCTGAGTGATGCATCAAGATCTCAGCAGATACAGAGATCTGGTACCTCTCTTTCCCAGGGTTCCCAGAATCCCCCTCAACGAGAACTCAGGTCCACCAGTACTGCTCAGACCCTTTACTGCTGTTGGTCTCCCTATTCTACCTGAGCCCACCGACCTCCTGCAATGACGAGAGGTGGGGGAGAAGTTTTTCTGGTAGAGAACAGTCAACCAAGAGCCTTTGGAGATGATAAGCCACACTGTCCTGCCTTTTCTGAGTGGGGCCCATGGGGAAGGAGAGAGCATGGCAAATTGATTGTGTTAATGAGGAGCCACTCTCCCACTGAGAAGGGAGAGAGCAGGAAAATCAATGGAGAAAGGTCTTCTGGAGCTATATTACAGTTGTTGGTGATTGAGGACAGCTTACAGTGCCAGCAAGGGACCCTATTCAGAGGGGACAGATGCTGAAGAGAGAAAATCTCATTGAGAACCAACCCACTGTATGGGTGCCCAGCAACCTTGGTGGCACAGATGTCTCCGGTTCTGTGGTGGGATACTCTCAGGATTGCCCTTTGGAGGAGAAGACCTTATCAAGTGAAAGACAGGCCTGTTCAAAAGAAAACTTGTTTTTGCTTAATGCATACTTACTGAGCATATGTAGGTGTTTTTTTCTTTTCTCTGCAAGTTGCAGCCACATTTTCTGAATTGGTTACACCCAACACTTGCCCCTCAGGATGATGCTTCATAGGAAAGGAATATCACGGTCAGATTTCAGGGATGTGCTTTCCTGTGGACAGTCACTATGAACAAAGGCACACCAAAGTCGTAGACGCCTTGCTGTACAGAATTTACTTACAAACACTCCTGTGACCTACACTTGAGAATAGTGTGCTTCTCTCAGATAGCACCTAAGGCCATGCTGAAGAGCTGGAGTACTCCAGAACACCCAAAAACGTGTTAGCAAACCCAACAGGAGAAGGACTAGATCCATTAGTGCTTGGTCACAGAATTGTCAAAGTTTGGCTGCCACAATGAGATATTATTGCATACCTATTGAGAGAACTAAAATTAAAAAGATTGATAACACACAGGTTGGAAAACATGCAGAGCAACAAGAACTGTAATAAGTCACTGATAGAACTGCAAAATGATACAGCTCTTTGGAAATAGACTGGTGATTTCACAAAGCATCACACATACACTCATGTATACAAACACATACATTATCCAGCAAATCTAAGTTAGGGAATTTTTCCTGCAAAAATGAAAACTTAAGTTTGTACAAAAACATGGATGTTTATAGCATCTTTGCTTACAATTACTTAGAATATGCATGCTGGCTGATATTTTGTGAGACTGCAGTAGCTCAGCTTCTCTCTTCCTTTTCAACTGAAAACGATCATAGGTGGTTAACAATAGTTGGTGTATGGGCCGGGGATTTAGCTCAGTGGTTCCGGTGCCTGCCTCATAAGCACAAGGTCCTGAGTTCGATCCCCAGTACCAAAAAAAAAACAAACCCACAAAAAACTGGGCAAGATAAGTCCTGTTAAACAATAGTTGGTGCACGGGCAAAGGAGTAAGTGACTAAGCAGGCCAGTCTGTGGCACATAGCCCAATCCAGGATGGTTTGACCAACATATGTTCTAACAGAATTTACTCAACAGCAGCAGGCTTGCTTCATGTTTTGTGTCTCCATGTCGTAAATTTTCATCATGACCCTTTGGGAAACCCACTGAAATGTCTTTGTCCTGTCCTCAGAAGCAAATGGTTTTTTTGGCTTCTTTAAACTTTCCTGCACATATCCCTTCTTGGTCTTGGTGGAGCACAGGCAGGAGGGAGCCTTTGTGCCTCTTCCAAACGCCTGGGTGTGGTGACAGATGGAAGCTCAGTAATGGAATCTAAAGCTACCGAATAGTAACAACTCTCGGAAAATAAATGCACCCTGAGAAGTAAGCTCTTTGAGAGCAGCCCATTCCATCACACTTTCCCGACAGCCTGCCTAATATGTGATGGCAGTTCTGTGGCAATTCTTCTTAATTTCCTATTACAGTTAATTTATTTCCTCTCCAGAACATGCCATCTGGGGTTCTTTTTGCACACGCAAGGGAAGAGAAGCCTCAGACACTGAGTGGATGCCACACATCTTGAGCTGCCCTTGGGATATCGGCTTTTGTGAAAGTTAATCTGCCAGAAGGTAGGAGTACAGCAGGAAGGGTTTGGATTAGAGTCCCTATTTAAGCCTCAAGAGCAAAGAAAGGCGTTTACTGTCACAAGGTGAAAAACACTGGGGAAATGCCTTCCACCATGGATTCATACTGTTTTCAACCAGACCTGAAATCACCAACTTTTCTGTACATTCCTGCAGAAGACCAGCTTGAAACCGCACTGAGCAGGCTTTAAAATATTATTCAATTGACTTATAATTTGGCTATTGATTAAAATTATAAGTCCGTCCAAGACCTACGTGTGACTTGTTAAATGAGCCTTCAGCTGGCGTATGGAGACAGAATTCCTTGTTCCACTGGTCAAAAGTGAGACCTCAGTGATCAATGAGATTGTGACGTCTTTACTAGCAGGATGACACTGCAGCTGAAGAATTATGATTCTGTGCAGCCATTCTCCCAGATCAAAGGTTAGCTAAAGATAACGCAAGTACACCGCTTGCCTTGAAAGCGCAAGGACCTGAGTTCGATCCCCTTAACAAAAAAAAAAAAAAAATCTACACATAGGCATACAATTGTTAAGATTCCAGAAACCCAACAGAAAAGAAACAAATCACATACAAAGGAAAAC
>NW_004624775.1:19399266-19425051 GCF_000247695.1 Heterocephalus glaber | reverse complement strand
CCTTAAGTCCCACTATTTCTTACATCTGCCTTTACACCCTCTGTTATGTTGTGTGGTCAATAAATACTGACAAGTCCAAAGGTCGTGGTCTTAGCCAAGAGAGACCTAAGATCAGATCCCGGCCTCCCAAGTAATAAACTATTGTTTGTTCTTTATTCTTTGTATATTATTCATTCATCCTGTGCTGTATCCTCAGTCAGGTGATAGGGCATCCCCCAATAACCAATTGGGCAGTCACTTGATACATTCCTACTCCCAGTCTAGGGTCCAGTGCTCACTGTGTGTGATCCAAACTCTGTTAGGAGAGCTAGGAACAGGACCACACTCAGAACTGAGGGGACACAGCTGAGGGCCCAGGGAACACAAAGATGGCCCCAAACTGGTCAGCCCGTGGATGTCACCTTCAGGGGAAAGAGGCCATGGGAGAGGGGCTTATGTGGCCTGCGGCACCCCTGGAGTGGACAGCAAATAAAACCAAGTTTCAGGATTATGTAGTTGGTGCACTGAGCAGAGTATGGCTCTACTCATGCTTATTTTTAATACTAACTTTTAAATTTTTTCATTTTTATTAATATGTTTCCAGTACACAATGATTACTTTCTTTTTTTTTTTTCACAATGATTACTTTCATCATGGGAAGTTGGTACGTATACATAAGGCATCTTAATTCTTTTTACTTCCCCTTTCCACCCCCTCCCTCCCTTATCCTTCCATCTCTCTCTTTTGTTTTTCTGTACTGGGAATCGATCTCAGGACCTCACGCTTGGCAGGCAAGCACTGTGCTGCTGAGCTCAATCCCCGGCCATATCCCTCCACCTCTTGGCTCCCTTCCCATTTGCAAAAAGTCCAGCTCTCTGTTTTTTATTATCTGTCTTTTATTTTGTTGTTTAAATCATTTGTACTTCTGGTTTGCCATATAAGAGAAACCATGCAATCTTTAAGCTCGTGTATCTGATTTATTTCATTTATGCTCGCTCTGGCTAATACATGTGGAGTCCAAACACCTAACCACCTGTCAGAAAAGGCTGAGACTTTTCTTCTCCCAAAGAGTTTGAAGAATGACTCTATAAATCTGTAAGTGGTCTTTGCAATATGGGGTGGTAGAAAGGACACAGATTTTAGGGCTGTAGACCTAGATTTCAATACCAGCAGTGTGTTCTTCCATTCGTTACTGAGCTTCAGCCTTCCCATTCTCCAGACAGACCACATGTAGCTGGGATAATGGTCTCACTGCTGAGCAGAGTGGATGTGGCTGGTTCCCACAACCTCTCTCTCTCTCTCTCTCTCTCTGAGCTATATCCCTAGATTTAATTTTTATTTTAGGGCAAGGTCTCTCTAAATTGCCAGACTGGGCTTGAACTTGCAATCCTCTTGTCATAGCTTCCTAAAATGCTGGGATTACTGGTGTGGGCCAACATGCCCATCTGCTCATGTTCTTTTCCTCAATTTCAGCATTTACCCCTACTGTCATTGCCATATGATTTGGTGCTGGTCTGTGTCTGTGTTTGTTCTCTCTCCTGAGCCAGTCTTGCACCCCTTGGAGAGAAGGCCCTCGTGTGTGTGTGTGTGTGTGTGTGTGTGTGTGTGTGTGTGTGTGTGCAGTGGTGGAGATACTTAACGGTGAGTGATAAGACCTTCATTTTCCCCACACAAGACTACCCTTTATTAATCTCAGATGTCTGCTAACAGCCACTGTGGTCCCTAGAACTGCACAGCAAAGACCCTGGGGGTGTATATATGGCCCCCTCAGAAGGTATGAACTGGGGCCCCTACACCAATGTCAGCCAGCGACGAGACTTCCCCTCAGCTCAGACTTTCTTTTTAATTAGTTCAAGTTTGTAGGCTTCAAGTCATTACAAGATGATGCTGGTGGATTATAGTGCAGTAATTTAAATGTAGGCACAACTGTAATGTCTGAATTACAAAAAGTGTGATTGTTTCATGGTGCTGTGGCTTCCCAGGAGCTGGGAGCACCCAGCCAGCTGCCTGGCTGCTGCTGATAAGAGCTGCTGCACCCCACCGCTGGGCAAGGGGGTCTGTGCCACAGCTCAGATGGAAATGATGCTTCTCCTGCTGAGCTGGGACAGAGCATGCAAACCTCTAGGATCCCTGCCTTGTGGTGGAAGCTGTGCCTTATAATCTCTCCAGCTGGAAAGCAGCTTGTTCCTCCCTTGCTGAAGGTAGCAATCCATGGTTTTATAGCTGCTTTTATTTGCTAAGGTCTGTGCTCTCTGATGAGGGCCTCTCAGAGGAAAAAACTTCCTCCTAGTGCCACCTTTAGAACCCAGAACTCTGTCTTCATCCAGCCTGAGTTGCTCAGTATGCCTTCTGCACAAAGCAGGGAGTGGGGGAAGGTGACAGAGAAAGGGAGCCATCAAGGTTGGACCTTCACAGAGCAGTAGCCTGAGAGTACGGTTGCTCATGGGCCAGGGCCTGTGAGAGAGCAGACATTTGTTTATCCATCTTGTTATCAAGTAGTTTCTTTAGAAATGGCTTTGCAATCAAAAGTGTTCCAGGTCCTTCTTGCCTCAAGCAAAGAATAGGACAAGCCAAGCCAATAATGGTACCAAAAGTTTATTTGAAAAGTGCAAGTTGAATGGTTATGGGAGAAATGAGCTCTGCAGAACAAACAGGCAGAACAAGAGAGAAAGAAGGTAAAAGAAAAAAAAAATAGAAGTACACACATTGTCTGAGAAACGTGGCATGGGCTATTGTGGGAACTCAAGAGAGCGAATTTCCCATGATGGCCAGTTTTCTTTTATGTCATCTACATCTTTTGACAGAAGTTCTACATACGGGGTCCTGGCATCACCCTGAAATCTTGTGATTGACAGGTCCTGCTCATTTCTCCACCCAGTGTTGCCATGCCCTATCTCCCATTATCAATCTGACGCACACATAACACATTCACTCACACATTCACACTCACACATCACACATTCACACACACTCACACACATCATACTCATACAGTCCTCATGGGCCAGGGCAGCTGGCAGCATGGCCTTGAGGCTCACGCCAGTCCTCTCTTGAGTTTAATCAGAGACACAGAACCACTAGGCAATCTGGCTACATAATTCTCTGACCTGGTGTAAAATGAAAGCACAGGGTCCCTTCTTTCCACATGGCTATCTGGGTGGCATGCCTGTGAGGCCACAGATGTCATCCAAGGGTGACTGGGGAAGGTAGCTCATGCTACACATGGGCCATGGCTGGGACCCTCTACTCCTCTCCTTTTCCAGATGGAATCTCCTGGAAGTGGCTTTGCCGTGAAGTCTTGTGGGTCTGTGCACTGCTCACAGCAGCTGCTGCCAGAAAAACAAATCAGAGCTGCTGCCAGGATGCAGAGAACAGCTTTCCCACTAAGGAACATCTCCTCAACTGCATTCTAACCATGAAGCTCACTATGAGGAGAGTTTATAAAAAGAAGGGCTGGGAATCTAGCACCCACTTGCTCCTGTCTACAGCACTGGATTTCTCAGATGCCTGGCTCTCTGGGTCCTGTCGGGATCCACTTTTCCAGCTCAGCACTTTGTTTCGTTGAGGCTGGGGGAGGACCTGGGCAGAGGCTGGTGGAAGCCTGTTTTTTCCTAGGCGGAGCGTGTGCGGAACTGAAGTCAATATGGCTCATGGGCAGAAATCTGATGGATTGAATGGCCCGCAGTACAGACTGTCAGCACATACCATTTGCCAACAGACCTTTCCATGTGTCACAGAGGTCATCATTTTTTTTAATCTGCAGGCTGTGGGGGGCTGGGATCTTGCCTCTACTACAACTCAACAAAATTTTTTTAAAAAACAAACACAGTTGAAAAATGAACAGACTTGAATGAGCATTTCTCCCAGGAAGCTATATAAATGGCCAATAAGCACACGAAGATGCTCAATGTCACTGTCATCAAGGAAATACAAGTGAAAAAACATTGAAGAACTGCTCAGCACTCATTAGAATAACTGGAAAACCCACCCCCAAAACAACAAGTATTGACAAGGATGTGGGGAATTAGAACCTTTATGCTTGCTGGTGGGAATGTGAAATGGTATAGCTGCTGTGGAACACAGTTTGGTGGTTTTCAGAAAGTTAAACATGATCCAGCAATTCCAATCTGGCATATACTTAAAATCAGTGAAAGCAGGGGCTTGAATAGGTATTTATACCCACAGTTCTTGGCAGTATTATTCACACCAGCCAAAAGATGGAAGCAACACAGGTTTCCACTGACCAATTAATAGATAAAAAATGGGTAGACATGGAATTGCATATCTAGCTTTAAAAAAAAGGAAATTTCAATCTGTGTTACAGTGTGGATGAAACTTAAGGACGTTATGCTAAGTGAAATTACCCAGTCACAAAAGGATAAATCCTATATGATAAGGCCCTAGAGTAGTCAAATTCAGAGACAGACATAGAGTGGAGTTTGCAGGAGTCTGGGGGAAGGGGATCCAAAGCTATAGTTTAATAAGTTTATAGAGTCATGTTTGGGATGATGAAATAGTTCTTAAAATGTATAGTCATGATAGAAAACATTATGAATATACTTACTACAAACGAACTGTACACTTAAGATAGTTAAAATGGTAAATTAATTTTATGTGCATGCCTTTATCTCTTCTGTATGCTGTAACTGAATACCACCACCTGGTAATTTACAAAGAGGAAATGTTTATTTAGCTCTTGGTGCTGGAGGTTGGAAGTCCAAGAGCAGGGTTCAGCGTCTGCCCAAGATCTGACTAAACCTCATCATTTCCCAAAGTCCTCATCTCCAAATACCACTAGTATGTGACTCTGGGGATTAAATTTTTAACACATGAATTCTGGGGTACCAATACTCAAACTATAGCAGTATATATTGCTACAATTTAAACAAGTAAAACAAAATGAAATACTTAGGTGTAAATCTAACAAAACATGTAGAGATGGTCCTCAAATTACAATGGGGTTATGGCTTCATAAACTCATTGTAAATAGAAAATATTGTTAATTCAAAAATGTATTTAACACACCTAACCTACCAAACATCCTAGCTTAGCAGCATGGCACATCGTAGACTGTCAATCATTTTCCCACGTGATCATGTGGCTGCTCAGAATCTCAAGATAGTGTCCTACCACGCATTGCTAGCCTGGGATCAAAATTCAAAGTATGGATTCCATTGAATGATACAGCTTTCACATCCTCATAGAGTTGCAAAATCTTAAGTGAAATCACTGTAAGTTGGGGGCCATTGATGTAGGACTAGTGTACTAAAAATTAAAATGCTATGAAAAAAATTAGAACTCCAAATAGAGAGATGTGCTGTGTCCATGGGGCTGCCATTCCCAGTGACAACAATTCTTTATGCTGGCCCTCCGCCCATGCCCTAATCACAAAGAGGAGCTGATTCCATCCAATTACATTTTAAGAAACAACTAGCAGAGAAATAGACATCAAAAGGTCACTGTGAGGAAGGAGGCCAGGCTAGGCAGGCATGAGCCACAGGGAGGCACAGTTCTTAGGGACTAAGAGATCAAGAAAGAGAAGCAGTCAGATGTTTTTTCTCTCTATTGACTGCGTTCTTGGTGTGGTTTTTAATTTTGATGTAGTCTCATTTATTTATTATTTTTTGTTGACTGCGTTTTTTGGTATCAAAACGCAGAAATCATTATCAAGGCCAATGCCATAAAACTTTCCCCCTATGTTATTTTCTAAAAGGTTTAGGTCTTTGACCTATGAAGAGTTAATTTTTATATATGATATAAGGTAAGGGTCAAGCTGCATTTGTCTGCATCTGGATATCCAACTTCCCAACATCATTTGTTGAAAAGACCACCATTCAGTGGTCTTGGTACTCTTTCTTGTTGGAGATAGTTTGACCATGTATTGGAAGGCTTCTTTTCTTTTCTTTTCCTTTCCTTTCCTTTCCCTTCCCTTTCCCTCTCTTTCTTTCTTTCTTTCTTTCTTTCTTTCTTTCCTTCCTTCCTTCCTTCCTTCCTTCTTTCTTTCTTTCTTCCTTTCTTTCTTTCCTTTCTTCTTCAGGACATGTTTTATTGGAGGCAGACTACCCCAAATACACAGAGGAATATAACCACTGAGAAGAGAGCAAGTAATAATTTAGCAACACTATGCATGATTAAGTAACCTTTTGAGAATGACACTATTCCTCCAGGAGAAGTTAATACAACTGGCCTTGATATAACTATTTACGAATACATAGCAGTTACAGAACAAGAGGAATGATCCACACAGCTCCCCCAATCTAGTAAACAAGAAAAATACGGTTAGAGCAGAAGCAGGTGATAATCTGACAAAGAGACACAAGGATACACAGCAATAGGTATAACATACCACTGTCACAACAAACCAATGGTTGATTTTTATGTTAAGTTTGGACCAGACAGCTCATGTACTAAGCCTGTAGAAAACAGCAAGCGTCAAAGGCATCTAACAGGAATAAGAATTATAACCAAAGATAAAAGGAATTCATCCTTGGCATCAAGCAAAACCATTATCAAAAGTTAAAACTGATTTGAGAAAAATGAATATAAAAGATGAAAACATATACCTCAACCCACTGGTCTTCCTTCTATATTACAGTGTAACTGATCACACTGATCCCTCCACAGAAATGTTAAGTGGTTTCACCTTCACAGGCCCTCAGCCCTTCACTCAAGCCCATCATCTCTCCAACTTGTGATGTTCCAGTAGAACTTTCAGTTTTCTCTCCTTTCAAGCATCCTGTACTCTTTTGTTTTTTGTTGGTTTTTTTTTCTGGTACTGGGGATCGAACTCGGGTCCTTGCACTTGCAAGGGAAGTGGCGGAACCACTGAGCTAAATCCCCAAGCATCCTGTACTCTGGTAATACTGGACCAGCTGGTATTTCCCAAAGCCAGCCCGTCCTTTCCAACTCCTGCCATTTTGTTCATGTCCTCTGCCCTTGGAAGAGCCTACCAATGCTTCAAGTTTCACTCATTTTATCTTTCAGCATTCCCTGATCCTATAACCTATAGTCTCCATGGCATTCTTTTCTGCTTTTAACAAAATCCTGTTATGTCTTTGTTGCTATTGTTATCTCCCTCATGATACTCTAAATTCCTTAAAAGAGGATAATTAATTCATCTTGTAGCTTCTACAAGGTCAAAATTAAATTAGTAGCCCCAATGAGAAATGTAAATGTATTGTATACCTAAAATGTACCAATAAAGGAATTTAAGGAAAAAAAATTAAATTAGTAGTAAGTTGCTGAATTAGTGATATAAAATATTCATAGACCAAAAACTCTCAAAAGAACATACAAGTGTTTTACAAGTCTAATAATTCAACTATCCACCATTCTGATTTATATGTTCCTCCTTCTGTTGATAGGACAAAGCAATACGTAAGAACCCAGGAATTACTCTGTAGAGAAGACAAATCAAGACTGTAGCCTAGAAACACTGGATACCACTTTTAGTCATCTGGGCAGGTCGCTTTACCCTGTTCTTTGTCTGCTTCCTCTGTAACTACTTACTTTTTTACAAAAGTTGAGCAATGAGCTCTTGGTTACTTTAGGTAGTATTACATTGTTCAGAACACCTTTTTCCTAAAAAACACTGGTTGGAATATCTCTAGCCTCAGTTTAACATAACTAGCAATGGTTTTCCTGATTTATACAATACCTACCAAATGCCAAAAGATTATTTTCTGTTTAATTTCAAAAGCACCGCCCCCATGGTACCAGGAACTGAACCCATGACATTGTAGAGGTGAGGACTTTACTACTGAGCTGCATCTCTAGCTCTTTTTTATTTTTATTTTTATTTTTTCTAGCTCTTAAAAAAAGCAGAACTTTTCCTATTTTCACAGGTTTCTTTAAGGCTCTGAAACCATGGCCTCTGGCCACAACACAATCCTAATTTATAAAAGAAATAGGAGTATCAAGATACATTCTTAAGAGTAGAATGTATTTACAGGGATGGTTTGTGATAGTCTCAATGAATAAAAAAGAAACCAAATTCAGATGGGGAGCACTGAAACAATAAAAGGCCATATGAAGTCTCAAAAAAGAAGAGTGTCTAGTTGGAACACAGAAAGTTTAGAGAATTTTTAACTAGTGACATACGCCAAAAGCCTTACAAAGTGTCTTGGTTTTCTAGGGCCTCTTGCTTCATTATTCTTCCCTTTAGCTCTTCTACTATCAGCTTTACTTTTCTCCCTGACAACTCACCTTCTTTTATCTCCAGGCTTACATCAGAACTTGGTAGAGGACTCACCTCAAGTCAGGGGCAGACCCTCCACTCTGCGGACATAATTCCCAGATATGGTTTGCAGAATCCCTTTTTTACATTCTAAATTTATAATCTTATAAACAATACAAAGAATACAAAGTTTAGATCTTTGAGCGAGAACCAAGAATCTGCACTTCAGAATTTCTGCATCTTTAAACCAACAAAAATAACGATGAGGGATTTTTTTCTTTTGTCAATCCACTTACAAAAAAATTCTAAGCACTGCAGGCAGAGATAATCTTTACAAAACAAAAAACTCAATAACCAAAGGCAAGCCAACAAACCCAAGCATGCAGCTAGCTAGCACAGTAATTTTCTAGCGGTTGTTTTTCTGGGGCTATTTCAATCGCAGCGATCGATCGGGCGAACCAGTCCTTGAACTCGGGTCTGTGCTTGCAGTACTTCAGAGTTAGGTGACAGAATAAATAAGTTCTTTCTTTCCCCTCCTGTGGACACTTCATCCACCTGTTGCAACACCTGGAAAGTGGCTTTCGGAATCTAGGGAAGGAGCAGCACCGTGATCTCTAAATAATTCAGCCGGGCTATTTTCCTGATAAATTTTGGCCTCATTCATTTTCATGAGGCTGCCTTGGAGGCAAGGGTGTGCGGGCTCCTGTTCACCTTTGAAAAGATTCTAGCAGAGGCATCGACAGCTGTGACTTTCTGGACTTACGAGGGGCTCGACAGTTTGAAGACTCGAGCATTTAGAGAAACGCACGGTTCAGCAGAAGCAGAGAGAGGTGCGCGAGCTCGGGCGATCGGGACCGGGAGAGCGGGGCAGCCGTGGGGCCAGGGGGCGGCGGGGAGGTCAGAACCGCGACGGAAGCGCAAGTCGTACACGTTGAGCACCACTAACTGGTCAGCCCCCATCCTCCTACCCGCAGCCGCCGCCGCCTCGTCCGAAAGCCGCTTGCTCTCGGCCGGGTCGAGGCCGCTCCCACCCCGCGGGCGCCTCGGGGGGTCCCCGAGCCGGGCACTACGCGTACAGCCCGGCCCGCCGCAGCCGTGGCGGAAGCATCGGGCAGCCGGGCCGCTCCGGGGCGCTGCACACAGAAGCCGGTGTGAAGTCAGGGCCGGGCCGGTGGCGGGCCCGCTCCGGCTCAGGCGCCTACCCTCGGCGGCAGACACGTGGGGAAAGGCGGGGTCTGAGTGAGGGGCGGGCGCTAGGCGCCCCGGAGGCTGGGCCGGCCGGGCAGTGCCGGGCTGAGCTCCTCTGCGCTCTTCTTCTCTACTGTCGCACCTCGGTATTTAAAAATCTGAGGGGAGGGCCGGGGATTTAGCTCAGTGGTTCTACCGCCTGCCTCGCAAGCTCAAGGTGCTGAGTTCGATCCCCGGAGGGTTTATTACTTATTTATTTATTTATTTATTTATTTATTTGATACCGGGATCGAATTCGGGACCTTGCGCTTGCGCGGCAGGCGCCAGTAAATCCCCAACCCTGGAGGGTTTATTTCTTGTTTTGTTTTGTTTGGTGCCAGGGGTCGAACTAGGGTCCTTGAATTTACGAGGCAGGGGGCAGAACCACTGAGCTAAAACCCCGGCCCTGGAGGTTTTATTTCTTGAATCTCATGATACCCTGTGGATTTTGAAGTCTTTCTGCTAGCACTGCTCTGGTTGACTACTGTACTTTTGTAGATAGTTTTAAAATCAGGAAGCATGAGGCCTTCAGATGTTTTTGTCTTTGAGACTGTTTGGCTATTCAGGGTCCCGGGAGATTTAATATGAAATTTAGAACAGATATTTCTATTTCTGCAAAAAAAAAAAAGGCATGATAGGGATTATACTGACTCTGAAGATTGCTCTGGATAATACTGTCATCTTACCAGTGTTGTCTTCCAATCCATGAACATTTGATATCTTTGCATTTGCTTGCATTTTCTTTCCCTTATGTCAGTAACATCTTGTAGTTCTCAGTGTATGTGCATTTTGCCTCCTTGGTTAAGTTTATTTCTAAGTATTTTATTCTTTTTTGATGTAAATGGAATTGTTTCCTTGGCATCTGTTCAGATTGCTTATCATTATCATTTAGAACCACAACTGATTTTGTGTGGTGATTTTGTATCCTGCTGCCTTGCTGAATTTATTTATTAGTTCTAACAGTTTTTTCCCTTGTGCAATCTTCAGGCTTTTCTACATATAAGATGATGTCTGCAGAGATAATTTTACTTCTTCCTTTCACGTTTAATGCTTTTCATTTCTTTTTCCTGCCTAACTGCTCTGGAAGAAAGTAATTTCCAGCTTAAATAAAATGTATGTGGGAAGTCCTCCACGCTCTGTAGAAGTCCCTGCTCCCACGGTGCAGCCCTAGGTTTCACTGCCTCCCTCTTGTGTGTCCTCGGGGTACAGGCTCCATGGGCTTCTCCAGAAGGTACTGTTGCTTTCAAAGTGACCTTTACTTCCACCTCAGCTAGACGTCAGTACCAGAGCAAGGGATGGGATTTGTCAAGTGTCCCTCTCAGACCACCCACGACATGAGTGCTTTGAATGAGGAATCTGGTGTCAGGAAGTGTTTTCCTAATAGAGGAGGACAGAGTGCTGCATTTTGGGCTCTCTGCCTGGGAGGGTTTGGCTTCACTGTTCTTGGAAGAGCACTTTTGTTCAGCTTCTGACCTCCTCTCACAGGACTGTTGTCTTGGGTCTGTCTCCTGAAGACCCCAGGCTTAGCCCTCCCTGTGCTCTCTCTTTCACTCTGATATGTTCTTTGAATCAGGTGAAAAAATTCTCCCAGTAACCACCTTTCTCTAGCTGTGTTCCCTATCCCCAAGGTGTAGCTGGGGAGAGCCCTCTTCAGCTCCCATGCTGGATCCACTGGGTTTCTGGTGGTCAGCACTGGAGTAGGAGAGCAGAGTGCCTTCCAGTGAAAACTGGGAATCTCTGTGAGAGAACAGGCCTTGCTAGTCAGTCTTTTCCTCACCTTAAATCCATGCTATTATGTTCTATCTGCACATTCCATGCTTAATTAATTTGGCCATTTGTGTTCAACTTAAAAACTCTGGAAGAACCATTTGTTATTATTAATAGATATGAATATTAAAATCATTTGTTAAATAGCTATTTGGTCCAGGTGTCATTCTAGACACTCAATTTATTCTTAATATTTACATGTGTAGTTATTATTCCTACTCTACTCAAGAGCAAACAGGCTTGTTTGAGTTTTTTACTCTGTTCCCCAGGGCTGAGTGTAGGTAAGAATTGTGTTTGGTTGACTCTTAAGTTAAGCCCATTACTCTGTATTATGGTTTATATCTAGGTGTCCCCTCAGAGCTTTTCGGTGGTGACTAGATTGTGGGGGCTGGGGGTTATTACAGTTGACTTGCAGTTAGGAGGTGTGATCGAGTCAGAAGAGGTGGGTCACTGGGGTCATGACTTGGAAGAGTTTATTTCCCTCCCTGGCTCCTCTTTTTGCTCTTTCTGCTTCCTGTCCACCTTGCCATGAATGGCCTTCCTCTGCCAGACCCTTCCACCATGCCACTTCTGTGTGGAGCTGGCCAACCATGTAAGGACTAAAACCTCAACAAACTGCAAGCCAAAATAAACCTCTCTTCCGTTAATTTTGTTGTGTTGGGTATTTTGTCCCAGCAAGGAGGGAAGTGACTATCCTGAATCTATTACTTGGGGTATATTTGGAGAGCAGAAAGTAGAGATTCATCCTGAATCATTCATTCTTCCCTGGACCCTCAGAGATCCTGGTGTGGTCACGCGGAAGACGCCGAATCACCCCGCTGCAGCAAGGCAGGTCTGCCCACACCCTACCGAGGTCCTGAGTGGCACAGAACACGCCGAATCAGCCCGCTGCAGACAGGCAGGTCTGTGCACGCCCTACCGAGGTCCTGAGTCGCGAGGAAGATGCCGAATCACCCTTCTGCAGACAGGCAGCCACCTGGTTCCACACTACAAAGACGCAGAGGACACCAGACCACCAGACCAAGGTACTGAGTCCCGCTGCTCCCGGCCCAGAGGCAGGGGCTTCTGAGCCGCCGTCCCACTGCTCCTGGTCCAGAGGAAGGGACTTCCCGGCCACCATCCCTCCCGCTGCTCCCAGCCCACAGGAAAGGGCTTTTGGGTCACCATCCCTACCGCTGCTCCCGGCCCCTGTCCCACCTCACCCAGCTCAGAGGAGGTAATCCGTGCAGGCGCTAACAGCCCCCCGCCCCAGTCGAAATGAGAAAACGCGTAAATAAGTCTCAAAACCAGACTTCCCTATCACCTACAGCAACCCCAAAGGGAAATGAGATGGAACCCTCTGATACTCAACCACCTGGACCCACTAAACTGGCAACAAAAGGGGATCTGGAAAAAATGAAATCAGAGATCCTGATGTTCCATCCTGTGGTGTGATGCTCAGTGTGACTCCTCACCCAACCTAATTGGGTGGCTATGAAATTAGCTACCTATGTTTTAAAATTTCCCCCCGTAGGAATGAACACTTGGGTACCTCACAGCATTGTGTAATGATGAATTACACTGTTCATTGGTAAGAGACTTGGGTTTTTCTGTAGGTAGGTAACTTTATAAATACAAATGGTCATAATGAGCTGCTCCTGAGTCTACAATCTCTGAAAAGTTGGTCATGTTTACTTGCTCCCGATTCTCTACCTGTAAAGTGGAGACAAAAGCCACTGCTATCCAAGTTCAGATGTCTAAATTAAATATTGGGAAGGCCAGAAACACAGTCGAGACAATGAATGCCAAAATCAAGAACAGCATATTTAATTGAAATTTTAATGGAAGTGAATATTAACCACAGACCCCATTTCCCACAGAATCACAGCCTCCTGGAACCCCAGTCACAATCTCCCTTATAAAAGGAAGACCTCCGCCCCTAGTACAACAGCTTCAGAGGTCTTCCCTAAGGCATGCAACCCCTCTGGAAACACTTGCCACTTTCATAGCATAAGGGGAGCTCTATGCTAAATGCTAGGAATACAGGGCAGAGAAGGGAAAGGAGGGTTGCCCAGCTTTCCTCTACCACTCTGCCTTTGCTGAGTTCATTCTAATGGGAGAATGGACATCAATTAGAGGCACTCCAACAAAATATAGAATTACAGCAGTGTCTGGTTTCCAATGATAATATGGGGTGCTGACAGAACACAGAATGAGATGATTGATCTGGTTGGGGTGACAGGGAGCATGTCCCCAGGAAATGGGTGTGACCTGTGATGAAAGGGAAAAGGTTCTTGGTCAATCACTTGAGTGAGGAACCCCATGCCAGGAAGGTGGAAGGAGTCACATGTTCTGAGGAACTGAAGGATTCTAGTGTACCTGGATCACAGAGTATGACAGCTGTTAGAACTGGACTCCTCAGGCCAGGAAGTGATCTTTATCTTTGTTCTATTGAATACTTAGATGTAACTGTCATCAGAGTAAAAAAAAGTTTTCAGAGTTATGCATGTAAAAAGGGGTCAGATCTATGTTCAGGAGATAACTCTGGCTACAGTGTTCACCATGAAGTGGATAGGAGCCCCACTGGGTGCAGAAAGAGAGGGAGGGAGGTTTGGGAGCACTCTGTGGTGGAGAAATTTCCACTTGTCACAGGGCAAGGATGGTGAACAGAGCCAAGAAGATGGATTTGAGAGCTTTTTGGGCAACAATCTGACCAGGACTTGATTTGGGTTGAACGTGCTTCTCATGGAAAGTGGGAAAGAAGTCCAAAGTCCTTCCATGTTTCAGGCCTTACAGTAAGATGATTAGGAATGGAAACCTAGAGGGAGGATTGGGTTTGGGGTGAAAGAACTTAAGTGTGACTCTGTTGGTTAATCTTGATTGTCATATTGACTAGATTGACTCCTGAAGAAGTGATTGGATTGTGAGGGCATAAACCTCATCAATGGTTAACCCATTGATGAGTTCATAGCTGAATGGGCTATGAATCTTAAGGACTATATCTGGTCCCTAGCTCCTGGCCCCTTCCTCCTGGGCTCTTCCTCTGCTCTCTGCTTTGCAGTTGCCATGAGTTGAGCAGCTTTCCTCTACCACTCTCTCCTTCCATGATGTTTATGCCTTGGAGACAGATGACCAAGGACTGAATCTCTGAAACTGTGAACCAAAATAAATCTCTCTTTCTTTAATTTGTGAGTTTTAGCTATTTTGTCCCAGAGATAAGGAAGCTGACCAAAGCCTTTAGCTTGCTTATGTTGAGATGGCTCAACGTGGTAGGGATGCCAAGCAGCAATGGGGGAGGCAAGTATGAACTTAGAGGAGGGACTGGAAAGACTCATGAAGCCCCTCAGCCTTCACTGAGCAGGTCAGGTGGAGTCAGGGGACAGAGGAGGAGGAGAAAGGGCTGTCTAAATGGGGTGGCAGGCCTGAAGTGGGATGGGGCTATGATCTGAGAGGATGCTCACTGGAGAGAGCCTGTATCTGTGCAGCTGAGCACACCTGTTCATGTGGGCTCATGTCTCAGACAGGTGAGGCTTTCCTGAGACTGGGAAAGGTGTGGAGGCCACCTGTGAGGTAGTGGTGGCTTCTCTTTTGGCTCAGGGTTAAAGGGAAATGCAGCAAACATTAATCTTATTTATCTTTGAAGGTATGTGGTGTTCATTCAACAGATCTAGAAAGGAATGTTCAAATCAGAAGCTAGTGTCCCACGAAAGGTTTGGAGGCAGTTGGTGACACCATCATGTTTAGTATCTTCACACAGGGTCATGCTCTGAGGGCTTCCTCACACTGGAGCTTTTTAAGAATTGACTGCTTGTGTTGTTTCCCACTGTAAAACCTTTATGTTTAAAATCTAGAGAAAGAATTGATGTGCTTGTAGTCCCCTGTAGCAGTTGCTAGGTATGGTTTCAGATGGTGGCCTCACTTCTGGCAGCCGCCATGTTTAAGTCTTACCTGGGTTTTCTTACAGAATGAGGCAAAGGGACAATAAGTACAAAAGATGACAGGAGCTCCCTGACCATGCAGAGCTGGGCCAGGGCTGGAGAGTTTACACTTGTGGGATCCCTGTGCTTTCCAAGACCATGTGAGAGATGCATAGTTACTCTCATCCAAAGGTGAAGAAGTTGGGGCTTCAAGATGTTCAGCTACCAGGGGCTGGCAAGATCCACCTGCCAGTATTCCAGCTCAGTCCTGGAATCTGTCCCCGGAATATGGTGACTTCTCCATCTCCTGCTGTTCTATTTATTAGTCACTGATCTCTGACCTTTATTATTTAAAAGTGTCTGAGTCAAGAGGCAAATATGTTTCTTAAACTTATGAGCCAGAGCTTCTTACTTTTCCTTCCTAAATGAGGAAAGAGAAGTGAGTTTCCAAGGCTGTACCATGCCATCCTACCTCCCTGTCTGCTCGCCTTCCATGTGTGCCTCGGCTCCTGATACCTGGCTTCTTACCTCAGATGCCATGCTCCATGCCAAGTGGGAAAGAAGTCCACCTGCACAGAGCTCTGTGGGTGCCATGTCCCCTTTGGGCACCCTCCTCCTGCACCATGGGGCATGTTTGCCACATCCTTTGTCCAATGTGATGTGGGACTCTGTAGACATAACAAAGACAGGGACCACCAGTCTCAGATTCTCTCCTTCTTCTTTCAGACATTGCAGGGTACCATGCACCTTTGCTCCAAGCAGTGAGGAAGGTGGGAAAGGGTGAGGCCTTGGGCACACTCCCGAACAGTCAAGGGGGTTCCTGGGACCCCCAGGCTTTGACCTTCCTGTTCCATCTGCTCTTTCCACCACCTTCATTACTTATTGTTTCATTTAGATCTTTTCAGCTTCTTTTTTCTTCTCTTTCCTTTTTTTCTCTTTCTCTCTGCTAATTACAGGTTTAGTTTTCATATTCATATAATTTACATAATCTAAAATCATATCTTTGTACATTTTAACACTCTATGTTTCAACCCAAGCCAGAATATATAAGTAGAATAAGGCCTTTCCCTACAAGGTGCCGCACACCCTTTTGATTAGCAACTGCATCTCCTTATTAACATCCGAGTGATTTTCAGTGCACCTGTAAGGAAAACACATTTCCTCACTTTGGAGTTGAGAAAGTAAGACACGGCTGATCATCCGGGCAACAGGGAGCAGATATTATCCAGAAGTGATATGTAGAAACCATTGTCTTCTTACCTGGCTCCTTCTGAAAAGGGCTTTTTGGAAGCACAAGAGGCTTTTTGGATTCACATGGCTGGCATCCAG
Source organism: Heterocephalus glaber (assembly GCF_000247695.1). Next base: position 19,408,677 of record NW_004624775.1, on the reverse strand, counting down.
CAGGTCTGCATACCGTCTCAGGGCGGTGGAGAGACTCGATCCATCTGTGGGTGATACATGAGCCCTGAATAGAGTTCAACATCCACTGTGCCCAGGGTCTGGGCTTCCTGGGGTGGCCCGCATGAAACTGCGTGTGACCTGCACAGAGCTCTTCGGGTGCTGTGTCCTCTTCAGCCCATGGCTCTCTCAGCATCAGTGTTCTATGGAGTGTAGCTTGAGGCATCCTTGTCTGCTCACATCAGTGCTGCTTATCACACTAGTGCACAAAAGCAGCTTTCAAAAACCCACACTTTGGGAAGGTATGAGTTACCCCGTGACTAAGCTCTGATGTGGTTGTGCCTGGGGCTCGGCTTGATCTGTCCCCAGGTGAATGAGGAAAGGGGGCTGCTCTTGCCCAAGGTTGCTCTGCCCTCATCTGCCCAGTTCTTCTCTTCCCAGAACAAAGGTAAGAAGGAAGGGACCCTGAGTGGAGCCCAGGGCAGGGAACCTAGAATGAAAGACTCCTGAGTTGTCAAGATTAAACATAAGACTTCACGGAACTTTGTGGGCCATGGTTGGCTTTACCCTCAAAATGGGAACGAGGAAAGGAGATGGCCATCACCTACCATTTGGGGCTTGTAAAACTTTTTGGAATTTTTATATGTAGTTTAATATTGATTTTGTAACTCAAAGAACTGAGGCCCAGAAAGATTAAATATCTGATCCTAGCCTGGCAGATGATGTCAGCTGTGTCTCCCATTCCCATTCCACCATCCTTTTCCTTTTTTAAACTACAAAACCCTAGTTATGCTCAGAACAGCGGTGTGACCAGCCGAAAGTACTTGCTATCTCAGAATCCTCTGCAGTTAGGAAGAGCCATGTGATTTAGTTCTGCCCAATAGCACAGAAACTGAAGTTTTCTCGGGGGGAATACATGCTTTCCTGATTCTGATGTCCTTCTTTCATTTTTTTCTTCTTTATCTTTCTGCCTGAAATATGGGTGTGAGGTCTGTATGTGCAGCGGCCACCTATGTTAAGAGGCAGTGAGCTCTGAGATGCATGCCAGTATTCTGGGGATGGTGAGGCAGGAAGGTGGGGTGACCTTGGTCCCCAACAGCTGCTCCCACCCTAGATGGCCTAATTCAGACTCTCTGAGAATGAGAAACACTTGTTTTTCTTGGACCCCCTTTCCATAGGTCCCCATTATAGGCAAACTAATCTCTGACTGATATCCCCAGAATCCCCAGCCCATTTAGGTAGAGTTTTGTAAAAAGATTTATAATTGGGGCCAGGGATTTAGCTCAGTGGTTCCGCTGCCTGCCTCAAAAGCACAAGGACCCGAGTTCAATCCCTGGTACCAAAAAACAAAACAAAACAAAACAAAAGATTTATAGTGAAGTACACTACAAAGGAATTTGTTTATAGAAACGTCTAGTTTACAAAGATATTGAAATGGTTAATGTTAGATTGGACTGGAGCATGAGTCAGACCACTAAGGCAGGCAAAGTTGAAGCAATGAGGCAAGGAGTTTATTGTGACCTGGGTGCAGGTTGGCCAAGGTTGACAAGATCGTTGGCATAGGAAGGAGGGTGCACACAGTTTATATAGGGGAGTTTAGGTAGGTGAGGGAGTGTCAGCTCAGAGGGTGAAAAATTTTGGGGTCTCCTGAGTGATAGGCTTGAGGTTGGCGAACAGAAGGGTGAGGGTAGAAGGGGGATGGGAGGTACAGCAAGGTGTAGCAGGTGCCTTGTGGTCGAAGAATCAGTCTCCTTGCAGGTGTGAGTGAGTGAGTTGTATTTTTGGAGAATTGGTCTTGCAGGTGTGAGTGAATGAGGTGGTAGCTGGCTTCTATTCATCACTGTCCTTGCAGGCAATGTGTGTCGTTTGAGGTTTTTCTTTCTCAGATGGGCAGGGGTCTCACTTGGGGAGGCCTGTCAGTTAATAGTATTGATAATGAGTTTCTAATTAGTGTATCCTTTCATTCCAATGTTTTATAATTACAATTCAGTATTATTTCAAAGAAAACCACTAGCAATTGTGGAAGGTGTAATACTTTGAAATACTGAAGTATGTGGGTGACTTGCTTCATGTTTTCATCTTGCCACTGGAATAAGCCACAGATTCCCTAGGTGTGAGGGTGGGACCATAATAAAAGAAAGTCATAAATCAATAATTTACCAGGTGCACTGGTGGGAGCACCAGGCAGGTGGCTATAACAAGGTGGGAAAATCTCCTTTATAGGTTCAGGTGTTATCTTAGGCATTCTTGTCTTTAGGTGGTGGAGGCTGGAGGTTTGTTAAACTTAGGGGTATACTCCAAGAAACCTATCTGTTAGTCGTGAGAATGTGAGGTCAGTAGATACCAAATGAAAGGACCCCAGCCAGCCCAGGATGATTTGGGCTATCAACCCACAGCACTCCATCTCTCCATAGCCACTGTGCTCTAGTCAGTTGAGGTCAGGCAAGCCAGGGTCTTTGGTGTACATGTGGCATCCTCATAGGACTTTGGTCACATGCACATGTGTTCAGTTGGGTTTTAGTACTGGGAATAATGTGCCTCTCTTGAGCACTGTTTTTATCGTTAGGATGCTGAGACTGGTGGTAGGGAGCATGGCCACTCTGCAGTTCACCCTTGAGCCTGGGGTGGGGTCAGAGCACATACTTTGTATCATGTCCTTGGTTTCTCTGATTTTTCTTGTTATTTTCTCCCCCTTCTCCTCAACTAGAGTCTTTAAGTCTTATTAAGATGTGCTCCCTTGTGAGTGACTTCAGGTCCCCCTTGGAGCAAGGTGGAGTGAACATTGATTGACAACCAGATGGACTTATGCCAGCTGCAAGCCCAGCAGGAGGATGCTGGAGAGAAAGATGACTCTCTGCTCTAACTGGGGACAGGGGAATCTGAGGCTGTGATCTGGGTTGATGCTGAAAATGAGTTCCATTTAGGAGGGAGAATCTGCCAGCCCTCATAGCCACCATGCTACCCGTTGGCTGGAACCAGGCCCTTCCAGGGTTGGTATCCCTCAGAAGCCAGTTCCTGCTACTGTCCCCAGAGCCCTGAGCCCAGTCACTGCGTGGATGCAGCTTGCAGACACTGAGTGGCTCCTTCCAAGAAAGTGAAGCTGTGGTCCTGCTGCTTTGTTTCCCCAAGGGACTCTCCTGAGGGCTTCCTGCTGGTCCTTCTCTCCAAGCTGTATTTTGCTTCTGGTGTTCTCTACTTTCTCTGAGGGACTGTCTCTATTTCCTGACTAAGACCATACCTAATATGCCATGTCAGGGCTTTCTGGGCAACAAGCGCTGGTCTGGACCAGCCTGTATTTTCTGTGCATTATTGATGGTAGAGGTTCTCTGCCTCTCTGAGAGAGGCCTGTCCATGAGTCTGGACAGCCCCTAGCCCTCCTCCTTGGTCACCAAGGAAGGGTCTTTTCTTCACCTTGTTCTGGAACAAGCTCCTGGTGTGCCCTGGGGGCAGGACCAAGCAGACCGTCCTAAGCGTGAAGTCACAAAGTTGATCCAAGCTGAGATGTCTGCCAGGCAGTTAGGAAAGAGGAGGCCATGTGGAATGGAGAGAGTAAATGGTATTGATTTGAAAGATGCTGGACAAAGGGGTTGGCTGTGGGCAAAGGCAAGAATTAAATCACCCCAAGACTGATAAAGTAAGAAGTGAAGGGGGCAAGGGGATGATCTTGGCTCTGGCATCTCTGACATCTCTGGCAGAGAGACAGAAAGTACAGGCTGAGCATCTGTCTGAAATATTTGGGACCAGAAGTGTTTTGTTTTTTGGGTTTTTTTTGGTACCGGGGATTGAACTCGAGTCCTTGTGCTTGCGAGGCAGGTGGAGGAACCACTGAGCTAAATCCCTGGCCCAGAAGTGTTTTGGGTTTGGATTTTGAGATGTGGATATAGATATAAATGTAGATACAGAGGGATGGGATTTAGCTCAGTAGTGCTGCCGCCTGCCTCAAAAGCGCAAGGCCCTGAGTTCGATCCCCCTACCCCCCCCCCGCAAAAAAATAGAGAGAGGATGGGACTCAAGTTTAAATATTAAATGCATTTATGTTTCAGACACACCTTGTCCACATAGCCCAAATGGCAGTTTTGTACAGTATTTTTAGTGCACCTGTGTTCTGACTGACTGGTGACATGCAGTCAGGTGGGGAATTTCCCACTGGTGCCATGATATTAGCAGCATTTTGGATTTCAGGATTTTGGAATGGGGCTACCCAACCTGTACCCATAGTTGGAGGGATCCAGAAGGTAAGAAGAGGCACAGGACAGGCAGCTTCAGGAAGAAAGCAGGAAATGGTGGTAGGTGTTGGAGGAGCCCAGACTTTACTGGACATGGCAGCCATTGGTACAGTGAGCTGCGGATATAGACTAGTGTTATGGGCAAAAGGCTGACTGGATAGAATTCAAACACAGGAAGTGTCAAGAAAATAGGGGATTTAGGAAAGCCTACATTTTATAAAATGCTTTGAAGGGAAAGAGAATTTTATTTGGGGGAGCAGGTGCTGGAGAAGTGTGGTGCCAGGGGGCTTTCATTATTGGTTATGTTTAATGGTGATCAGAGCCTGTCATGATGGTGAAGCCCAAATTTTCATATTTGTCCTATAGGAAAAAAAAAAAGCAAAGCAGTATCTCTCCTCTCAGGAAACCTATATGGATATCTCTCACAAGGAGGGATGCCCTTCCTAAGTCTCTTGCTCAGCCAGGTGACTCTTGATGACCTTGAGAGCCCTGAAGGGGACAAGTGGGCTTTGATTTCTCACAGAGAAGATGGCTTTAACCTGATCGGGTGATAAGCATAGTTCCTGAGTTGTTGTTGTTGTTTGGTTTTAAAAAAGAATTTATGACTCAAGACCTGGATAGAATCATTTAAATATTTTCTGTATTTCTAGGTCAAGTATATTTATGTGGACAATGGGGAGGATATTGGGGAAACCTGTGGCATATGGTCATCAAAGTAGAGACCACATCCTGGAATTGGAAACGAGCAGTTTTTGAGCAACTACAGTGGAAGAGAATTTGACAATTTAAATTCCTATCCAAAAATATATGTATTTCAGAGTATTACATTTAGAATGACAGAAGATTAGCTGTGGAAGCCTCATCTAAATCCAAAGTCTCATCTATTTCTTTTTAATATCTGGGGGCACAAGTCATGGGGAAATTGAGTTTTAGCACCAATGAATGGTCTTCCTGATAGAATTGCAAAGCAAACTTAATTCCAGGAGTATTAGCAATGCTTTTGCATTTTGAGGTTACCTCTTCAAAAAGAGGTCCAGGAGTTTTTCAATGTTGCAAAGCCAATAATGTGTTTATCTCCACTTGCTTTCTCCTGCTGCTTTAAACCCTAACTCTTGCGGCCAAGGCGCCTTCTCACCTGGCCTTGCCTTCACATCCCCACACCCTGTGAGGGATGTCTGGCCTCAACTGGCCATTCTGTCTCTGCCAGGCCATTTTGGCCTCCATGTCTTGTCTCTGTTGGGTTCACCCAGCCATCCACCTACAGGGCCAGGACAGTCCACTTCTTGTTTTCTCAGTGATACACTGCTGTCCTCGTTCAGTTTCATCCCTGCTTTACCAGGTTTCTCAGCTCCCACTTTGGCTTTTTGTTTCTGGTTTTCTTTCCCATCCTGGTGCTTGTATGTTGGCTTTATTAACTGACCTGGCTTTAATACCTGAGCAGGTATTAATGCTCTCTGGAAATTAACACTCTGGTTCATTTGAGCTAATCCTCTCCTGCAGAATGCCACGTTCATCTCAGACTCAAGGGCTCCAGATGGGGCAAGTGTGTGCTGCACATCTGTGTGTGCACACCTGTGTGGTATATGTGTGTGTGTGTGTGTGTGTGTGTGTGTGTGCACCTGCATGCATGTGCACTTGTGGGAGGTGTGCTGCAGGGTAGGTACAGTGCTCACCAGGAAGGACCACCCTTTTACTCCCTTACCTGGGAAGGCTGGGTAATCTCTTGGAGCCTCAAAATTCATCTCTCTCTGTTTTTCTGACATTTAAAAATTTTTTGTGTTACTAGAGATTGAAACCAGGACCTTGTCCTGGCTGTGTTCCCAGCCCTTTTTAAATTTTGAGACAAGGTCTTGTTGAGTTGCCCAGGGTAGCCCTGAATTTTCAGTACTCTTCCATTAGCCTTTTAAGTATCTAGGATTACAGGCCTGTGCCACCATGCCTGGGTCAATATTCAATCTCTTTAAAACTAGGATTAGGCCAGGCATGGTGGCTTATACCTGTGATTTCAGCACTTGGGAGGCTGAGGCAGGAGGATCACCATGAATTTGAGGCCAGCCAGGGCTACGTAGTGAGTTTTGGGCCAGCCTAAATAGCATAGCAAAAGCCTGTCTCAAAAAAACAAATAAAACAAAATAAATAAAAATAAAATTAGGATCAAAATAATGTGAGAAAATGAAGAGGCATGGAATGCATGTTTAATGGTGCTTATGCCTGAGTGCAGCAGGCAGAGTCTCAGCAGAGGTTCCATCCTCTCATGGGGTCCCACCCCTGTGTGAGCTCCTCTGCCAAGAAGCTGACACACATCTTCCACACCAAACATTTCAGTTCTCTGCCTCTCTCTCCTGCTCCCCAGGGGCCCCGGGTCTCAGACAGTGCAGTATTTCCTCACAGATACTGGGTGGGTGCACTCAGAATGTCGCCAGTGCCCCATATGCTGCTGTTTGTTATCCGTGGGCCAAGGGTGATGTAGACACCCATCTAGTCTTGACTAGCAAGATTCCAGCGATCCCTCTCTTTCTCTTACATGAACACCCTTTCCCCTTTACTTGAATCAGTCAGGGAGTTTCTGCTCCAAGGCTGGAACTCCTGGGAAGATCAATCCACACCCAGAAAGTGCACAAATAGTATCAGAGTCTTAGGGGTTGCAATTAGAGGAACATAGGTTCAGAGAGCTCTGAAGCAGAGCTCTGCAGAAGGCAGGGATTGTGGGAGTGTACTCTAAGCACACAGTGTAGGTCTGTTACAGGGCAGTAAACGTTCTTGTGGAGAGACTTCTGCTGGAATTGGAATGGTGCTGTGTGATAGGAACATGGGACAATTGAAGATAAAGAAAGGGAAGTAAGTATATTCTCACAAAAATGGGCAAAAACAAGAGCCTGATAACCTCTTGCTCTGCACCTTGAGTCTCTGGGCAAAGCATGACGATCTGTCCTTACTGCTTGCAGTCACACATGACTGGAATTCACAACCAGGGGGCAGCTGGAACCCCCCAAGCTCATGTGTAGTAAAATACTCCATTCTCCTTCCTCCCCACCTATTTGTTGCTAAAAATGATATTTTGCAAGACGTTACCCTGGCAGTGGCAGAAGGAAGCTATGTGCGGGAAGCTTTTGTCATGGCTCCAGGGTGGGCCTTGTTTGTCACAGAGGAGCCTCACATTTGTGAGATTTTTCAGCACTCAAAGGCATGAGAAGACCATTGACTGGCTTTGAAGAAGCCAATCGAACTCACTAGCAGCTATCCCAACTCAGCTCATGTGCTTAGGTTTTCCTGCTTTCTGTCAATCTGATAATCACCACTAGCCGATTAGTTAATACAGTCTCTGTCTCTGTCTCCCTCTCTCTCTCTCTCTCTCTCTCTCTGCCAGAGGGACTGAGCAGAAGCCACAATGCCAGCAGGATGAGCAGCATTTGTTCTGTCTTGTCCCTGTGTTTTGTGATGGGCTGCACCATCGAGTCCTTATCCCTCCCTTTCACAGTCCTGGAACTTGCTATTATGAACTCATCAGGAGTTTGCCAGGGGAAAGTTCTGCCCATTTTCTGTTTACAGGGAGCCAAATTCTGTTCCTTTGCCTAAAGCAACTGTGCCTCTAGCCATCTTCTGTTCCCAGCACAGTTCCATGAGGCCAGAGCTGTGCCCTGCCCTGCAGACCTCAGATCACGATGCTGCAGAGAAGCTCACTCCTGGGCACCCCATGGTGCATGTGTGAAACATGCGGACTGCATGCTGTGTTCCAGTGTCACAGGAACATTCCCTTGCATACCGGAGAGCACTTCCTGCAGCCTGTTTAAAAGCAGACCTGTATCTGGATATAGGAGACCAGAAGAGAATTGAGGCCTAATTGACCTCCTCTGTGAGCACAAAGGAGAAAGGCTGCACTCAGAAGTGATTGTGTATTATGGGTTCTAGAGAAAAGTTAAGACAGCTGAGGTTAAGTTGTCTACTAGAGGATGTGCTAATGGATATTGGAAAGCAGATGAATCCTGTGTTACGCTGATTGCTTATACTGGTATATGGGTGAATAAAGGCAAGAGGAGCCAGATTTGTGTGAGGATCCTCTGCCTACTAAGAGGCAAGAGCCCCCTGGCTGCCTGCCTGCCTGTTAAACTGACTCTGTGTCTCTTTGTCATCCATCTTCTTTCACTCCAGAGCAAGGGTGGCAGGGTGGGTTGGCTACAGGTGGCGCCCCAAAGTAGGGCTCGGGACTGGGCTCTGCTACACCTGGACACATGACTGGGGCTCAAGCAGCACTCAACAGCTGAGCATCTCCCACCCCATCCTGATGGCCAGTGACCACCTCATCCCAATGCCTGAGCATCCACCCCACCACCATGGCCAAGTGTGTGCCTTATCCTAGCAGCTTCCCAGGTCTTCCCACATGAGCCGGGAGCTTGGAGAAACTGGTGCAGAGGTTACAGTCTTCTGATAATATTTTTTATTTTTGTGTCCACAACCAAAGAAAGGGAAGAACTGTGACCACATTACCACATCATAGTTGTTCTCTGGTGTCATCTTCCTCATCTGGGGCATGTAGTGTAAGGCATTAAGCCTTCCACTTGTCACTTGAAGAAAATAATGGAAGGGACTTAGGTAGCAGCCACAGGCACCGCTCCCTGGTGTCCTTGCCAGAGCTCCTGAAGACCATGGTTCCTGATCACAGCAGGGTTGACACTGTGCAGGATGGGGACATCACAGGCAACCTGCTGATTTCTGTCAGGTAACATTTTGTTTAGGACTTTGGCGAACTTATGGCTGTAGGCTGTCCTGGTTTTCATGCCTCTTGCTCAGGTTGCTGGGATGCTGGTGCAGCACCATCCTCACTATGACTGTCAGGAGTGTCACAAGTCTTGCAATTGTGTAAGTCAAGGTTCTTGGGATGAGGAAGGTAAAGGAAAGGAAGGGGTAAGCACTGAAGGAACAGAAGAACATTCCTTCATGTCTATATGGGTCTTTCTAAAGGGTTTCATAAATGTTTGTAAAATGCATGAACATAAAGCTGGAAAGGTCCCAGGTGCATATCTGTAATTCTACATTTTCCCTCAGAGAGCAGGTGTAAAGGAAATGGTAAGTCTGCCAGAGCCCAAAAGTGTTCCATGATTTGGGCTGAGGAGCAGGAAAGCACAGACACACGTGGGAGCTGGAAGATGTGAGGGAGGGAGGGAGAGGGAGGGCGGGAGAGACAGAGTGA
>NW_004624775.1:19386387-19399090 GCF_000247695.1 Heterocephalus glaber | reverse complement strand
TGTGTGTGTGTGTGTGTGTGTGTGTGTGTGTGTGTGTGTGTGTAGAAAATAGAAGGTTTGGACAGAACTCTGCATATTAAGTGTGAATAAGAAAGAAATGTCCTGGCAACCATTCAAACTCCCTGCCCCTGGCACACACAGTGATAGGAGTAACATTACATCACATTCGAAATACAGAAGAACCCATTCTGGGAGAAAGTACAGCCTTAAAATAGAAACACATTTCCCACATATAGTTCAAACCCCAGGAAAAGTTAATATGAATACAAACTCATTTTTAAAAGAAGAGCAGCAAGAAGGAATGGAGTGAGAGTCCCACAATTCTAAGAGAACAAGCTGCTTGAGAATACCATCACTGAGGGCCGGGGATTTAGCTCAATGGCATCGCGCCTGCCTTGCAAACGTAAGGTCCTGAGTTCGATCCCCGGTCCCCCAAAAAAGAGAAAAGAATACCATCACTACTGTCTCCAAAGTGCAGAGACAGCAGGTGATATTCACAGACACTGAACTAAGTACAAGGTAAGAGCTTTCTGGTGTTGGAACGCAAGTATTCAGGAGCCAGGAAGGCAGGAATGGAAGAGTCACAGTAGGAAAACCAGCCCAATGCTGAGTTGAGATTAAGCAACGGGGGTCAGAACTTCACAGCAGAACAGGGATATCAAGATCCCAAGAGTAGTAATAATACTGAGAACATAGAGTGAAGTTCAGATAGGCCACTGGAGGAAGGCTTATGAATCCCAGTGCCTTGATTCCCAGCATAGGTCATTAATAATACCTGGATATTGAAAAAAACACATATAGGACTGGGGATTTAGCTTGGTGGCACTGCACCTGCCTCACAAGTGCAAGGTCCTGAGTTCAAACCCCAGTACCAGAAAAAAAAAAGGGAAATAAACACATATAGTTTTAAGACATGATTCCAACTTTATAATTGTTTTTTGTATTCTTTTTTCTCAAAATTTTCTAATCATCAGTCTACCCGTCTATTTACCCATCTGTGTTTGTCAGCTTTCTGTTACTATAACCCATACTTGAGATAATCAATTTAAAGAGAAAAAGTTTCTTTTGACTAACAGTTTTGGAAGGTTCAGTTCTTGGTTAGTTGGCTCCATTGCTTTGAGCCTATGGCAGACAGCACATCATGGTGGGTATGTATGGTAGAGCAAAAATAGCTGGGAAACAGAAGGGAGAAAGGAAAAGGTTGGGATCCCACAGTCTCCTTCAAGCACACAAACCCAGCGACCTAAGGACATCCCACCTGACCACCTCTTACAGGTTCCACCACCTCCCAAGCCTTTGACTCCTGGGCCTTTGAGGACATTGAAGATCCAGCCATCTAAACGTCTTTTCGTACACCACAGGCAGATGTCTGAGATTTGTCTCCAAATGCTAACACTTATTGTTTCTGAGTACCAGGATTTTGAATGATTCATTATTTTCTTACTTCCACTTTTCCTTATTCCTTGGGCGCTTCATAATGATCCAACATTTGTTTTTATGAAAGCAATAAAGGCACGATTCTGACCATAAGTGAGCCAATCACATCCTTTTAAGATTTCTACCACTCTACTTCATTAACTCATTTCCTCTTGTTGGTTAGATTTTGCTCAGTTTTCCTGTGACAGAAAGCCAGAACAAGAAGCAAAAAGGTCTTCCTTTGAAGCTGATGGAGTTTAATGACATTGCCATACAAGGCAGAAGTTGGAGAACATAAGGTGTGTGTGAAAGGAGAGAGAAGGAAGTTCTTCCTTTGAAGGGTCTGGTGTGAAGGTTGCAGGACAAAGAGCCTGCCGGTCCTCTCCTGCTCAGGGGTCAGGGGAGCTAGGGGTCAGGGGAACCAGGAGTCAGGCAGAGCCAGGGGTTCGGTGTGCCTTGGAGTCCAGAGCTAGACTTCAAATATGTGGCTCTTGGGAAGGAAGGGTCCAGGGGATGTGGACCCAGAGGAAGAGTAGTGGGGTGAAAGTCCATGCAGGTGAGGAATGAGTGGAGTGGAGAGCTTGCAACCCAGTGCAGATTAACTCCTTCAGTCCCGGTCCTGCTTTGCATGGCCAGTGAAGATGAGGTGTGGAATGTAGCACCAGACACCAGAAGAGTTGCACAGCATAAATCCCTCCACGTCAGATCCACGTATACAGCCATCATTCACTACAGAGGGGATGGGGAGTGGGTGGGGAGACTCTGGGAAAAGGAGATTCTGCCTTCAGTCAGAGTCAGATCCCCGCAAACCTGGTTAAATCTTCTCACCACTCAGAAATTGTTCAGAGGCACCTTGAGCAGGTGAGATTTGTGCTCCATTCAGCTTTAGTGGTGTTCTAATAACTGAAGGTAAAAGCCTAGTTCCACTCTGTGCACCTGGGAAGATGAATCCAGTCCTGGCAGCAGACCCAGCTTCATAGCATCACCTGCCAGATCTCATGTGAGCCCCAGGAGAGGAGGAATCAGAGGAAGACCCTGAGCTCAAACTTCAGCTGCATATATGTATCTGTGGTCAGGATGGAAAGGCTGAGGCTGCTTCATTCAAAAGTTATGTTGACAACTTATTAAAAGCAGTCACAGTAATTCTGTTCTACTGGCCTTGGTATAGCACAGCATGGTGAGCTCACAGTATTATTACACACACACACACACACACACACACACACACACACACATATTCAGGGCTTCCAAAGCACTTAATCATACTGGAGAGAGCCCTCATCCATGGCTGGAGACAAGGGCATGTGAGTTGGGGACTGTGTGCCAGTTCTGGTGGGGGTGACCCTGGCTCAGACCAGCTTTCAGGGCAGCATTGTTCCTGTCCTGAGGCGCATCTCCCACCATGCAGCCTTCTCTGTGAGACAGCTCCTGCCTTGTGTGGGAAGGCACAGCCTCTGCCATGGGAGCCCCTCGCCCTTTCTGGCCACATACTAGGGAGATGCTAGAAAATAGATGAACACTAACATAACAGCAAAACCCTCTGGCCTCTGGACTGTGCTCTCCTTGTACCTGAAGGCACCTAAGAGAAATACACAATTTGGACAGATGGTTTGGATTCTGAAGTGGCATTGTTTTAACACCTGTAACATGTACATATTAAAATATTCTCATTTGGGGATTTAAAGAGTAACTTTATATCATCCTATATTTCAGCAAAATCTCATCTTTCAAGGAAAATTTAGGAAGCACAGATAAGATTTTTATATTTATTTAATTTATTTTTTGGTACCAGGGATCAAACTCAGGACCTCATGCTTGCCAGGCAGGCGCTGTGCTGCTGAGCTACATCTCTGGCCTGAGATTTTTAATCTAACTGACCTAATTCTGACATACCTGGCCAGAGGGGATCAATAAAGCGAATGTGACATACATAGAATGCCACCCACCATGGGACTTCTCTGAATGACAACAGGGATGTTTACAGCACATCGTACAGAGAGTGATGCCAAGCTAGATTCTCAGTCTTGTTTCATTTTTGTTAAGTGACATGGTACACACACCACCACCACCACCAAATGTAACCCATGGGTATCCCAAAAGGGTGAGGAAAGGGGCCATTTCCTGGTTTTGCTTGCCTGTGTGTCCTGCAGGGTTGCAGAGAGGAGCCCCAAGGTAGGGCCCACTCCTCTCCCCCTCCCAGCCCCATCCAGGCTCTTAATCCATTTCAATCACCAAGTGGGTACTTGATTGCCAGGTGGATTTAGAAACTGCGAGTACTTCCAGTCATCACTGCAGTGACTGTCGGAAATGATGACTTTGCCCACCCCGTGGCTCTGATGGCTTAAGTCAGAGGACCTTGTGTGGGAGCCATGTGCCCACATGACCCTGGGACATTATCCTTCCCCGCCTGTCCCCAAGACCTGTGCCCTCAGAAAGGTCTGAGGTGTCTACAGTAGCAGCTCCTAAGGACCCCTGGTTTCATTTGTGAGTTGGTATTTCTGAGCAGCAACCCTGCGAAGCATCTGAGATGTATGTGTCATTTCATTGTTAACTCATTGCTCAAAACAGTAAGGGAGCTGATTCCCAGTGTTCATGTTCTGCTTTCACCAATAATAATGTTAGGAGAAATTTGACTTTTGTATTTAACTTTAAATTTGCAAACAGCTTTATTGAGATATAAATTCACACACCATAACAGTTCACTTGTTTTTCACAGTTAATGGTTTTGAGTATATTCCCAGAATTGCACAACCAGCACTGCAATATAATTTTAGAACATTTGTGTCACTACCAGAACCTCTGGGCCTATCAGCAGTCACTTCTCACCACTCACCCCAGCTGGCATCTTGTCCTGGGAAACCAAAATTTTGCTTTTAGGCTCTAGAGATTTTCTTGTTCTGGACATTCTCCTGTTCTCTCTCTCTCTCTCTCTCTCTCTCTCTCTCTCTCTCTCTCTCTCTCTCTCTCTCTTCTAAGTCACTAAGTTGCCCAGGCTGCTCTCCAATTTGTGGTCCTCCTGCTTCAGCCTCTCAGAGTGCTGGAATTATAGGTGTGCACTACCACACTCAGCTAGGACATTTCATATAAATGAAATCCTATCATATGTGGCTTTGAGATGGGATGGAAAAATTAAAGATTGGTAAAAAGGAGACAAAACGTTTGTAATTTTTTAGTAGTACTTTTGAGAAAAATTGCAGTTTTAAGACACGAGTTACCCAAGCCTTTTTCTCCTCCAGGAAATGCACTGAAATTTTTTTCAAAGGTTTTAAGGACTCAATATGCCCGTGAATTGGGCTCTGAGCCTGTGCTTTTCACCTATAAATTACCCTTCCTTCCACAGACCTTATTCTCAAGGAAGCAGCAATATTAGTGGGTGGCAGATCTCAGCTTCAAAGGCAGGTAAATGATTTGTGTTCTAACCCAGCCCACCAGATGGGTAGCCAGACAAACATTAGGAATACATATCCTAGATCACTCATCTTGAGGATGTCACCAAAACCACATAAAAATCCCCAGCCCCAGACTATAATGTGCCTCTCTCCCACAAGGGCCCACACTCCAGTCTGAGTGTATATATTAAAAACTCTGCCTAATAAACCTCTTTATGCCTCTCAAAAATTCTTTTTCTGGGCCAGGGATGTAGCTCAGTGGTGCTCATCCCTGCCTGGCAAGTGCAAGGTCGTGAATTTGATCCCTGGTATGGAAAAAAAAATTCTTTTTCTGTGACAGAAATCAACAAACCTACAACCTACCCCATGGGTGGGGTGAGTTGAGGTCTCCACCTCCTCTTTGGGGGAGCTCCTTGGACTCTGTCTGGTGACAGCCTTTTTAACTGTCTTCTTTCTCTTACCTGCATAATGTATTGGAATTTCGCCCATGTTGTGGTGAATCAATACCTCATTCCTTTTTGGTACCAAATGATGCTCTATTGAATCAGTATACCACATTTTATTTGTCATTCATGGGTTGCAGTTTCGAGCAGTTTCCACTGTTTTTTTTCTGAGGAACTGTAATTTATTTTATAAGCAATGACAAAGGGGTCACCCTGCTGGCTTTGCGGATTCCTCTGCCTCTGAGGGGGCTTCACTGGCCTCCCCTGTTGTTCTTGTCCTCATTGGAAGAGTCGGAAGAGCCATCCTCGTGTACCTCCTGCCCCATGCTTTGCTCCTGGGTGACGCTGAGAGGGCTGCTCATGTACCTGTGCCACAGCGGATGCCAAAACCAGGAGAAGCCCTTCTGACTGTCCTTTTCTGCTGAGTACTCCCTTTTCTGCCCAGAAACGCTACTTGATGACCTTTCCTTATCTTTCCCCAAAGCTCTTCTGTGGGAGCAAATCTTGATGAGGTAGAAGATGAAGATCAGAAGCGTTAGGGCCACCATGATCGATGTTGACGAGATGAGCGTCTTGGTGGAGGTCCTCGAGCTCTTGTTGATGTAGGTCTTGTTCTTCCACTGCTTCTTGTCCCGCTGCCTCTGGGCCACCACCTCTTCCTGCTGCGCACTGAGCAGCTTCATCAGGAGGCATATCCTGGAGATGAGCTTGGCACAGGCCAGGTGCATGCTGGGCTCGGAGCAGTCCACTGACAGGATGTGAATAATGTCAGAAATGAGCATCCTCAGCTCCTTGTTGGGAAGGAGGATGTAAAGCTGCTGGTCCAGCTGGGTCTCAAGCTCATCTTCGGGGGAGGACAGCAAGGGGACAGAGGTTTCTGGAGGGGGTGGCTCAGTGCCGGTGCTGGTGTTCTCCCTGTGCCTCTCATTGGTGTGATCATCGGTGGATATCAGGGTGAGGGCAGAATCTTTGGGAGAAACGGGAGAGTTTATGGTAAAAGCATTTTGTTCAGAGATGTTTTCTGAAGTTTGGTCTTCTACAGCAGTGCTGCCTGTGGAGGTATTGGCCAGATCATATAATTCAGGGAAAGGATGGTCCTGAATACGTGGGTCTCCAGACGATGAGAGGAGCCCTTGGGAGCGGGAATGGATGAGGCTCCTCAGTGCTGAGAACAGAGGCCCCTCCACAATCTTCAGCCTCCCGTGTGCGTCTTCCTTCATGAGCTGCTTCCTGGGGTTGGCCTTGAGTGTTCTGTGGGCCTTGAGAGAGGCAACTGTTTGAAAGCCATGACCTGTTTTGGAAGCTTTCATGCTTTTAACTTTCACATTGGGATTTTCTAAAACCCGAATGCTATTGGTGAGGTCTTTGGCTCCGTGCCTCACCCCATGTGGGGCTTTGGCCAAGGTGGAGGTGGCCAACCTGCCCAGCAGGGGATCCTGCAAGGCAGAAGACACAGGCACCTTCTGTTCTGTATGGAGCAGGTTCCCAGGCCCCAGCACCCCCTCATTCTGCCCCGGCTTCCCTGTGCTGGGGCTCCTGAGGCTCCGTCCATCTGCGGTGTTTTCGGCCAGTGGCTGGGTGCTCTGCTTCTCCCTGACCACCTGTTTCTGCCTCTCTTTGAGCAGTCTTTTCCGTATGCCCTTGGGGCCCTTGAGGACCCTGTGCACTGTCCGCAGCCTTCTCCCTTCATGCTGATCTTCCACCAGGCTGTTTTCCCGTGCTTCAGCACTTGCCAATTTCTTGGGGACGTCGGGAACAATTTGAAATTTGGGACTTGAAAGGCTGGACTGCATAAGCATGCCTGTTTTCTCTTTTTTCTTAACCTCCTCAATTTTTCTCTGAATTTCTGCACGTAACCAACTCTGTAGAAGATACAGCTTCTTCAGTTCATTTCTATAAGCCATACTGCTGGACACAGGTTGATGAGAGGGGTTTTTCATATTGCCTTTCATGTAACCCTGAGGATTAGCTTCATTTTGTATATTTGAGAAAAGGAGTTGAATGAATGGCAATAATGAGTCTACATCTTCTAGATTTACCTCTGAGAAATTTGGCAGGATGTAATTGAGTGCTCCAACCACATCATTTTCATCTTTAGAGTCAAGCTCCTTGTCCATGAAGTCTGACCAGCTGACATCACTTTGTTCGGAAGATGACTTTCCAGACTCGATCACCAGCTCGGTCTTGGTGTTCATTTTCCGGGCCTGTAACACCCTCATGAAGGCTCCTTCTGGGTTCCCTACAGGGTCTTTCTCAAGACACTGCATGGGATTGGTCACACACTCACTGTCACAGTGCAGCTTGACTGTCTTGCCGACAACCTCAATATCACTTTTAAATTGGCAGAGGCAGCAGGCCATGTGCCTCGGTATGATCAGTGTTTTCAATGCAAGTGTCATCATGATGATGTTCTCGACCACCGGAAGTGGCGTGTATGTTGTCCCCAAGTCTAGATATCTTAATGCTGGCAATTTAAAAAGATAGGAATCTTCAACACTTGACAGAGGATTGTGATTGAGGATGACTTTGTGCAAAAACTGCATTCCATGCCATGCCCTAAATGTCCCAAAGCTAATCTGTTTAACTAAGTTGCAGCGAAGATTTAAAACCTGCAAAAAGGGTAGTGCTTCAAATGTTTGTGCTTCAATAAACTGTATTTTATTACAGGATAAATCTAAATACTGGAGGGACAGCAGGCCTTTAAAGGAATTTTTATGTAATCCAGTCAGGTTATTTTCACTGAGATTTAGTTTCTCAGCAAACCTGTATGTTGTCCAGCTATTCTCACCGAGGTGAAAAATAGCATTTTCTTGGAAATTGAAGGTAGTAAAGGTGTTGTTGAGCTCTAATACAGGCACTTGGTGGAGCTTGTGCTTTGGGCTGAGACCAGCACATGACAAGGTCTCATCCTGGCAGGTACAGAGCTCACATATGTCAGTGTTTGTCCTGGCATTCTGCTTCTCTTGCACTGTGGAAGCCTTTCCTGGAGAGTGACTCACAGAATACTCAGTGACCACAAATTCCACATCCAAAGGCTGAACAGTGACTTCAGCCAGGTTTGGATGCTGAGCCTGCAACTGCTCGGGTTGTGTAAGTATCACCTCAGGCTGCTCTGGAGGAGGAGATGCAGCTTCCTGCAGAGGTACAGAAACCTGAGTCTCTATAGTGAGTACTGCAGTTGTGAGCTCCAGGTTCAAAGCTTGGTCTGTGACTGTGGGTGATGTTGGATGCTGAGCTAGCTCCAGACCCGGGGTTACAACTTGCACCTCATGAGACGCCGGAGTTTGAACCACCTTAGGTGGTTCTGGAGGCTGAGATGGGATCTCAGGCATAGTTGGAAAAGATCTAACTTTTGCAGTAATTCCTGGAGCGCCGATAAGCTTCCGGTGCAAAGGTCGAACTGTGAGCAGACTGAGCTTTGAATGCTGAGTCTGAACCCAGTCTGGAGGTGGAAGTGTCACTTTGTGGTTCTTCAGAGGAAGAGCTGTAGCCTTCTTCAGGGCTGTGGAAAATTCACTGTCTGTAGTACGTTCTGGAATGATGGTGGCTTCCAGGTTCAAAGGGTGAAATGTGACGCTTGGCTGCTGAGCTTGACCCTGAGCTGGAGTTGGAACTGTCGTCTCAGAACGGGGTGGAGGGTGAGCTGCGCTCTCATTGGGTGGCTCACTTGGAAGCTGAGGGAGCATCATGGGCAGGGTTGAAGAAAGTTCTACCTTAGGAGGATCTGGAGGAGGAGATGCGGCTGGTGGCGGTGCAGGAGATGGTTCTTCCTCTGCACGCTGAGGTGGGGTCATCTTCTGAGCTTGAGAAGGTTCCATCTCATTGGGTGGCTCTGAAAGTGGAGCTGCATCCTCCTCCTGGGGAACTGAAAATGGTTCTGTGTCCTCAGGTGGCTCTGAAGGCTGGGCTGAAAATGTTACTCTTCCTGTCAATAAAAGAGAAAGAGTAACCTTCCTGGGGAGTCCTGAAGACTGAGCTGCGAGCTCTTGCTGCACTGGTGAAACTGGTACACCAGAGGAGCCTGGGGACATCGCTAAGCTCTGGGGGTGGTCTGGGGAATATTCCCCAGCAAGCTCTGCAGGTGGAGTTGGAACCTTGCTGTCAGATGAAGAGAGTTCATCCTTTATGGCAGGGTTTGGCTGTGGAGTTGTATGCTCTTGATTGTCTCCAAGAGATTCAAACTGCTCAAGGGACACTGAGGACTGAGCTGGGGCCTCCTGTGCAGTTGAAATTTCAATTTCAACCTCACTAGACAACAACTCTCCAGGAGTAACAGCGCCACGGGTCAGTGTTGGAGGCTGAACTTGTTCATCACCTAGAGGAGAGACTGTTTTCTCCTGTAGTTCTGGAGGCTCAGGTATGAGTTCATTAGGGAGCTCTGGAGGCTGAGCTCCAGCCTCTTGAGTGGGCCAAGATGGTTCACCCTCCTCAAAAGTGTATAGATTGCCAGCTTGGGTCTCCTGCTGAGCAAGTTCTGAAGATGTAGCTGGAGCCTCCTGGTGAAATTGTAAGAGCTCAGCTCTTTCCGAGGCCTCAGAAAACAGATTTGGAGCCCCTTGCTGACTTATAGAAGGTTTCACATCATTTACTGGAGTTGAGGGTTGAGCTGCAGCCTTGGGGAGCACTGGGAAGTTTCCCTCCTCTGTGGTGGGTTCTGGGGTTATGGCAAGCTGCAGATTCAGAGGTTTACCAGTCACATGGGGCAAGTGTGGATGCTTAGCTTTGTGGTGATGTGGAGTTGGCACTCTTTCTTTACCATGCTCCGAAAACTGAGCTGGTTGCTTCAGCTGGGTTGGAGAAGTTTCCAGCTCTCCAGTTTCCAAATCTGAGGGCTGATCTGGGGCTTTCAACTGGATTTCCGAAGGTTCTTCTGTCCTAAAAGACTCAGAAAGTTGAGCTGGCTTTGTTTTAGTGGCAGAAAGTTCAGCCTCCACAAGAGGGCCTAGAGGCTGAGCTGGGGCCTCTTGGTGGGTTGAGGAAATTCCTATCTCTTCAGAGAGCTCTGAAGTCTGAGATAGGATTTTTTGTTGGGTTGAGGAAGGTTCCTCCTCCTCAGGACTCTCTGGGTGTTGGGTCAGGGTCTGCAGTTGGCTTGAAGTAGGTTGTGGCTTTTTCCCTGCCTCTGTAGATTTGCTAACCTTCATGTCCACAGGTCTCACTGTGACAAATGCCATGTTTGAATGCTGAGCTTCATGCCTACTTCCAGATGGCGCATTTGCCTCCTGCATCGACAGCTGACCTATATTCTCAGTACCAAGTTCATACTGAGGGTAGGCATCCTGCTGGGTTATAGAAGGTTCAGCTTCCTTGAGGGGCTGTGAGAGTTGACCTTTGACTTCTTCCTGAGGTAAAGAGGACTGGACCTTTGTAGGCTTTGAATTTCGAGTTTGGGCCTCCGGCTGGACCTGAGGAAGTCCTGGGGCCGACCCCTGGGAGGGAGCAGACGATGCTAGGTCATCAGACTCTGGCTGTAGATGTGGAGTAAGGGTATCGGGCAATGCTGCCAGATTAGGGAAAGATGAGGGCTCAGGGGATAACTCTGGCTTGGTGGTCAGCGGGACCCAGTACCTTTCTGGAAGCGGGAATGCCAGGACCAGGAGCCACAACTGCTGCCAGATGAGGAGTGCGGGAACCCAGGGGCACCGCAGGAACATGATGGGGGTGGGTGGGGGGAGGACCAAAATGAGTGAGATATAGCAATCCAGGCTAGTGGAGTGCAGGTGCTCTGCCCTGTAGGGTAGAACCCTTCTGGCAGCCACTTGCCTTTGAGCCTTGGGAACCCGGAATGTGCTGACCCGCACTGTATTTATGACATCTCTGCTAAGGAAACCTGTATTACATCAGGCCCAGGTGGCCTTGCCCCACATGGGGGAACTTTCCCCCTTAGTGACCAGGTCCACCTCCCCTTCCCCAGGAGAGCTGACAGTGGCCTCTTACAGGGCAGCCTCCCCCATCACGAGGCAGGATGTGGGGCTCAGACCGGGTGGGTCCTGACCACGGGGTAGAGTGGGGTGGACAGGACTGGATCTCTGGGTGCTCAGAATTGCTGGATATTTAGTTTGGTTCTTAAAGGTTGTTACTGAGGGCTGACACCAATGGAAACCCCAGCAGATGACCCCAGACGTGAGAGTCTAACAGGCAGGGCTGCCCAGGCGGGAAGGCTGAGACCAATCAGATCCACTTCTTATGAGCAAGTCTAGGTCACAAACAACTCAGCTGGGATTTCTCAGGGTCTCAGTCTTCAAGGCTTTGAAGCAGGAAAGTATTTCTGGTCAGGGTCTCTCTGCCCCTTCTCAGGCTTCCTTTGAGCAAGGCAGGTAACGTTGGCCATTTGATAGCTGCCCCTTCTGAGGCTCATGTGAAAGTGGCTGATTATTATATAGGCCACATTCACCCAGTATGTCAATGCCATGAAAATAAAGACTACATTCTTGATTCAGTGGAGTTTATCTGGATGATCTACTCTGACCAAGTTAGCAATTTGGCAGCTCTCGGCATCGTAGGTAGTTCAGGGCAAAGGCCCCACGTCACTGCCTGTGTTTGGTCCCAAGACGAAATTGGGGGGGAGGGGGTTCTGGAAAAGCAGCTTCCTATCACAGGCCTTTTGGGCTCTTTGAGCATTGCTTACCGAGTACATTTGGATGGCATAGAAATGGTCCAGAGTGGGCCATTGTGGGATTTGGGAGAACCCAGTCTGAGTGCAGAAGCCAAACTGGGAGAATGCTGTGAACAGAATCCGAAGCAAGGCCCCGGCCGAGGGTCCAGAGCTCTGCTCCTGCACCAGCAAGGTTTTGTCACTCTCAGTGGGAACTGCAAGAGGTGCCAACTGCCATCCTGCCTTCACTGGGTCTGCCATGTGAGCCTTTTAGAAAACAATTTTAAAGGCAATCATCCATGCTGTGCCCTTACATGGAGACACCAGGACTGAGGAGAAAGAGGACATTAGCAGGACAGGGGTTTGAGCTGATCCCACGTGTTCACAGTTTCTGAGCAGGAATAACCTTCCTTTTCTAGTGAAAGCTGCTACAGTTTGGATCTTGAATATCCCCAAAGGCTGTGCATTAAAGGCTTGGTCTCTAGGGGCCAGCTGCTGGGAGGAGGTCTTTAAGTCCTGAGGCACCTTCTCCTACCTCCAGTTTATTTTTTACTTCTTTCTGGTTGATACTCTTTTTCAACAGTTGAGAATTACTGCATTATTTAACCTACTTTGTGTCTCATTCATAAATCCTTTCAGAAGTGAACTTTGCCAGCACATCTATCTATACACGGTATCCTAGAAAGGGTTGAAACTAAAAAACAATGGCCCCCAGAAGCCGCAGGGACAGCGAGGCGGCAGGCTGGGCGCTTTGCTGCGCTCGCTCCCAGCGTCTCCCATGGTGCTCGGCGGCGGCGGCGGCTGGGCCTGGGCCCCGCTCCGAGGAGGCGGCGGCGGCAGCGGCTGCCTGGGGCTCAGCC
>NW_004624775.1:19368991-19386188 GCF_000247695.1 Heterocephalus glaber | reverse complement strand
GGACGGGGAGCTGAGAAGGAGGGGCGGGCGGGTGGACGAAGGCTGCGGCGCAGGGGGGCGGCCCAGCGGCCTCGGTAGCTCTTGCCTCCGCTCCTCGGCCAGAGCGAGGTCCCGTGCGGTGGCGCGGGGACAGACCTGAGAACCCCGTCAGATCTGGAGTCGCCGAGGCGGCTGTGACGCCCGGGGCCCCGCTCTCTCCATAACACGCTCCCCTGCCCCGGAGGCTGCTCTGACCGCACCTCCACTGTTTGACTTAATGCTGCTGTGGACATTCGTGTATAAGTTTTTGTGTGGATATGTGCTTTTGTTTTTCTTGGATACGCCTGGAATTGCTGGGTCACATGGCAACTCTATATGTAAAATCTGAGGAGCTGCCTACACTGTTTTTTATATTCCCAACAGTGATGTACAAGGGTCCCAATTTCCCCAAATCCTTACTAGTGCTTGTTATTGTCTGTCTTCCTGATTACCACCATCACTGGTGTTCCAAATAACCACCAATTCTCTAATTTCCTGATACTGCCCAGGCATATCCAATTCAATTCAGTTCTGTCACTGACTACCCAGAATAGGTGTCAGACTTCACACGTTAAGGGCTCAGTCTGTGATTGGTGGACTATAAATGGGGGGGGGCCATACCCTTCAAGTTCAATACTCTAGACGACTCACAGGAAAGTGCTGCACTTATGGTGATAGTTTATTTTAAAGGGTACAAGTTGAAACCACCAAGTGGAAGAGAGGTACAGAGCAGGAATAGGGAACTCCAGGCATACACCACCCTCTAGCACAGTGGCATGCTCACTAACCCACAGCTCTCTGACTGCTTTGTTTTGGTGTTCTTACTGACTTTCATTAAGCAGACATTATAGATTAGATTGCTGACCTTCCTGGAGCTAGGATCTGATGGTTCCAGTCCTCTAGTCACTAGGTTGGTTCTCCTGGCAACAAGCTGTCACCCCAAACTACCTAGGGGCCCCTGAGTCACCTCACTAGCACAGACTTGGGATGGTTGAAAGGGGCAGCTTATGAACAAGACTCTCCTATTCTCAGCAAGTCCCCAGGATTGTAGGAACTCTGTGACATAGGCCTGGGACAAAGACCAAATGTGTACTTTTTACTATGCCACAACCATCCCACAGGTGAGAAGTGATACTTCTTTGTGTTTTTGACTTATGCTTCCCTGATGATTGATGATGTTAGCATTTCTTTGTGTTTATTGACCTCTTACATACCTTTCTTGGAGAATTATCTAGTAGATCCCTTGCCTCGTTTTTTAAATTGGGTCCTCTGTCTTTTTATTATTGAGTTGTAAGAGTTCTTTCTGTATTCTGGATACATTTCCCTTGACAGACTAGCAAACACTTTCTTTATTTCTGGAGTTGTTTTTTTACTTTCATTATTGTGTCCTTTGTCCTAATACTAAAGTTTTTCATCTGGATGAAGACCAACTTGCCAATTTTTTTTCCCCTTTGGTCGCTTATTCTTTGGGAGTCAATGTAAAATAATAACTCTGGTTTAAAGGAAATAAGAAGTTTATGCCTATACATAATCCTAGCACTTGGGAGGCTGAGGCAAGAGGACCATGAGTTTGAGGCCAGCTTGGGCTATGTAGGAAGACCCCATCTCAAAAAACAAAAACAAACAAAAAAGATTATTCAGAACCAAATATGAGTGACTACAAGGACATGGATCAAATTTATCCCAAAAGATGCTTTTCACCACTGGAGGGGTGATGTGGACTTTTATAGCCAAAGAACAGAAAAGATCATAAGTCATTACACTTAGCAAATACACTGGTGAGGCATTAGATGGAAAGGCAGCAGAAAAGTGGAGGAATCTTTATTATAGGCCCATGCATTCTTAGCTTCAGGGTTGGTAGAAGCCAGAGGCCTGCCAAGCTTCCCAACACATTCCAAGAGATTTACCTAATAGTCATGGTAATGTTAGGTCAGATATGCAGATGTGGAAAGTAAAGGGCTATTAAAGAGATTAAAATAGCCCAGGATAACTTTGCCTCTATCTGAAACATTCTCTCTCCACAATTAAGAGCTGGACATACAATATCATTCTCAACTGAGGCCAAACAGCTTGGGAGATCTCTACTATCCACATGGCTTCTTCAGACCTCACCTCCTAAGAATAATTATTTAACCTCAGCTCAGAGATTGGCTTCCATATTTTCTTCTGAGAGTTTTATAGCTGCATCTCTATGTTTAGGGCTGTAGTCCATTTTTAGTTAATTTACATGTGCCATGTGAGAAAGATGTCATGTTTTTCCCTTCACAGCCATCCCTGTACCAGAAGAGACTGCACTTCCTCCTTGAATCGCCTGGACACCCTCATCAAAAATCCAACTGGCTTATCCATGTATGAGCTGGTTTCTAGCCTTCCTTTCTGTCCTGTTAACATACATGTCTATTGTCACACCAGCTCCACAGTCACAGTTACTACAGCTTTGTAGTAAACTTTGAAATCAGAAAGTGTGTGTCCGCCTACTTTGTTTTTTTCACTTTTGTTTTTGGGTGTTGTGAACTTGCATTTCTATACAAGCTACTACCATCTTAACAATATCATCTCTTCCATTCCATGACCATGGGATCTCCTTTCATTTGTTTAGATTTTTTTCTTAATTTATTTCAACAATATTTTGTAATTTTAAACATGTAAGTTTTGAACTTTTTGGATTAAGTTTATTCTTAAAATTCATTCTTTTTCATGCTATTATGAGTGAGATTGTTTTCTTTATTTTGGAATTGTTTGTTGTTCGTGTACTATAATATAGTTGATTTTTATAAAATGATCATATATTCTGTAACCTTGCTAACCCTGCTTATTAGCTTATTAGTTTTATAGTGGATTCCTATTAGAATTATAAATATTTTTATACAAATTATTCAATTCATCACTAGAAGACTGTGGCCTGTGTCAGACAGCTATTGTTTTCATAATTTCACAGATGAGGAAACTGAAACTGAGTGGCAAGTAACTTCCCTAAAATTCCACTGTTAGTAAGTGAGACACTTGACTAATGCTTAGGAAAGTCAGAAAATGTAGCAGTTTTACCACAGAGTAATTTTCTTTCTTTCTTTCTTTTTGTGGGGGGGCTACCAAGGATTGAACTCAGGACCTTGTGCTATCGAGGCAGGCACAGTGCCACTGAGCTAAATCCCTGGCTCACTAATTTTCTTTCTGTTATAAAACTCTGAAGGTAAAAAAGCATTATCTACACAGAAAAAAAGAAATTGAGAAAGGAGATATTAACTGACAGGAAGTTTCAATGAGTTTTTTTCAGGATAGAAAAATAAGATGGTCTGATTTAGTGGGATAGAAGGTGCTTTTGGCTTGGCCATCAAAGGGGGACACACATGAAAAATGAAGTGGTTTGCCAAAGTCCACAGGACTGGGAAGTGTGAAATCCCACAGAAAATTGGGAAGTGGTATGGAGGGGAGCACTGAAGTGTGCACGGGGTGTGGTTCAATCCCTGAGTCTCCTTCCACACCCCTGCACCCTGGAGCTTCTGCCTCTTCCTGGGGGGAACAGAGAGGTACCTGGGGTAATGGCCATGGCAGCTGGCAGAGTCCTTACGGTGGAGAGTAGATGGTGGAACTTCACTTAGGTCCTTTTCAAGGCTGGGAGCCAGACTGTTCTCTTCTCTCCCTGCTCCATATCCTGGGAGGCAAAGGGAAGGCCTCTGTCTGCTCAAGTGATTCCTGACTGGGCCCTCTCCCCTAGGAAAACATGGCTCCTGTCCAGTCACCTCACCTCAGGAGACCTACTCCCCATACCCTCCTTAGGCACGTGGCTCACAATCAGCTTTTGTCATCTGAATTTTTAATGTGAACAAATATTTGAAGGAAGTCTTCAGTATCAAAGACAGATAAATGAAAATAAATAGAAAAAAAAATCCAGAGGAAAGCCATATCATGCAGGAGGCAGAAAATGAAAATAAAAAACAAAAACACTCTTTTGACAGCTTCAGGGAATATGAAAAACAATTTAGAAATTAAAAATAGGATATTAGTGGGAAGAGAGGATCATGCTAAGGAAGGATTCCAAGGACTCAGAAGTGAACAAGAAAAACAAATGCCTGGCAAGTGGGGTGGGGGATAAAGACCCCATCCAGGAGCTTCAGTTTGGTGAAGAGATTGGAGAGAGAGAGAGAAGACAAGTTGGTGGAGAGGAGATGATCAAAGCCGTTGTATTAAAGAAGCATTATAGGGCTGGGGATTTAGCTCAGTGGTTTTGCTGCCTGCTGTGCAAGCGCAAGGACCCGAGTTCGATCCCCAATACCAAAAAAAAAAAAAAAAAGAAGCATTATATTAAAGAAATCTCCACAGTTGAAGGGCACACACTTTCCAGAGTGGCCATGATGATGCATTCTTCAGCAAGTGTCACATTGTCATTTCAGATCCCCAGGGGAGAAAATGTCTAAAAGATTCTGGTGTGGCAGATGTTGGAGAGCGTGGGTTACTACAACATATAAAGGATTTGGAATTGAAACAGCTTTGAAATTCTTCATAGTGAGACTGAGTGGTGGAAGATAATGACACAAAGCTGTCAGTGTTCTGAGGGATGATGACTTTCAACTAGAGCGCTACCCTGGGCATAATATTAATCAGGAGTAAGGGCAGGAAGACAATATTCTCAGAAAACCAAAGACTCAGATTTTCTGCCTCCTATGAACTTTCTGTAAAAAGATATGTCTCAGAAAAGAGAGAAATCAAAGGAGAAATAAGAGGAGGGCAGAGCACACCCTCGGCAGGTGCTCAGCCCCAGTGGGCTGGAAGTTGGAGATTCGGGGGGAATGTGCTGGAAAGAGTAAAAGAAACAGAACTGTGGTGTCTGGATATATTAACACTGCTATTGAATTAGGATTGTTTTGGGGAAAAGATAATCATTTGGACATAGGAAATCTGACTTATGTATAAAAAAAGAAAACAATTATTACCTCCAAGGAAAAAGGCCCTGCTGCTGAAGAAGGAGGTGTGGTTGTAGTGGGCTTCTCCTCACACCATGCAACCCTCTGACCCAGCTAGGGTCTTATAATTCTGCCCAATTCTGACCCTGTGCATCTCCCCTGCAGCCAGTGCCACCTCTGTCCTACCAGTGCCACCTGTCCTAGGAAAGGAGCAGGTATGGAGGAGATGATAGTATATGCAGGCTGAGGGGTTCTTGCTAAATTGACTCTGCAGGAGTCTTTACTAAACACACAAGGAAGTGTGCAGAGGGTCCTGGGAGATGCTCAGGCTGTCCACTGCACACAGCAATCACAAGTCTGAGTCACCCATGTTCTCCTGGGTGACAAGCCATCTCCTGGCTTCAATTGTGTGAGAGCAGCTCACAGGACTTGGGAGGGCACTTTACTTACGGTACTGGCTGACTTATGAAGGACATTACAAAGGGTGCAGATGGAGAGCTAAGTGAAGCCGCATCCCAAAGGGTCCTGAGCACAGGAACTTCATCCTTGTGGAGTTGGGGTCGCCATCCTCCTGGCAGGAGATGTGCTCCTCAGCCCGGAAGTCCCTCCCCCTGCTCCTGCCTCCATTTGCTGCTCAGGAGTTTCTATGGGCCTGAGTCTCCAGCACCCCCACCCCGCAGCTCCAAAGGATGGTTGAGGTTCCACCAGCCCCACCTTGGCCTACTCAGGGTCCCCATCCTCGGTTACCATAGA
This sequence comes from Heterocephalus glaber, assembly GCF_000247695.1. The sequence goes on along the minus strand of NW_004624775.1, from coordinate 19,380,516 downwards.
TCATATTAACAAAAGCTCAGGAGAACAGGGATGCACTGTGAATAACAAGAGCCAGGGTTTAGGAGGTCTGCACTGGGAACAAGGGACAAAGACCAGACAGAGTTCTCACTGTTATCATACCCCATAAGCCCTGCTGGCTTCTCTCTCCTGACTTATTCCATTCCATTTGTCTCTAGTGTCCCCATATCCTCACAGCTGGCTACAGGTGTGGGGACCAATCTCCAGAAATGGTGTGAATTCTTTCCTCTGGATTCCTGGGGCTTGGCCTTAAATATTTCTCTGTCCCTGGAATCAGCTTTGTTTGAGGTCAAATGGGGGTTCTTGCTGTTGCCAAACCAAGTAATAATCTGAGATTCTCCAAAGAATCACGATATTGGTTTGGAAACAGAGAAGAATCACCATGGGGATCTATATGTTGCAGTAAACTATGAGCTCAGTCAAGAAGGTTTTAATGATAAAACATGGAGACTTAGATATTCTGAATCGGTAAACTTCAGCCACAGGGATTAATAACAGGCATGGCTAGCCTAGCTGACAATTGTGGGACGGACGTCCTGGCAGAGCGTTTTCTGTGTAAGGTTGCAGTAGCTTTTGTGCAAGGTGGGGCCGAAGCAGTTTCCCCACCCTGGAGCTGAAGTCCCTCCCCCCTCAACTCCAGCCCATGCAATGGCCCCGAAGCCCCTGGCTTTCCTGCTGAGAGTGGCTGGGGTTTCACCCTGGGGATGTGGCTCCTTGACCTCTGGCTCTTTCCCTGGCCCCTTCTCCCGGCTTTTCAGGGAACTCATCGCCATAATCGCCTTCTCCTGTCCAGACAACCATGCTGTGGTTGCTCATGGGGTTCTGCAGGGATGACAGTTCTCTTCCTCACTTACACCTCATTCTTACTGTTTTGTTTTCTTTGATTTCTTTTCAATCCCATATGTCTTCCACATGGGTCACCAGAGTACCTGATAGTGTCTTCAAAATAACCCTGGGTGAGAGGGAGGGAGAGAAAAGGGCATCTGTGGAAGAAGGGACTATGTTACAGTCTGCAGGCATCGCGTCCCCAACATGGGTGAGACACAGCATGGGAAAAGCACGGAAGGAGACCCAGGGACCTCTAAGGAGACTTTCTCGTAATACATAGGCTACCATAGTCCTACGGGAGGACTCAGCCCTGGGTCCTGGCCATGGTGCCCAGAGCTCCACTGTGCTCCAAGGGTCCTCCTGTTCCTCCAAGTTGTCTCATAGGTCCAGATTTCCCAGGCACAGCTCAGCATGCCCCCTACTTTGCAGGTCTGTCACACATTGGTCCTGCAATTTGTCTTTAGAGTTGGCAGCCACCTGAGTTTTCTAACATAGGAAGTTGGGAATGAAGCTGTCTTTGACATCAAGTCCTCTTGCTCCTGTTGTACCTGGGCTGCACCTATAGGCTGACACCCCAAAGCCCCAGAAAGTGAGGTACACTTGCCCACTGAGCTCTGCCCTGGGGCAGCCTCTTCCTTGCCGCTAACATTTCAAGGGCCACACAGAGCATTCCTTCTTCCTGTGACTAAGCAAAAGTGCAGTGATTCCAACCTGGGCATTTTCCTCTCTGGAAGCTATAATGCTGCTGACCTCCATTCAAGACAGGCATTGTCTTCACCTGGTGTGATTCACATTGAACATGGCAATGACCATGTCCTCTCCACCAAATACTCCTCAGCTGTCCTAGGGAAAACTGGAAATAGAGTAAAGGAGGTACAGGATGTAGTGTTTTGTAAGCTGTGAATCAACATACATACAAGGGCTATTGTAGAAAAGGGTATCCATTATCTTCATGTTTGCCTCTTTCCTTTGGGATGGGGAAAATAGATTTCTATGTAGCAATGCTGTGAGTGATCTAAGGGCCTTTTCAGGTGCAACTTCATGGAACAGATGACAGGGCAGGAGGTCAGGACAAGATGTGGACCATGCATGACTCAGGTTGGGCACTCAATAATATGTGGAAATGAATGTTTGGAGAAAAACAGCAAGGAGTTTGATGAGGGGCATGGACATGGGCTTGGAAGCCTCAACTTCTGGGTCCTCTCTAGGCAAGAGCCACCAGACATGCTGGGAGGAGGAAGATGCCAGAGAGGCCACTCTATACCCACAGCCTGGGTGATATGCTCAGAGCAGGGCCCAGATCTGAGCTGTGGGTGCCAGCCCTTGCTGACTGGGCAAGAAGCACTTTAACTGCAAGTCGCTCAATACAGCAAGCTGACTGACAGCCCAGTTTAAGTTAAAAAATAGAATGAAAAAAACATTCATGGTGATGGTTTCTGTCTGTTTTAACAACTACAATTGGGGGTCCATATCTGCAGGTTCACACCTGCAGATTGAATTTTTTTTTTAATTCCAGAAAGTTCCAAGAAGCAAACTGCTTTGTTGCATATTGAGTATTACATCAAATCCATGTGAGTGAAGTGATGTTCTGGAATTGTACTAGGAACTGTGAGTCTTCTAGAGATGGTCTAAAGTGCACAGGAGGATGTGTGTCCATGGATCTTTATCCTCAGGGTCCTGGAGACATCCCTGCTGGTTTGATGGAGACACCTGTCCCATACTGGCACTTACCTTGCTCACCAGCTCTGGTTTCTCCACTCTGGGGCTTCTGGGTAAGCATTAAGTTTCCCAGGTAAAGGTCTTCAGTCTACTTCTCCAAACCCTCACTGAGATAGTTGGTTTTAGAAGCAAATAATCTGCGAAAGAAAATTTAAAAACTAAAGTAAGTTACAACATTGCTGTCATTATTATTTTTAAAAGATAGCTTCTCACTATGATGCCCTGGCTGGTCTTGAACTCCTGGGTTCAAGTGGCCCTCCTGCCTCAGCCTCTCAAGTACCTGGAACTATAAGCCCACCAAGCCCAGCCCACAGCATTAACAGCTAATATTTTCTGGTCATGAGGTTTTGGATTAAATGCATTGTGTGAGTTGTTTTATTAATCCTTCATAAACCTCCAAAGATGCATTATGTTATACTTCTAACACTTCTTCCCACTGTTTATTTTTAAATTTAATTAAAATTTTTTTTTCTTAAAAACAGGGTCTCACTACATAGTTCAGGCTAGCCTTGAACTCACTATGTAGCTGAGTTTAGCCTCACAGCAATCCTCCTGTCTCAGCCTCCCGAATGCTGAGATTATAGGCATGCACTACCATGGCCTGGCTTTCCCATTATTTATTACTATTTTAAAGATGAGAAAACTGGGGCCTAAAGAGAGGCCAGGGTCTCTCTGAGGCCCTGCAGCTCATGACAGCCTAGCATGGACAGGGCCTGGTTCCAGAATGCTTGTCACGTTGTTCCTGGGTGCATTCCTTTCTTCAGGGAATTTTGGATAAGTGGGGTACATTCATGGCTGTGGTGAGGGAGAACCAAGACCATGCATCAAGTAGCCACAAAGGTCCCAGGGTCTCCTCAAAGCCATTCTTCAACACTGATGTGCTGACATTCTAGACTGTGTCTCCTCAATTCCTGCCCTGCCATGGTAACAAAACGCTTCAGGCTGTCTTTGCTGCTGACGGTGCTGGAGGCTGGAATCCATGAGTCAGGTGCTGGTAGATTTGGCACCCAGTGAAGTTCAGGATGCTTCTGAAGGTGCATTGAGGCTGCATCCCCATTGCAGAGGAACAGTGGTTCATCCCTTACCTTGTTCGACACTCATCTCACTCACGAGAGCTCTGTCATTTAGTTCTATGGCACTGGAGGTTAAGTTCCCATTATGAATTTGGGATGCAGCATTGAGACTATTGCAGGGGGTTGCTCCTTGTCTGGGACTATTCTGTGTGGGAGGGAAGGTTAGTGGCCCCTGGCCCTACACTCCAAGCCAAGGCATCCACCCTTATGCAATGATTCAAAGTGTCCCTAGATATTGCTGCGTGCCCTGTGTGCAGCAAAGTTATCCCCTCCCACATGAGGACCTCTGACTTTCAGAAATAAATATTCAGGAGAACATACTGGCACAAAATACTTAAAAAGCTGCTCAAAAACTCGTGGTCTTGACAAGGACCCTGAGCAGTCACGTCAGCTCAGAGGAGGGAAGACTCCTCTAACATCTGTGCAAGAGCCAAAGTTGGCCACAAGGGAGGGGAGCCTGGTGGGAGAGGGGCCCAGACAGAAGTGGGCTGGCCAGAGTGGACAACAGACCCCAGCAGAAAAATTTGTCAGATCCAATTCACCAAACATTTACATGAGATCTGGGTTATCGACAACACTGCAGTTCATGTTTTGGTGTTCCTTCTGTTTTAGGATGTTTGACCGGACTAAGGTAAGTCTGTTTTCTTATTCCTTGCATTTATTCAATACACCTATCTGATGCTTACTGTACACATTGTTGTATTGAGCAGAATTCTTTCCATCCCAAGGCCTGGTGCTTGAGAACCCTCATAAGTGGGTGTCCATCATGTTCCAAATAGATGAGGGGAAATTGCTTGTGGAAGTGGGGCCATGGTGGAAATGAATCCACTTTTGCCTTTGGTCCTCCTGAGGTAGGATATGTCACACACATATGATACTTGGTTGATATTTGGGTGCTTGTAATGGTCTAGTCACACACATACCCTGGATCTGAGGAAAGTACAGTAGATTTCTGCTGAGCACTCAGCACCCTAAACATCCACCTTCTCCTGGGTTTGCTGTTCAGTGGGGCAGGATTTAAAGGAAAGGAATCTGAGGAAGGTTCACCACATTGGCAGTGGAGGTCGGTGGGGACAGGAGCAAATGGAGTACTGTGCAGTGTGCTCCTATCCCACAGGAAAAGGAGTGGACATGCTGCCTGCATTCCCACCTCTACCCCCATGGTGTGCTTCCATTTGGCTGTTTCTGCCTTGTATTTTTTATAATGAAACTAACCCTCAGTATAGCACTTTCCTGAATTCTGTGAGCCATTCTAGTGAATTATCAGGCCCGAAAGGGAGTTGTGGGGTCCCCAAATTACAGCCATTGGCCAGGAGTGAGAGTGGCTCCTGGAACTTGCTGCTTGTGTCTGTGGAGTTCGGGGAGCAGCTGCCCTTAACCTGTGGGGTCTGTGCTGAGTCCAAGCAATTGGTGTAGGATTGAGTTGTCTTGCGGGCCCTGCCTGGCCTCGAGATCTGCTGCAGCCCACACAGGCTTCTCACTCTGATTCTTTTCTCTGAGTGTGGAATAACCAAGTCATGACTATGTTTTCTCAGCCTCTGATGAGTCTTGCTGAGGTGTCATTGTGTCACCAGGCAGTGTGGGACCAGCTCAAAGCCAGGCAGCTCCACTTGATGACTCCAGTTGTCATTTTGAAATGTGAACTGACTGAGTGTATGACTGAGCAACTCCAGGATCCTCCAGAGTACCCATCTTGAGGATCTTTCCTTCAATTGATAGGAAAAAACTTTCTCTGCAGTCTCCCACCTGCAGCCTAATCAGCCAACCTGAGTTTTCAACAAGACCCAAACTCAGACCAACCCTCTGCTGGTTCCATGGGAATCTCCACCTCTGCCTTTTGTTGGAACACTTATTTCAGAGCTAACTGAAATCTCGGATTCTCAACTTGCAATCCTTAAGAACTCCAAGTAAAGCTAATCAAAAGCTTCATTATTAGCTGGGCATAGTGGTACATGACTATAATCCCAGGATTCTGGGAGGCTGAGGCAGGATTGTGAATTCAGGCCCAACTTGGGCAACTTAGTGGTTTAACAAGACCCTCTCTCAAACTTAAGAAAAAGTCTCAGGATGTAGCTAAGTGCAAAGGTCCTGGGTTTAATCCCCAGTAAACTCTCTCTCTCTCTCTCTCTCTCTCTCTCTCTCACACACACACACACACACACACACACACACACACACACGAGGGTTCATGATTGATTATTGATTGACAGTAGGATGAACAATTCCTGGCTTGCTTGGGATTCTTTTGGTTTTCTTTTTTTTCCCCCCAGTATCAGGGATCGAACTCAGTACCTTTCACTTATCTGGTAGGTTCAGTGCCACTGAGGTACATCCCTGGACCAGGACTCTCTCGGTTTTAAACCCAGAGATCCTGGCCTCAGGCTTCCCCTCCATTCTGGACAGACAGAATAGGACAGGAGCCTCCTGAGGGTTGAAGCTGAGATCCAGAATCTGGGGACAGTTGTCTAGGCTGCTCTGGGGCAGAACCCACAGCTGGCCAGGCCTGTGGGAGGCTCACCATCTTCCCCAAGCCCATGTGATCTGTAAGCTTCTGGGAAGCAGCTCTGAGGCCATATGCCAGTGGTGGTGAACCTATAGCACATATGCTATTTGTTTTTCTTTTAAGACAAAAGATGTTAATGTGTGAGTTGTTTTTTCTAAACTAAAACCTCGGTATTCAAGTGTAATTGCAGTGTTGCCACTTTGTGATAAATAGGTAGGTTTTGGATTGCAGTTTGGACACTCATCTCTACAAGGTTTGCCATCATTGCATCACTGCAACCTGTAGACAGGGAAGCCATTGCTGAAGGCAGAGGATCCAGCCCTGGAGCAGGTGAGGCCAGGAGTGGGTGAGCTCCTTCGTGGGCCAGCACTGGCCTGCCAGATCCTCTCTCAGCAGCAAGTGCAAAACTTAGTGAGCACAACAGCACAAGGCTCCTAGAAATAAAGATTCCCAGGTGCTGTCTCCATGTGTTCTGTCTTTGTAGATGGGAGAGAGTGAAGCCAAGGACTTTACCTTCTTACTGTCAAGGACGCTGCCTCTCTACCACTGCTGGCGGTGGTATGTGGTGCATGGGTGGGAAGTTGTGACCTTAAACAAACTAAAAAACAATACCTCTGTCTCTGTGTAGATGTAGTAATTTCACATGTGAGCTAGAAATAATTTTATTTACTCTAATTTAAGTACTCATAGCCATTAAACTCTTAAGCATGCCTTAATTTCTGTGCTTTTGCAATTTTTCATGTGAATGAATTCATAAACCAGATAATATTCTTTATCAGACTTTTTGGATCTTTTTTCTTAATTGGAGGAAAAGATCAGTGACCGCCAAGGAGAAATGGAAGCCTCAGAGCAGTGTCAGGGTCACAGCTTCTGCAGCTACCCCAAAGCTCAGGGACTGGAAAATCACTTTCTTGGGGCTACCTTCCTGTGCCTCCATGCTATTCAGACCCCTAATACAGGGCCAGGAGAGCAGCACTTGAGCAAATTGCAGCGTGCTTTTGGTGCATGATCTCCTGTGAGTAGCCTGAGCCTTCTCTCTGTTAGTTCTGCATTTAGAGTTCATTTCCATGGCATTAGCTGTCTCTGATTTCTTTTTTTCCCCTAAGAAGGAGCCCATTAGAAGCAGCAAAAGGCAGAATCATAACAAGTCCAAATCAGGTTGCTTCTGGGATTTCATGCACAAGAAGCATTTGATTTCCTCCTCAAATCTCCTTGAATTCTTCCCAGAACCTTCCATCTTCTGCCTCTGCTCTGTGAACTCCCGGAAGCAGCTACTAAGCATTTGTTGGGGGAGCCATTATCAGAGCAAAACAAACAGTTTCTGTCTCCAGCTGCCTGCATCAGTGTACACGGGAGACTTGTGAGATTTTCTGGCCTCCAAGTGGTGCTCACTTCTTCTCCACACCTGCTGGGCCTCTGTTCCCAAGGTAAATGATGTATTTGTCCTAAGGCCTCAAAGATGCTCATTGGCTACCTACGCTGAGTTGGGGCCGGTCGTCTCCATTTTATAGACAATGACAATAAAGCACCCCTGCTCAAAAGAAATGAGAATACTCTCATGTTCCAACTGAGGTCAGACAGGTATCTCCTCTAAAGAGGCACAGGAGGAATGCCACTTGGTGAGACTGAGCTCCCAGCACAGTGCTCTGTCCCTGGAGACCCATCACTCTCCGTACTTCCCCTCTCTGGGCAGAAGCTGGGTTTCAGTTTGATGCCTTCTTCCTTTGTCCATGTATCCTGCTCCCTGATTGTCCCTTGGTGTTTCCTTTGATAGTCCTTTGGTGCCATCTTCATGGGCCCTTGACAATGGAGTGCTGATGGTACCTTTCCACTGTGCCCTTTCATAGGCAGAATTCAGCAAAGATACCTTCCTGGAAACTATTCCTCCACATTTAACGGTGTCTGGGCTTTTGGAATCAGACAATGATTTATGGCTTTAATTTAAGGAGTTGTCCCTGCTGTCATTGTTTGTTTATTTATTTATTTGGTACAGGGGTTGAACTCAGGACCTTGGGCTTTTGAGGCAGGCAGCAGCACCACTGAGCTAAATCCCCGGCATTGTTTAGAGGACAAGCCCAGCTCACCTAAGCCTTTGGTGACTTGGGCTCCATCTGACTGGCTGCTCTCTGGAACCTGGTTTCACAGGTCCTCAAACAGGGCCAAGAATGAGAAACTTATGGAAGTGGAAACTGAGGGTAAAGAGGCTATGTGACCTCAAACAGGAGAGGAAATGCCAAAACTGGGGAGAAAAAACAGAAGGGGAGAGACTCAAGTGAGACCATGAATAAAGAATTCCAAATGCAGTTTTCCTTCTTATGCCCTTGGTATAGAAAGCATGAAATCAATCCATGCAGGGAGCCATGAGGCAAGACCAGGGCAGCCAACCTCCTCTTATAATGCTTTTTACAAAGAACTAAAACCCTTCAATTGTTAATATTGCTAATGTTTTAAATTATAGTGTGCCAGATAAATACCAGTTCTATGTTTTTCATCTCCTGATTCATAACTGATGCAGAAGAGTTGTGCCCTAATCCCTGCTTTGGAGAGTTTTAAAGTCATGAAATAGTCATGATTTTCCCATTAGTCATTTGCAGGTTTCAGCTTATACGATCACTACTCCAGTCCAGGCTGTTGTGCACAGGCTACAGGTGCAGAAGCGGAAGGAGGCTGCCGTCACAACTTAGAGTATGTGTAAGCTCTGAGTGATGTGCTTCTGTAAGGAGGTCTCTAGGTGGGTGTGCATGATTCAGAAGTTGGCAACTGGCCTCCTCAGTGCTGAGTGCTAGATGAAGCCCTACCAGCCCCTGGTTCTCTCTAAGATTCCGCTAATTTCTGGGGTGCAAGCTGGAGCAAGGTCCTCCATGCTTCTGAACTTTGCTTCTGGGCTTCTTTACAGATTGCTCAGACCTGGGCTCCTCACCTCTTATTTCCATAACAAAGAAGTCACTAGCACCGGCTCTCCTCCCTCCCTCCCTCCCTTCTCTTTCTTTCCTTCCCTACCTTTCTTTTACTTTATTTTCTGTCAAGGCTGGAAATGGAACCCAAGGCTTTGCTATGCTAAGCACACACTGTACCCTTTAGCTACACATTGTCAGCCACACCTAAGAGTTTTTGAGTTCAGCCAACTTTATTGAGAATTTAGGGGTTGTGAAGAATCACACAGAAGATGCAGTCTTGTACCCTATGCTCCTTCCTTCTCTCCCCCTCCTTCTCCCTCACCTCTCTTGGAACAATGGATCCCCTTTCCTGGGATATTCACAGCCCCCCACCAACAGCTCTCCCGTATAGGGGAGCTAGGGATGCTCCCAGCTTCCACTGACTTCTCATATTCCTCTGTCTTTCCTAACAGAGCCAGCTGTCTTCTAAGAGCAGTGCTGGTGTTGGTGTTAATAATGATATATATCTATATTTATATCTAAATATATATAGATATATATTTCACATAAAAAGGGAATTGTATGCATGCAATTGTTTGCCTTTAGTGAGTTTTGTGGGGTGGTGAGGATTACAGATGATTATTATTTTCTTCTTTTTCCTTTTGTACCATGAATGTATTTTATAAAATGTGCACAATTCACATATATTAAATATTAATAAGAAAAATTATCAGCATAGGCTGTGAGAAGTCCTGACAAAGGCAAGGCCATGCAGGTTGCAGTAGGGACAGGGCCTGAGGCGGCACAGATCCCCATGTTAAGGAAATGTAGCTAGGCTCCATTGTGCTCCTCCATTAGGAGGCTGGCTAACAATTGCACCCATAATTATAACAGTTTTAGGCTCTTCTTTGGCATGCTGTGGTTTCATTCTCCCCTGGTGTACTGTCCTGGCTTCTGACATCCTGCTGCTGCAGAAGAAAAACCCTCCTTTATGGTGCATCCTAGGCTTTAGCCAAGGATACTGGGCCCCGATACAAAACCATTTCCAAATTGCCTGTCTATGTTAGAATGGGAATTTTGTCTCATCCTGTAGCAATCCATTGAATACTATAGTAGTTTTAGAAGGACCCACCAGTTGGGACCAAGAAGGCCACTGTGCCTGCCACATGCCTCCTGCCCTACCCACCACCCCCATCTTAGTCTCAGGGTTTCCTTTCTTCAAAAGTGGGAGCGGTGGCTCTCTTGCTTTGAGATGTAAACTCTGGGGTCAGCAGCGTGCCTCCAGCAGTGGGACTTAGAGAGAGCCAGGAACTTGTGAAGGGGAAAAGGCCACACTGAGGCGTTGGATGGTGGAGGGCAAGGGGATAGGTTCAGATGCACATCTCAGCCCTGCAAGCAAGTGAAAGGGCAGGAGTTGGAGGAGGGACACAGCCTTGGAGCTGGAGGAGCGACATGGCCTTGGACCAGGGCTCAACATCATTCCACTCCTGACTCACAGGAAAGCCATAGACAGCATCCAGTCCTGCCCTGGAACCCCCACCCCTCCTTACCACGTTTCTCAAAGGGAGGCCAATGCTTACGGACCCAATTCTGCCTTCCATTCCTCCCTCAGCCCGTCCAGTCTGTGTTCAGCCCCACAGCTCTGTGTGCAAGTGAGGTTGCACTTCTCAGGTTGGGGACCATGTCCCACCCTCCAGAAGTCAGTGTTCATGTCCTGCCCTCCCCAGGTGAGTGCTTAGGTCCCATTTCCCAGCTTCACCTTCTCTGACTTTTGGCTCAGCCTGTGCCCAGTGGCCAAAGCTGAGCTTGGCCATGATCTTGACTTCTTCCAGGCCGACACTGCAGGCACCTGTGGAATCTGCCTCTTGTTTCCAACCCTAGTGTTGATGCTCATTAAGCCTGGCACATGCCCTCCTGTCACCTCATCTGCCCTCTGCCAGGCCACTGCTAACTGCACTGTACTACAGAGTTCTAAGGTAGCTGTGTTGTGGTCAGAACTATGGGCTGCTGATGGTTCTGTGGGATTTCCCTTGTGTGTCTTAATGGTGGTAGTCCATGATCGTTTTCTTGGGTGAACTATCTCTCATCCCGGGCTCTGCGGGGATGGGTCCCAGGACCACAGGAGGACTGACTCCTGGGAACAGCTGTGGACTCTGGAGCTAATGGTGCTGTGTTCTTGTGACCCCAGTAATCCAGGCTTGTTCCACCCTTACCAGTTTTAAAAAAATTTTTATTGGTACATTTAAAGTATACAATATAATGACATTCATCTTCGGAAATTTGCACCTTTACATAATCCATCTTGGTTCTCATTTTTTACCCATTCCCCTGCCCTCCCTTCAACCCCTCCACCCTCCCTATCTACAAAGACTTTGTTTCCATTTTTTCTTTCTCATATTAATTCCATTCCCTTCTTTCCTTTCCCCTACTCCTCCCACTTTCCCTTCCCCTTTGCAACTTTTCTTCCTATTTCACATTATCTATTATACCTTTTAGTCCTTATTTACA
>NW_004624775.1:19318291-19364246 GCF_000247695.1 Heterocephalus glaber | reverse complement strand
TTATTTCCGATTTCATTTTTTCCAGATCCTCTTTTGTTGCCAGTTCAGGGAGTCCAGGTGGTTGAGTATCAGAGTGTTACATCTTGTTTCCCTTTGGGCTTGCTTTAGGTGATCTGGAAGTGTGGTTTTTTTTGTTTTTTGTTTTTGGTACCGGGGATTGAACTCGGGTCCTTGCGCTTGTGCAGCAGGCAGTGAAACCACTGAGCTAAATCCCCAGCCTGGGAAGTGTGGTTTTGAGACTTGTTTACATGTCTTCTCATTTCAAAGGGCAGGGGTTGCTGCTGGCGCTGCACAGCTCACCTCTGCACTGGGGGCAGCTCTGCTCCTTGGCACTGGGGGCAGTGGTACAGAGGCCTAGAAGGTTCATCTCCTCTTTGCTGCTTCCTACAAAGTTCTTAATCTTCATTTAAGCCTGAATATATATTCACTTCACCTCCAAAGGCTGTGTAGATTTCTTTTTAAGAAGTAGAAACTATACTTTAATGTCCATGATTTACTTTGACATCTTCTCTGATTAATTCTGGTAGCTTAGATGTTTTCCCACATCCATGTTTCTGGGCCAGTCAACACGAGCGACCCTGGTTCCCTCCACTCAGACCCAAACTGCAAGCCACTCAGAAGATGTTCCAACCACACTGCCATAAAGCACTGTGAGCAGGACATCTGAGCCAATGGGGTAAAAGTGCATGAGACCTGAGTGCTGGCCACACTGTGGTAAAAGGCTAGAACTTTTTTTTTTATGGTTTTATTATGTAGTTCAGGCTGGTTTTGAACTTACTACATAGCCTTGAATGCACAGTGATCCTCCTGTCTCAGCCTCCTAAATGCTGGGAGTACACGCATAGGCCACCACACCCAGCTATTTGTAGAACTTTGTGTCAGCTTTAAAGTCTATGAGATTCTCATTCTGCTCCATGAGACAGCTCTGTGTGTTTTTCTCTAATTACAGTGATTTTTCTAAAACATGTCAAGAGGAATTGATGCCCAGAAGGTGTGGTATGTGTAGGCCATGGGTCCAAAGAGCCCAGGGTCACTGCCACATGGCCTGGGAATGGCGTCCCCTCTGAGAGGCACAGGCAACAGAAAGGACTCAGGCTGGAGTCAGAAGGCCTGGCTCTCCCCCAGCCCTGCTACCCTGGGACTACAGGCAGCACTTCGTGTCTCTGGGCTGCAGTTTGCTCATCTGCACACAGGAGCAGTGGCATGGTGACCTCACTGGTACTCTGCAGCTGGAGCATACAGACCCAGCACTCTTGTCACACACAGCCCCTGCAGCATCTATAATTTGGAAGAATCTTTCATCAGAGCTGAACATTTTGTTTTTAGCCTCGTAAGTTTTAGTGAAGTCATCAGTGGGAAATATCTCTAGTTGACTCTAAATGGCAACAGGGAAATGTAGCATGTTCTTCCTGATTTTAAACCTCAGTTTCAGTGATGCCCTCCAAGCTGCGCCAAGCATAGGCAGGCTTGACCCAGCGTTGAGCAGCCACAGCCAGGCCGACCCACTCCATCCTCGTGCTTCTCCAGCCTCTTATTCCCTGGGGAACAGGAAGTGAGAGGCAGTTGTGTGCTTAAGGAGGCATAAAATGGAAAAGACTTGCCAAACTTTGCACAGAGCTGGTCTTGGGGTAGAACAAGCAGTTGGGTTTCTTGACTTCTGATGAAACTCACTCGGCACAGGAGTAGAGGTCATATGGTCAAAGACCCTCGATGTAAGGGATCATGTGTGTGCAAGCTCATGTAAATTGTGAGGTGCTGTATAAACATCACCACCAAGATCATGTATAGAGCAAAGGGTCTGTGTTGCCATCTCAGTAAGCCATAAAATATGTCCTGTCTTCTCTTGCTATCTATTCACATGTGTTCTGCTTGCATTGGCACTCAGATTCCTCTCCCCACTTCATATGAGTCAATTTTTTTTTTTTGGTCCTGGGGGTCGAACTTGGGTCCTTGCGATTGCTCAGCATGCATTGAAACCACTGAGCTAAATCCCTGGCCCCATATGAGTCAATTTAACTAGAAGCCTTAACTTTAATTAAGTAGACATACATTACTATCTGCTGGCAGAAAAAAAAAAAAGAAGCAAGGCACATTGTTGGACCCACTGGCCCCTGAGATTGAGGGCCACTGTGGCTGCCACAAGCCAGATTTGGCTAAGCTCCAGGGAACCCCAAAATCATTTGACTCCTGGGTGTCTAGTGAAGGGTGGCCTCCTGGGCCTGAAGCCTTGGCCTATCTAAAATATTTAACTGAAAAAATGTTTTGCGTCTTTGATAGAATATGTGAACAAACAGGACAATATGGGGTTCTCATGCAGTCACTTCCATTTTCTGTAAGTGACTGTCATGGGGTATTACCTAGCAAGACTGAGCCATTAACCATGGCACACAAACTTGAGGAAATTAAGTGTCTAATTTTGAGCTGTTCAAAGGAAATTTCATAGAAAGTCTATCATGAAGCTGGAGATCATGTAGAATTATTGGTGAAGAGAGACCTGGTATGAATGCAGTCTTTCACTAAGGCTTGATTCAAGCCAACACTTGATGCTGCCAGCCCAGAGAGTGGGGTTTCTGATGGCTTCTGATAGGGTAGGCAGGTACTTACCCTGTGGTTGTAAGGGGAGTCCAGGACTTCAGAAAGAGAGAGCAGTGGGCTCTGTAGAGGGGAGGAAGTGACATCCACTGGGTTAGGGGCACCTGGTCAGAGGCTTCCCTGGCCTGACCAGCAAGGAAAAGCAGTGCGGGAGCCAGGGTGAGGCCAGCCTGGTGTAGGGTGCTGTCAGTGGGAACCCAGTGGTGATGTGAGGCCACTCTGCTCTTCACCCAGGGCCTGTTAGGCTGTAGACATTCTGGGGACAGAGACAGGCCAGCAGCAAACAGGATAGACCTTGAGGTATGTTGGGCTTGGAATGGAAGACATCCCAAGGCAATATCCGCAGGCACAGCTGGGGGTCGGCCACAGTTGGTGGGAGAGGAGGCTGGGAGGAAGCAGACAACCTTTTTCAGGAGCTGCTTGCTTCATGCCTACCTTCCCCAAGGAGGGGAGGGAACAGGAATGGTATAGCACAGTCCACAGCTTTTGCAGGATGTGAAGTCAAAGCCATTAAACTGTACACTTCTATCAAACGCAGTTTACTGTAAATAAATCACACCTAAGTAAAGTTCATTAGTTTTTAAATTTAAAATGTCACAAAATGGCATAGTTCTTGCTGTCATGTAACTAACTCCCATTCTACCCTGACCAGGTCTGGTCCAGTGTGCCTCACACAAAAGCAGAGAGCAGACCGAGTCCCAACGTCATCTCACATCCTGCACCTGGCACTTTGCATCGTTTCAGTCACTCCAAAGGCAGCCCTCCACGTGCAGTCCGGTCTGAGCACAGCCTGCTGCACTCTGCCCTGGCATCCCTGCTGCAGGTCCTGCACAGCTGGAGACCAACCAGATCCTGCTTCTTGTGAATTATCCCCAGAGATTCTTGTCCAGGTCCTGCCCATGTGCGTTGGGGCAACCTGGCCAGGCCAGGTCTCTGCAGAGAAACTGAGGCCTGTGGAAGCTGGAACAGGCAGGGAAGTACGGGGAGAAGCAGAGAGGAGCAGGCTCTGGGCCAGGCCCTGCCTCTTCCAGGCCTCTAGGAGAAGTCAGGCCTGGGGCCCTCTACTCCCCCCTCCCTAGGCCCTCCATTAGCCAGGAGTTTCCCTGGTGTCCCAGACCCCTAGCCTGAGACAGAAGTGGCCCTGATGAGGTAGGAATTCATACCCACATTTTACAGGTGAGCAAGCTGAGACTTAGAGAGGTTTAAAGACTTGTTGGAGGTCATGCAGCCAGTGCATCTGTAAGGCTCCAGGCCCTGTACTTACTGGGGGGCTCTTGTACCTCACAGCTCACAGGGGGCCACAGTGGGTCCCGGCCAGAGCAGTCCTTGCAGAAGGCCTGTAAATTGTCCACATTGGCTGGTGTGTTCCTGCATGCCCCTTACTTCCTAGATGCTCTAGTGACCCAGCAAAGATGAAATAATGCATGCAGAAAAAGGCCATAGATGCCCTCTGAATACTTGTGGAAGGAAAATGAAAAAAGACAGAGATTGTGAACTGAGCAGCTAAACACAGTGATCAGAGGCCTGGGCTGGCAGGAGTTGCTATAATTTAGTAGTGAAAGTGGCTGTTTTGCTGCAAAAGCAAACATAGCTCTAAAGTTTTGATTGAGGAATTGCCCTGTTAATTCACACAAACTCTCTCCTGTCATTTGCTCCGATAGGGATATGCAGTTCTGGCTCCTATCGAGTGATTCTGAGCAGCAGAATGGACAGCGTCTGCAAAGCATGTTGAAAGGCACAGACTAGTTCCACATCCATTTCTTATGCAGATCCTGGTAAAAGTCTGAGCTCTGTGAGAGCTGCTCTTTCATTAGAAGGACCTCAGTACAAATTGGACAATGACCACATGGCCATGTACTGTGTGCCACCCAAGCACAGCCCTTCCAATGTGGCAGTTCCTGAGAGCATCAGCACAGGGCTCACAGCTGTGGAGGGAGTTCTCTAATGCTGAGTTTTCCCTGGGAGGTGGTGCCAGGTCCTGTCACCTAGGAGATGGACATGGTTCAGTAGGAGCCCCCAGTGGCTGCCATTCTCCTTCCCTGGGGAGGAGACTGGCTGAGATCCCTGTGAAGGGCTTGTTAATGTCTGGAACTGAGCCCATGGTCCCCAGGCTCACTTCTGAGGCTCTCATTGCCAGTGTCAGAGAGCTCTGTCCTAAGGGACTGTGGGCAAACACCATGGCACCGTTCTGGGCCAGGAGGCTTCCATGTGGCCCCTGAGGCCTTTGCAGAAGTTGGAGGTCCCACCTCCCCATCTTCTGTAAAGCTGTAAACCCCACACAGTAACAGGAGCAGAAAAGTGAGGAAGAGAGTTGCAGAGTTGGAAATGATTTTTGTTCTCTTGGGAAAAAGATAAATGTGTTTGGTCACAGGGTCTTTTCTTGCTTACAAGGAAAAAGGATAATGTATTTTCACCATCCACTATCTTTTCTTTCCACCTTCATTCTTTCCATCCTTTCTTGGCAATGCTGGGAATGAAATCCTAGGCCTTATGTATACCAGGCAAGTGCTCTAAGACTAAGGTTATTACTCCCAGCTCATGATCCTCACTTTATAACTGATTTTTTTTTTGGTGTAAAATATGGATAACATGAAATTCCCCATCATAACCATAACCATTTTTAACAGTTTAGTGACACTGAGTACACTCACGTTGCTGTAAGCCATCACCTCTGTCCACCCTCAGATATGTTCTCATTTTGTAAAGCTCAACCTCTGTTCCCATCAAACACTAAGACCCCCTAGGACCCCAACCACCATTCTATGATCTGTCTCTGTGACTCTGATTACATAGGTGGAGTACTATCCTTTTGTGACTGGCTTATTTCCTTGAGCATAATGTTCTCCGTGTTCACCTCTTATTGCATGTGTCGGAATGGTTTTTCTTTTTATGGCTGAATGACATTCCACTGTGTGCAAAAACCACATTTTTGTTACTTCTATTGTCCACTGATGGACACTTGAGTTACTTCCACCATTGGCTATTGTGGATAATGTCACTGTCCACATGAGTATGCAAATATCTCCTGATGCCTTGGCTTCAGTTCTTTTTAGTATGCACTGAGGACAGGACTTCCAGGGATCACAGGGTAGTCACGTCCTTAATCTTTTGAGGAACTGCCACACTGTTCCCCATAGCAGCTGTACCATTTTGCATTCCCACCAATAGCACACTAGGGTTGAATGTTCTCCACATCTTCACCAGCACTTTCTCTTTTGTGGGTTTTTTTTCCTCTTTTTTTTAATGCTAAGCATTAGAATGGGTATGAGGTTGTATCTTTTAATTTTTGGGTCCCCTGGGGCCTCTAGCACAGGATGTGGTTTATGTTTGTATGGCAGTTTGTTTTCAAATTACAAATTAATTACCTACAATTTCATTGCTTTCTGTGCAAACTTGTAGGAGGATGTGATTCTCACTTTACTGTGAGGAAATTGAGACTTGGAGTGATTTAAGCATTTGTCCAGGACAAGGAGCCTTCCATGAGTCAGTGGCTGGCAGTGCCCAGGCCTTTGGGCCACCTGGGTGGGCTGTGGGGAGGACACTCCTATATTCCATGCAAGATCCCATTGATTCTCACACCTACCTCAGAGACCAGGGATCAGGGTCGTCACGTGTACCTGCAAGGAGACAGACTGGAGGGTGAGGGTCTAACACTTCCTACAGGAAGCCTGCCCTGCTTCCTCCCTCACTCAGATTCTGGCAGGCCAACCACTGAAGTGGCAATAGGGTGGCAGAGATGAGGTGGCCCCTGACATCCAGCCACCCAAAGAGAAGCTGTCCTGTCTCCTGCAGTCCTGGCCAGGTTGGGAGAAGGAGGGTGTCAGTGCTCAGACTGTGAGGAGCGATTTAGTGGTCTGCAGTGGTCACCTGGCTCACCACCAGCTTCCTGCCTGTAAATCACCCCCAGGGTGACATTGCAGAAGCATTTGCCTCATAGCCTCAGGAGGAAAACTGGAAAGTGCTTATATTTTAGGCAGGCATAGAATGTGAGCTATTGAAAATAAAGATTTTATGTATTTGTACAAATTATCCTATAAATAAAGTTTATCTCCACCCTAGGGGTCCAATCCCCCCAGCTTGGTCCTCATCCCATCTGCATGTTGGGTGTTAACAGCTCCTGCAGGCGCTGCTGGCCTCCTTGAAATATCATCCTCTTCAGCCGCGGGCCTGGTGTAGAGAGAGACCTCTTTACTGAGGAATTACGGCGTTCATATTAGCACTCCTGCTAAGAAATTCTTATGCTGGCAACATGCACTTCCCAGAAGTGTTTTATGAAAATTAGATTTCAGGAGAACAAAATCTCAGAGGGCTCAGAGGCTGCAGGAGGAGGGGAGCCCTCTTTGTTGCTCATTTGCCCAGGAATTAATTTCTTCCCCAGCGCAATCTGAAGGATTAATTTATCGTCCACCTGTTCCTCAGGATTATTTTGATCACTTTTCAACAGCAGACTTAGCATCCAGGGGGAGGTTTTATTATCCCAAGGACTGGCAGCTGAGTGCAGTGAGCTGTGCCCTCCCAGGGATGTTCATCAAACCCGCCCAGAAGGACTCCCTGGCTGCTACAGCCACCTGGTCATCAGAGTTCCCTGTGCAGGGTCCCTGGGTCAACACTGCCCGGCACCCACCCTGCTTCTCCCCCTCTCGGAGTCTAGGAAGGTGTCTTGGGGTCTCTGGACACCACCAGATCCACCCCTCGTCCCAAAGCTCCTACTCCCAAATCTCCTGCATTGTCAGTGTCTGGAATGTGCCTGCAGAGAAAGTGGCCAAAATCAAGCACAAGGTCAGCAAGCGCAGACACTTTCTGCGGCAAATCTGATTATCTGTATCAAATGCGGAAGGCTTGAAACCACCGGGCCAAATCTCACCATCGCCTCACTTTCAACCATTTATTTATAATTTAGACACAGGAATTACAACTAGATAACATTTAGAAAATTATATTTAACCCTCATTTAGATTCAATCTGAATCAGTTTAATGAAATGTGAATACTTCTCTAGATTTACTGAAGGAATAAGACGAAATCTAAACCAGAAAAAAAAGCATCTGATGATTTTCCCATGCCCAGTAGATATGATGCCTGGCTCTTTGGCCACTGATGGAGTAATTGTTTCCCACTGTAACAGAGCAAGAAAGCTCTGCATTCCATGAAAGCATGGGTTGAAAGCATGGATTGGCATGCCAGGCATGGTGCCAACCCCTGGAGACTCAGAGGCAAGCAAGCCATACCCTTCCCTCCTGTAGCTGCCAGGTCAGTGGGCCAAGCAGACATTGACTGAGTTACTACAGCAAATACAAAAGCACAATTGTGAGAGGGAGTTTTGCCTAGGAGAAGGGAAGGATTCCCTCAGCAGAAATCAGAAGGATGAATATCACGGACTGGAGGAAATAGACAGGGGAAGAACTTCCAGGCTGAGAACAGCATGTGCAAAGGCCCTGCAGCCAGCATTCAAGGACACAATGGCTAGTGTGGCTAAGATGAACAGCAGAGATGAGCACAGTCTCAAAGACCTGAAGAGGACAGTGGCTAGACACGGCAGGTTTAGTCAGACCACATAGTCCATGGGATTCTAACACCCTGGTCATCTTGCAATCTGGACCCAGGCTACCAGGGGTAGGCCCTGGCTCTACCATGCACCACCTGAGCAACTAGGCATGTTCTTGTAGCCTGTCTGAGCCTCAACATCCTCTTCTTTGTCTTCAGAGGTCTGTAGTGGGGATTAAATAAGTAGGAAGGGCTTAGGGCAGGACACAGGACATTCCGCCACTGTTGCCATCCTTGACTGTCATCATAATACAGTGGTCATTTTCCCTAAGTGCTTTCAGCCCTCATGTACCAGACTGGGAGGAATCTCTTCCAATCTCTGCAGAACTGTCACTCTTGAGAAAGGCATTGCACCCATGGAGAGGAGCAGAGAGGGACGCAGATGACAGAGAGCCCTTTGAACCCTAATTTCTGAAGGAATTGGAGCTTCAGGCTTGGGCGCTCCCAGGCAGACAGGTGCTGGAGAAGTCTCCCAAGGGTGGGGACAGGTGGGGCCATGGTGTGAAGCTCACAGCGGGCCTCATGGCAGCTCTATGCAAGTGGAAAGGAATCCCCTTTTCAGGACTTTGTCATAGTTCCATGATGTCACTGCCACCTGTCTGGACACCTTGTGGTAAGTAGACTCATCTACTATGGCCCTGTGTGGCCCTCCCCCTTGATATTCCAGCACACGGAACCCTGCACACCTGTCCCACTGAGGTGACCATCTAATAGGCAATCTCAGCACAACTGCTTGTCTTAGCTACTTTCTTGTCATTGAGAAAAATCTCTGATGCCCACAACTTACAGGAAGAAAGCTTTATTTTGGTTCATGGTTTAGTCCATGGTCTGCTGGCTCCAAGGCAGAAGTTGTGTGGCAGAAGGGCCAGGTAGAGGACAGCTGGTTCATCCATGGCAGCCAGAAAGCAGACAGACAGGAGGAGGCAGGGAGGCAGTTGAACCCTTCCCTGTCACATCCCCAGTGACCCACCTCCAACCCGGCCCTGCCTCTTGCAGCAAGTCAGCTATGGTGCCTCCATGATTGATCACCTTCTACATACATGAGAATGTGGGCAGCCATTTTAGATCTAAACATACATAATATTGCTTAAACCAGCTGTGGGAAGTTAGAGGGAGCTGTGGACAGGGATTGCCTTAGAAGACCATGCCCACTGGCGCCCACGGTGCAAAGCTGGGAGTCTGTCCAGTATGCAGGGAGGCTGAGCAACGTGGCCTATGGGAAGGGAGAGCGTGGAGAGCAGTGCCAGGCAGGAACCTGTCGGTGAGGACTAAAGCTGAGGGGCCACCCAGCTCAGGCTTCTCCAACCATGGAGCCCAGGAGCTCTGCAGGGCCACCTTCCCTATCTGCCATCACTACAAATGCCAAGATTGTGACTGAGCTGTGGGATTGCCTGCAGCCTCCTGGGAAGGAGGCAAAAGCACAGACCCACAGATCCCATCATCAACAAATGCTGAGTGCTGGGGCTGCTTTCCATGTGAGACCCTGGACTGTGTGTGCCAGTCTGCTGGCATGCTCGGAAAATGCCAGTCCTGCTCTGGACCACAGAGGCAACATCTGTGGCTCCTCAGGATTCACACCTGGACACCCACCTGGGCTATGCCTGGAGGAGGCACTACTGAGGAGCTGACCCTTAACTGCGAAAACAGGGATGGCACCGAAAGAGAGCGAATGGTCCCACGTGTGGGAAAGTTCAGGGGTTTCTCAGAGACAGTGCTGTTCCTGGTCCCCAGGACTGGTCCACAGTGGTGTCTGGGGGGAAGGGGGAAGGGTCAGACAGTGCCTAGAGGGGTCAGGGGATCAGAGGGCAGGGACCAGAGGGCTAGGACCAGAGGCCCCAGGGGACCCGGGCACAGGGAGCAAGAGGGCCTGTGTAGGGCTTTGAGATCTGGAAGGGATCATGGAGAGGAGTGAAGAGGGAAGGGAAGGGATCAGGAGAAGGGAGTGGGTGAAGGGCTGGAGGTGACAGAAACTTGCTCTTGGAATACTAAATAGTTTCACATCGCAAGACAGATGGTTTGGAGTAGAATCAGGAGTCAAGGATGAGAAATGAATTCACACTAAATCATGAGGGGCTTTGAAGGACAGAGGAGCGGGGACCCGAGCTTTCTTGCTGCCACTACAGATATGACTCTAGATCACAGCAGACTGATGGCCACCACAGACATGGCCTGGTCAACAGCCTCCAAAAGGTCTTCATTCTGCCCTCAGGGAGGGACAATGAGTATGTGACACCCTAGCTGCTAATTTCTGGGACATCTGGACCAAGGAAAGCAGACTAAGAAAGGGAACTGGGTGAATTTCCTATGTGTCCCTAGAACAACTCAGCTCCCAGCACCCCAGAGCTGCCAGGCTGAGAGCCAGAGGCAAGAGCAACTCAGCTGCACAGAGCAGGGGGAGCGCTCAGTGCTGGGATGTGGAGCCCTGGGCTCTGGTTCTGGCTGTGATGCTCTCAGCCCACCCTGTGATGCCTAGCTGGGCTTTCCTCTCCACTGAGGCTCAGGTGGATGACCTCTCACATCTGTCCCAAGCTGACCCACCTTTTAGCCCCTGCCACAGAATCTGTCCCCCGCTGGACCTCAAGCTACAAGGACAAACCCTTCATCAGGGAACCCAGCATATTTATTGGTGAATGAGGGGACTTGAAGTCCTGTTGTCCAAAAAAAGACAAAAGACTGAGTTTTTTAAGGACTCAAGGAAGCTAGAGGGTAACAACAGCAGTGACAAGGGGACAGTGGTCATGTGACTATGGATTGGAGTGACTCTATGTGCTAATAGCATGGAGAAGCAGGTGCCATAGGAAAAACCCAGTTGCCGTGCACCCATCTGCTCTTCCATCGAGGGACTGACAGGTTCTGTGGACTGTGGAGTAATCTGTCTTTTGTGTTAGGGGTCAAAAGCCACTATAAAAAAGGAAATCAAATTGAGTCCTTCATTGGTTACTTTGACAAAGCACCATGACATTCACCATACACCATTCTCTCTGCTTGCCTTATGGGAAGTTTCATTAGTTGGCTAGGGCTACCATGACAAAGTACCCAGGTGAGGCAGCTTAAAGAATAGAAACTTAGTCGCTCATGGTTGGAGGCTGGAGGTCTGTGGTCAAGGTGTTCGCAGTTCCTGGAGGTCCACGATCAGGGTGGTGAATGGATCTGGAGCTCCAAGGTTGAGGTGTAGTCAAGCAGCTCTCTCAGAGGCTCCAGGCCTCCCTCCCTGGCTTGTAGGTGCCACCTGCTCCCTATGTCTCTTCTCGTGGTCTCCCTCTGTGTGTGTTTCTCTGGGTCCAAGTTTCCTCTCTTTTAAAGACACATCCTTAAAAGGATAAAAGCCTACCTGAAATAAGGTCACTTTTGGAGGTAACTTGGAGTTGGGACTTCAACATATAGACTTTGGGGGACATAGCTCGGCTTACAGCAGAGGATTATTTGAGAAGTATTTCACAGCAAGCTAATTTCAGCTGTGAATCCTGGCCCACTGGAGGTGGGAATGAACCATTACTGAGGTGACCAATCATGCCAGGATGCTCTTCAGGAGAGCTGCTTCATGGGACCCTGCAGGGTACAGGTGACCCTCAGGGTCAGGATCAGCACACAATCTCCAAGGAAGGAAGAGCTGGAGAAGAGAGGTGAGCAGAGGGAAGATAGACCCTTTCCCTCCACAGAATATTCCATGCCCATTTTCTTGGTTTAAAATAAACTGATACCAGCTTCTCCATACCTGGTGTGCTGTCCCAGGCCCTGACACCCTGCCAGCAAGTCTCCAAACCTCACCACCCACCCTCCACCTACTTATGTAGGGCCAACCCACCTTAGTAGCCCTGTCAAAGTCCATATCTGCTTCTTGGAAAGAAGGTGAGTCTGTTCCCCATCCTAATCTCAGCATTGAAGACAATGAGAAACAGAGTCTAGGAAAATTGGGAGGGTGAGGGGAGCCTCAGTTCAAGAGTGACAGTGACTCCATCCCCAGCAGGGCCACAGGACATTGAATCCCTGGGGGCCTGATGAGCCCTGTAAATAGAGGTTGGCTCAGGTGGTGACTGGGGTTTGTCTCCTTAGTAACACCAAATTGTTCAAGGGGACCCTGCTTTGGTTTGCTTTCTCTTCACAAGACACACAAGGGTGTGTGTGCACACAGATGGCACACAGCACAGAAACACACACACGTACATACAGCACAATATACACATTTAACAAACACCACACACAGCACTTACAACATATACCCAACACACATAATGCAACCACCTATGTGTAACATACAACACACAATATACATACACGTACAGTACACATAACACACTGCATTCCCTCAGTGTACAACACACACACAAATAACCTACAGAACACCCCACCCTGCACCCTTGCACCCCAGTTTCTGGTTGGGTGGTACAATGATTTGGAGGAAGGGGTGGCTGAGTGCCTGACTGGGTTTCTCAGTTCACCCTCCCCACTGCCCTGGACACCCAGTGTGGCCCAGTCTCCCTCCTCTGGAGAAGATGAGGGAACTCGGTCAGTGGAGTGTAGATGGCGCAGTCCTGGTTGGCTCCAGGCTCCGGAGTCAGTAACTCCCTGGAAGAGTGCAGTGCACTCCATAAACAGCCACCTGGGAGGCTTGTGGAGAAGGCGCTCGCATTAGCCCTGTGATCAGTCTGGGACCTCCCAGCAGGGCAGCTCTCCTGGAGTCATGGAGACTTCAGATTTGGCTGACAGCCATAGGCAACTTCCTGACAGCAAGAGAGACAGTGTGGAAGCCCTCCAGTTCACCAGGGCCAGCCTCACTGGACATTGTGGTATGGGAAGAGGTGGCATCTAGGCTGGCAACTTGAGACTCAGGTCCCTTTGGGGTGGAGGGTGCCTTTTCATCCTATGCCCTGGAGAACCCAGCTCTCCACTTTACTGCAGCCAATATGGGTTCTGCTTCCTTTTGAGAGTGTGGACACTCAGATGCCAAGTGGTTTAAGGGAAGAGGACTTTATGAAAAGCAGGGGAGGAGAGCATTGCCTGAGGAAATTCATTTTTCCCCTACCTAAGGATTGCTCTGAGCACTGTGCTGTTTCTTTAGAGATCTGGTTAACAGTTGACCCTCCACCTTAAATGGTCCCCATTCTAAATCTGTTGAACAGTTTCCTCCTCCAAGAAGTCCGCCCTGACTCACACTGCCCGATACCAGGCATTCCCTTCCACAAGCCCCAAAGGGCTGCCACAGTGCCAGTGCACTACCATGTATCCTACCTTTGCTTAAGTCATCTCTAACTGAGCCTGACACACAGCACCCAGAGAGCACGGGCTCTGCTGGCTATTTTACTGTTTTCTTTACACCCTCTGGAGCTCTCCACCACCCCAAGTCTCCTTCTCTTCTCTCCTCACAGTTGTGTCCCCACCCATGTGCAGACAAGTGCACACACTGCACCACCACAGATGTTTAGATGTGATAGACATTAAAACAGAAATCAGAACCTCTGCTTCATTAGAAAGACTCTTCAGGAGGCGGGAAAGGGGCTGGACTTTGGACCCACACTTGGGATGGCAGAGCAGGATTGGACTACCTTGCCTCATCTTTTCCTCAAAGGTGAGGATGATGAGGAACCCTCGCTGGCCCTCATTGTGCACTGTCTATCCACCTACACTCAGTCAGATGAATCATTCATCTAGCTTTTACTTCCTCCTTTTCATTCATTTGCTTCTTTAAGTAATCACAAGTTGTTTTCTTGAAAGCAATTCCTCATGTGTTCATTGGTCAAAAGCATTCCAAGGTCTGAACCATATAGATTACAAACTCCAGTCTGCAATGCAGGTCATACTTCCATTTCATAGGCCAGATGGTTTTGCCGAACTGAGGACATAAAAGGTGACACACTCGTGGGGCCAGGGATTTAGCTCAGTTGTTTCGCCACCTGCTGCACAAGCGCGAGTGCAAGGACCCAAGTTTGATCCCCGGTACCAAAAAAAAAAAAAAAAGTGACACACTCTTGTCACGTGAGGTCAGGTGATGTACCCTTGTGTAATCGAAAATCCAGACATGGGCTGGAGACCAAAGGGATGGGGTACTAGGCCTTCTGCTAGGTCCAGGCAAGCGCTTTGGCCAGTGCCTCCTGCTCCTGCTTCTCCGAATCCTCCCTAGGCCTTGGCTTTTCTCTGGGAATTCTTCCAACACACCTGTGGTTTCCTTTCTTCTCAATTTGATGCTTCAGCTGACATTATCAGGAACAAAGCTTGGTCCCCACTTTAAAAATCTGTGTGTAGAGCTCTCCTGTCTAGAAGGTGCTTGTAATGTGAAATTAAGGACGAGACTCCAGCTTTGAGGCAGCCGTTAAAGGAATAAGTAATGGAAAGTTGCCTTTCACATCTCACTCATTTTAGACACATTCTAATTAACTCTGCCAGAAAAAATAATTGCCTTAGATCAGGTCGATCTGATTGAGGATTGTAATAACCTCAGCTGCGTGGTATTTATATTCAGCTTCTGGTCTTGGGTGCAGTTACTATGTGGCTTGAATGCTAATTGTATGCCAAGTGGGGACAAGAACAACACTTAGGCACATCCACATGATATCTACTAGCTCTTAGTCTCCTTGTGAGGAGGTGCAGAGAGAGGTTTTCCGAGTTCATTTTAAGGTGATTGCTTGAAACGTGTTATTTCCCAGTAGAAATGAGGTCAGTGTTAGTGGTGAGCTCTCTGGTCGGAGAAAGGTTGCAGGAACATTCATGCAAGCTCTGGCATGGTTGGGAAACATCTGTAGACACAGTACTGTCATGGCCCTGGGTGTCAAAGTCTGTTCCCATAGGAGAAAGCAAGACAAGGAGGAGTGCCCTCCTGGGACAGGGCTCCAGTCAGAACCCAGAGAGATGGTGGGCTGAGCATGGGAGGGACAGGCCTTTCCCTCGACTGGCTGGTGGGGGCAGAAGCAGGTGGCTGTCAGCCCACGAGGATGGCTGGTGGCATCAGCTGCCCTGGCTGCCAGTGGTGGAGGAAGACCCTCCCAGGTGGGTCTCAGGCTGGGGTGGGCTGGGCTGGGCTGACGTCCTGGCACAAAGACTGATGATGTGACAAGGAGAATCCTGCAGCTGAGGTTAGTAACTAGCAGAGTATGGAAACCGCCTGGGAGCGGCCACACAGAGTGAGGAACAGATAGAGCAGGATGGGGTGAGAGGCGGGCTGGGGGCCCAGAGGAGGGAGCCCCTTGTCCTAGTGTTCTGGGAGCAGATTTCCTTCATGCGAGGTCTCCCTTTCCTATGTTCTCAGCAGTACAGTGTATTTTTTCAGCTTTTTTTATTATTGAACTTTATATACAAAATCATTTGATTTCAAATAAACAAATGTTCTTTTAAACTGAATTTTTTTTTACATCGACTGTACCATTCAAATGTTTTACCATCTTACGATTTCTTCAAAATCTGTTATTAAGGGTACATATAGAAAAGCATTTTTTAATAAATAGAAACAAAGGGAATTTTTAGCAGTACAATATTTTGATGTGGCAACTCTCGCCTTGCCTGCCCTTTCTGTCCCCTCCCCCTCTTGGTGCCCTGACTCCTCAGTGACCTGTCTGTGCCACCCCAGCCCTCCTGGGCACTCCTGCCCTCTCACTTGGACTCTTCCCTCCCTCTGTCTTGGGTGGCCAGGCTCTCTGGGCAGGTGACCCTAGTTCCAAGTGGGAAAGGGCTTTCATTATGCTAGTAATGACCGTACAGAGGGGCACCTGTGATGCTCAGTCATGCAAAGCAAAGGCAGGTAGAGTTAGGCAGGGTGGTGAGCTCCCGGCAGCCTGGCCCTGCCCAATAATCTGTCTTGAACTCACCCTTTCTGGAAGCAAACCTGGCCCTAGTCCTGAGCCTGGGTTTTCTAGAACCCCGGGGCTTTTCATGGCATCTTCCACTGCTGGGGGAGGAGCTAGACTAGACTAGGGATCGAGACGGGGTGGGGGGTGATATTGACGTCACTAGCTGAAATCTGTTGAATGCTCCAAGCAGCCAGGGACTATGCTGAGTATTTTAATTCACAATATCTTTTGAGTTTCACAGCAACCCTATGAAGAAGACACTCGTTTCCTCCCCCATGTCACAGATGAGAAAACTAAGGCACAGAGAGGTAGGTAATTTGGGGCTGTGGTGCTAAAATGTGTCAGAGTCAGGCTGTAAACTCAGAGCAAGTGATTCAGAAGCTGCCCTTGGGTGCAACTTTGTGCCAGGAAAGCCAAGGAGAGGCCTTCACATTCAGGGCACAGGAGTGGTGCTATCAGGCAAGGGCTTCCAAGTGTGATCTAAGCTGAGCAAAGGAAACAAAGGAGGCTGAGGAAGAAGAGAGACCCAGCACAGAGAACAGCAGGATGCACACAGCTAGCAGAGGGTATACTTCACTGAAGTTGATTAAAGTCAGCCTGAAGGCAAAGCAGGAGGGTCAGGGAGCTGCTGGAGACTGAGGAGGTGGCCTGGACAGAACCTGGAAGGGACAGAGTGGGAAAGGTGGGCACGAGGAAGCTGTCACCTTACCTAAGCAGAGGCCTGGGTAGCAGACAAGGCCGAGGGCAGAGGACAGAGGGAGGAGAGCAAAGTGGCAAGTGGGGTGGCCTCAGGTCTCCTCAGGGAGAGTCGGAGGTCACAGGAGCTCAGCTAGCAAAGAGCTATCTGCTGTCATTATCCGAGCCATCATCTGGTAATGTCACTGTGAACCAGGCACCCATGTGAGTATTCTGATTTTCCCAGCCTTTCAGGTCAGCTACTGACACTTCCACTTGCTAGGAGGAAACCAGGCCTGGACCAGTGAGGTGACAAATTAGCAAATTTCAGAGAGGGAATTTAAAACCAGGACTTGCCTGCTGCCTTAGCCATAGTCTAACCTGTGACAAAGCCTCCCAAGATAAGGGAGTGAAATTGGATGGGGCTGGGGTCCAGGGCAGGAAGTGAGGTGGTCCTGCTCCATGGTGTCAGGATGAGACCCAGACTGCTCCTGGTCACATAGATTGTGACAGCTCAGGGTGCTGTCTCCATGCCTTCTCAAAGCTGTGTGCTCACAATGTCACTGTCCTTGTGGGAAGACAGGCTCCAGGCAAATGGCACTGTTGTGAACAGGACAGTCTCTGATGAGGTCCTGCTGCTCAGCTCAACTGCCCAGTGGTCCATCATGTCACACGGCCAGCAAGGACTCTGGGGCACCATAGCAGGGGGTCTTGAGCCTGCTTCAGCTCAAAGCTGCCGTGTTAAAAGGAAGAGGCTTACATCTGTTGCCACATGGCATTGTGGTAAGCTCTGTGCATTTTCCCAGGGTGACCAGGGGCCTGGCATAGGCAAGGTAGAGCCTGGGCTTATCTGGGTAAGTGACAGCCAGGCTCCTGCTCCTGGAAGGTGTTTTTTTCATGACTCAGGGAGGTGAGGAGGGGAGCAGCAGATTGCATGGAGAAACTTCATGGAAACCATGTTGATAGAAGATGGTTGGAGGGAGATTCACGTTCTCTGAATATCAACAAAATCAGAGTCACCATGGAGAAAATATAAGTACACAAAATAAAGGACAAGAAAAGGAAGGGAAGAAAATTAAAATCAGTCGTTATTTCACCACTGAAATCAGCCTTGCTAATCTCTTTTCTCCTAAGCATAGTGGGTATACAGTCCTGTGTTTGGCTCTGCTCCTCTGGCCTGGAGGGAGAAGAGCTCATGTCTGCCTTGTCCTCTGTGCTGCAACCCCTGCTGACCAGAGACTGTCTTGTGAGCTATGGCCAGGGCCCACCTCCAAAAGCATACAGGGGAAGCGCTAGAGGGTCTCCAGGGCCCACTTCTGTCCTGCACACACATCCTGACTATGCTCTGGACCTCAGAGCTGACCCTTCCCATACATTCTCCTCTCTTGCTAGGACCATTGCCTGTTTCAGCCAGGAAGAGATATCACCGTGGGGCAGAGTGGGTCAGATGTCCAGGTGTCTCCAAGGAGGCACAGGGTCTGCCTGGGTCGGACAGAGAGTAACTGTAAGTGGTCTCCACAGTCTCCCTCTGCCCTCAAGGAAAACACCACACCCTCTGGGCTGAAGTGGCCCCCACCCTGCTGGATCCTCTGGTTTCTGTGCCTCTCCCTTCAGCCCAGAGGTGCCAGGGAACCTGTAGGGTGTGGTTGCCCGACTTCATTCAGATAGTCAAGGTGGTACAATTTCTTTCTCCTCCAGCCTCTGAAGACCACACAGTGGTTTCGCCTCTGTGCAATAAGGGCAGTCTCCTAGGCAAGGTGAGGGTGCCCTGGGTCCAATCTCAGGCTCCAGCTGTTGGACCCTACTTCCATGTTTCTTTACGTCTGTGCAGACTTTGGTCTCTGAGAAGGTTGGGGAGACTTGTCTTCTCACTCAGCAGCACTGTGGTCCTTCGCCGTGCCCCCATGCCTGGGCTATCAGCTTCAGTAACAGTGGCCAACATTGCTGTGGTGTGACAGTGCAATTTCACACATGCTCCCTACATGTGTTGTGTGTCTAGGGAGTATCCATAGTGCCCACTATATGCTGTTGTATAAACACTCACCTAGTATGTCACCTGTAGTGTGCACCACAGTGATTGTGCAAGTAAGCACCATGGTAATATGCACTCACTGGGAAAGTCAAGGAATTACCCCGCAATGCAACAGCAAGAAATCAGGAGCAGCCTCCATCTGTTACCTAAAAGGCCTGTGGATATTTTCACTGAGGACACAGATTTTTGAAGAGCTGTGGACACAAAAGCCATCAGTCAGCCCCCACAGTCTGTCTTGCTCATAATGAACGCAGTGGGCCATGAGAGCCCAAAATTGGGACAGGCCTGACCCCTGTTATAGAGTCATAATACCAAGAAATCCAAGGAGAGACTCTTGAAAATCCCCCACCTCAGCCAAGATAGTAGAGAAGCAGCAATATCTTTCTAGGTCAGAACACTGCCTCCAATCCCCAAGAAGGCAGGCATTATGTTTCCTCTTGTGTTCCTGTTCAGTTTCCATTTCCCCTGCAAAGCCAAGGGGAGCTTTGCCAATGAAGATGGACCATGGATCTATTAACCTCTGGAAGTTCAGGAAGCTATGGCTTGGAGTGCAGGTGTCAGGCAGACCTGATGCCTCTCACAGGTTTGCGTTCCCCTCAGTGCCTGCCACCTATGACACTTCCCTGTCTTTCTTGCATGTAACTCGCTTACTCTCTGTCTTACCCCTCCTACTGCCTCTGCTGCCTCATATCTAAAAGTCCACAAGACATCAGATTCTCTCCCATTTCTTTCCACTGACGCACCCCAGTATCCAGGACTCTGCTGGGTACATGTGAAGTGCTCAATAACTATTTGTGGAGAAGTGAATAATTCTGAGGGAGGTAAGAGACACTGTTTTTAGCTGGAAAGAGGAATTTGACAGTGTTGACACTTATCCTAGGTCAGAGCCAAGACTCAAAGTCACTTAGAAAGTGACAGTATCAGACCATGGAAACAGGGTGAAGGATGCCAGGATAGATGAACAGCTCACAAGTGCCCACAAAACAGTTGTCAAGGACTCCTTAATGAAGTGCTGGGAGAGGACCCTAGGTAGATCGCATGCCTAGCCTGAGAGGGCACCACATAAGAAAAGCATCTCCTGAATAACTATGGCTGTTGTCTCCAAGATTAATTTATGCCCATTGTTGGAGATTTGGAAATTACAGAGAAGCCAAAACACAGGAGCAAAATTCCTACCTAATCCCACCATGCAGATGAAATCATAATTAACTCTCTTGTGCTTTTTCTCTAGCCAGAGGCATTTAATAGTTCTGCAGTTTCTGAGATTATTCTACAAAAATGAGGTGGCTGGACATTTATGCCTATTTTGTATCTATATGACTGTTTTGTAGCTTTGTTTACTTAAGACTTTATTAGGAATACCTTTTATGTCTTTAGATATTTTTGTATACTGTAAATTTTAGTGAGTTTATATAATAAGGTGCAGAACTCGCAAGCTATTTAAGTTATATACAATTTTTACCATTATAAGTTTCACCATAATAGAAACTGGTTTTATTTTTTTTAAAAGAGGAATAGAAACCAGGAATAGAAAGCTCTCCTCTGAGAGCTTGAAGGAATAGGGAAATGGAAATAATTTATGGAAGAGTTTCTGCAGAAATGTGGGGGAGACCAAAGAAAAAGGTTAAATGAGCCAAACTTGGAGGTCACCCTGTCACCTCCAGGGCCCAGGGCCCAGTGTCAGTATGAATGATGTCACCAGATGCAGGCTGATGCCACACTTCAGAGCCCACAGCATCCCCTGCAGTGACAGAGCCCAGCTCATGGAGGGGAAGGAGCCCAGCCCACTGTGCTTCTGAGCTCTTGGGGGTCCAAACCCACCAAAGCTAGGGATCTCACCTCCTGAGCTACACTCACAAAAATATGAAATTGGAGTCCATTGTAGCCTCTTAAACTTCCTCTTATAACTACAGGAAATATGGGCCATAGAAGGATATGTTGAATGACCCTATGAGGCATCAAACAAATCCAGAAAGTGAGATATATATATATAAAGCTATATGAGTGTGTATGTCAGTTACCTGGGTGGCTGTGCCATGACATAAGTGTGTGGGAAATGAAATGAGAGGCAGCCCATGTAAGATATGAACATTTAAAAGATCAAGAGCCAAATGCAAGTGTGAGCTTTGTTTGAATTCTACCACAATCAAACCAACTGCAAAAGACATTTTTCAATGGAACAATAAGGAAATGTAAATATAGACTGATACTGAATTACCATTAATTTTGTTTGGCATAGTAATGGTATTATAGCCATGGTATTATATTGCCATTAGTTTTTAAAGTCACATACTAAAGTAATTCAGAAGGAAATGTTTTAAAATCTAGACCTAGCTTTATAATATTTTAGCAAAGAAAAAATTAACAGATAGAAAAATGTGAACAGACAAATTAGGTGATAGAAATATGCAGACTTGTTCTGATATTCGGTTATCGCTGTGTTTTGGACATGGTATGAATGTGTCACCCAAGGGTTCATGTGCTGAAGGTTTGGTCCTCAGTGTGGGAGAGTCGGGCAATGGCACCTTTGAGAGGGGGTGCCTAGTGCAGGGTAATTAGGTCACTGAAGGCATACTCTCAGAAAGGACCAAGGGAGGTCTTGCAGGATCCCAGTCACTTCCCACAGGAAAAGCTTGTTGTAAAAGAGCAAGACTGGCTCTTCCCACTCTCTGGCTTCCTGCCTGGCTCTGTGATCTCTTCCTCTCATATCCTCTGCCTGATGCCCACCATCATGGGGCCTTCTCTGAGACCAAACAAATGAGGCCTTCCAATTTTAGACTTTGAGCTTCCCAAACTGTGAGCCAAATAGACCTCTTTTGATTATAAGTACCCAGCCATGGGTATTTAGTTATAGCACTGGGAAATGGACTAACGGTGTTACTTTCATATATGTTTGACATTTTTCCTAGTAAGGGGTTGACCCGTGTGTGAGTTATAAGTTCTGAGAAGCTGGGAAAACTACCAACCATTCTCAGACACTGGCACAGGAAGGGGAGAGAAGTGGTAGAGATTTTAGGGAGAGAAGAAATCTGAGGAGACTCCAGACAGCAAAATCATCATGCAGGTAGGATCATGGTCAGGCAGGGCAGCGTGGGACCTGCTGAAAGGGGCATATTCAGCGTGGGTGCTGCCCGCAAGAGCTGCAAAGTGTGTGCACAGAAGCAGCAGCAGCAGCAACAGACAAGCCCAGCATAGGTGCTCCGTCACAGGGTGGGGTTGTCTCCAATGGCCTTGGAATAGCAACAGGAGTTCAGGTTTGGCACATCGAGGTGTCCAGTGAGCCAGAGGCCAGAGCTCTACAGCCCAGCTAGTGTTCAGCAGCCGTGGCTGATAACATCACAGAACTGTCGGATGCCTGGAGAGCTCTGCTCCAGAGAGGCTGGGTAGGGATCTGGGGTGGTCAAGCCAGTCAGTTGTCTGTATTCATGTGTGTGGTATGCATGTGGGGTATGTGTTGAATGTGTATTTGTAGCTGGGGTGTTAATGTGCATGTTATGTGTGCAATGTGGGTCATTTGTGTGTTTGTGCATGCATGTGTGCACACAAGTCACATAAAGGGCCTTTCTCACTGGGAGAAGCTGAGTCTGGTGCCTTACAAGTCCTGCTGGTTCCACACAGCCTTTGCAAGAATGTGGAGCCATCACTCACTTGATGCTGATTTCACAGGGACTAGGGAGCCCTGACGGCATACTGACCCTATGAGAGACAGCCCTGCTCCCATTTCTTTAGGTCAGGAGGGATACAGCTGTTCTTCACACCCACTCTGTCCTTGACTATTATACTGTGGAAAAGCCATGTTCATATTTACCTTAGTGTAAGGGGGCATAGGTCTCCCTGGGAACCTGATAAAAGCCATTGTCTTTCATTTCTCCTCATATAAAACCCACAAATCCCCACATACAAATATCCATGGAAATTTTCAGAGAAGCCACGAATTCCCCAAGGCCAGATGGTGGAATTCTAGGACTCCCTGTGGAAGAGGTTCTCAAAACAGTGTGATGGGAGGAGACAGGTGGAGGTCAGCTGTGGGAGCCCAGGGGATCCTCTGCAGGTATTGACCAGCTAGGCTTTGGAGGGCAACCAGTTCTGGATTCTAGACCCCACAGGGCTGGGCTGAGCCCAGGGTCAGGATCTGAGTCTGCTGACTGCGTGCCTGTGCCATCCTATACCAAGGGCTTCAGTGTGGAGTGCCAGGCCCTGAGTGTCCTTGTCCAGTGATTTGAGGCTGGAGTGCTGGGCTCCTTGATGTGGTTCAGGTGATGCTGAAGAGGGCAGGACCCTGGTTATCAGCACTGAAGGGCATCACCACGGCAGTGCAGAATTTCCACAAGCTAACCAGATCTCCTGACCGACGGGAGGCTGGGAAGGCCTGGGTGGAGGCCCTCATGGGAAGGGTTCCTGCTGGGCAGCCTCATCTGCTCTGGCTTGGTTCTCAGCAGTAGATTCATGTCACAGATGTGGCCAAACACTGGGTTCTGATTTTATCCCCATCAGGCTGATTTAGATTTGGAAAAACTCAGCTGTCCTTGCCTATTTGGCTTTGAGGATGGAAAACATGGCTCTTTGAACATCTTTCCCTTTGGCAGGAGGCCTGAGTGAGACAGGAATGTGGGGCTTCCTGAAGAGCTGCCATCTCTTCTCATCTTTGTTCCTCTTTCTCATTACTCTACTGACAGCCACAGTTCCCCAAAGGAGTGAGATGTTAGAACAACTGAGTTTCTCTACCTAGATGTGTTGTTGGCCAGGGGAGCACTGGGCAGAATAGTTGGGCAAAGAGGGAGGGGCCTCTGTGACCTCATAGTCCAGAGACCCAATCTGCAAAATCAGAAAGCTGAACTCTCATGAGGGAAGCTGAGGTCAACAGCACCTCCAGGTTAATCAGATAATGACTACTAAGAGCTAAGATTTTATTGACTTTTTACTAGGTGCTAGATACTAATCTAATCATGGTGCCAGTTAACGTACTCATTTAATCCTTCCAGCAATCTTGTTACATATGTTTTACAAATGACCAAAGAAAGGTGTAAGAAGGTTAACCTGTTTCCCATTTAGAAAACAAAAGTGTAACTTGATGCCAGTGTTCATTTAATTTTCAGGACTCAAGAATACTATATTTTGAAAAGGGAGCTACTACTGCTAAAAACAAGATGTTATAAATAGAATGATGTCCTTTGTTTCCAAAGACTATACTAGAGTGATGCAAAAAATATTAATAAAAGTGAGCTATGTTGTGGCAAACTTTAGAGGTAAGGTGAGGACTGTAATCTGAGAATTATCTCAGAGTATACACTGGTGCAAGTGCCACCGACAAATGTTCTTGGGCAAACAGGAAATGAGTTAAGAAATTTGACTGGAAGTCCCATTTGATCCCGCTTTTCCACTGCTGGGGATCTTCCCCAAAGAATTAAAAGAATCATACCACAGTGATATATGTGTGCCCATGTTCATAGCAGCGCAGTTTGTAATAGCTAAAACTTGGAAACAGCCCAAATGCCCATCAACTGGAGACTGGATAAAGAAAATGTGGGGTTTTTTATAAAATGGAGTACTACTCAGCCATAAAAAATGAGAAATTAGAGACATTTATAGCTAAGTGGATGCACATTGAGGCCATACTCTTAAGTGAAATAAATAGGACACACATGTGTAAATACCGAATAGTTTCTCTGGTGTGAGAAACTGAAAGTGTAAATAAGGACTAGATGTATAATAGGTCATGTGAAATAGGAAGAAAAGGGGCAAAGGGGAAGGAAGTGGGAGGGCTAAGGGAAAGGATAGAAGGGAATGGGATTAATATGAGAAAATGGAAAAATAGGAACAAAATCTTTGTAAATAGGGAGGACTGGAGGGGTTGAAGGGAGGGCTGGGCAAGGGTGAAAAATAAGAACCAAGAGAGACTATGTAAAGGTGCAAATTTCCAATGATGAATGTCATTATATTGTATACCTAAAATGTAGCAATGATTAGAATGAATAATCGATAATGCAAAATGGGAAGAAAAGGTCCAAAGGGGTAGGGGTAGTGGGAGGGGCAGGGGAAAGGAAAGAAGGGAAAGGAAAAAATGATGAGAAACGGAAAAAATGGAAATAAAGTCTTTGTAAATAGGGAAGGGGGGAGGGCATGAAGGGAGGGCTAGGAATGGGGAAAAAATAAGAACCCAGATGCATTGTGTAAAGGTACAATTCCCAGTGAGAAATGTAATTGTGTTGTATACCTACAATGTACCAATAAAAGAATTTAATACAAAAAAAAGAAATTTGTTAGTAAGCACCCATGTTTGAGCCCAAGAAGTATGAGTTCAGAGTCCAAGAGAATTCAGACAAACCAGTAATTTAGAAGAATGGGACTGCCCTCAGGAGCAGGTCCGAATGTTTTGGAACCTGGGGATGGACTTTCACTTCCAGGAACTACAGGAAAACATGGAGCAGCCCCACTCTGGAGAACAAATACAAAACCTGGAGAAACTCTCACAGTTCACTGACAGCATTGGAGAGCTCCCCACAGAAGGAATCCAGACAGAAGCAAGGTGTCCGGCTGCTCTTCCCCAAGGATATGTGCAATCCCAGAAGAGGAGCAAAGCCATTGGCCAGTGGGAGAAACACAAACTGGAGTGATTGGCCCTCCAGAGTGGCTGCAGCAAGTACCTTGGGTCAAAACGGGTTGCTCCCTGAGTATCAGGGTGAACCAGCAAGAGAGCAGGTCCCACAGGCTCTGAAGCCCAGTTGTGACCCATTCCAAACTTGCTTGGATTAAGCTGGCCAGAGAAGTGGACAGATTCTTTGATACATATGAATTACCAAAGCTGAATCAAGAAGATATAAAAATTCTAAATAATCCAATTATCAGTCAATGAAATTGCAGAAATGATTGGAAAAAACAAAACAAAACAAAACCTACCAACAAAGAAGAGCCCAGGTCCTGACAGATTTACTGCTGAAATCTATAAGAAATTTAAAGATCTAATGCCACTACTCCTCAAACTCTTTAATGAAATTGAAAGGGAAACAATACTTCCAAACTCATTGCTGGAAGCAAGCATTACCCTGATACTGTCGCCTCTGGTTTCCAGCCAGGAAACCAAAGATACTGGATCTGGGGGATGAGCACTGCTGCTCTGCAGTCCAGGCAGCCCATCAGGATTGTAAACTCAGCAGCAATAAAAAATTAGAGGGACAAAGTTTAACAAAAAGAAGACACTATTTTAAAGAGGGAAAGGAAGGGGGAGAAAGGAGTAGATGGCTACCCTGATAAGAAAGAATCAAGGTAAGGGGCTCCAGAAAGATGGAGGGCCCATGGGTTCTTTGTTTCTGGTTGCTTTTATGGGGGTGGGGGAATCAAAGACCCTTCCCCCAACCCAGAACTTGCCATACTGGATTAGTTTCTAGACACCTCTGCCTATCGTCATTTCTTCTGGCAGTCCATGTGCAGCTTCTTTCTGTCTGTTTGTTTACTTGTCCTAGGTCTACCTTTTAAGGCCTTACCTTTAGGGTGGGTGGCTAGTTGGCAAGACGGTACCTTATTTATGCTTAGCTTAGAGTCAGTAAGGGGGTGTGTAGATATTTATTGTACTCTATAATGACCCTAGAGTGAATAATATAGTGACTCTAGAGTGAATACACACACACACACATATATATATGTTAGTGCATAGGTGTGAGTAAAATAGGTATGAGTACAAAGTTACTCAGCTCCCCACCTTGTTTCCTCTATATTCTATTGGATGTGGGGGCAGCTTATCATTTGTGCACTTTCTGTCTGTGTCCTGCCTGTCAGCTCTTTTTCTGGTCTTTTGGTGAAAGTCCAGGGCCATTTAGTGCCTTTCTTTGTCTGTTTTTTCTCTTTCTCTACCCCTGTCCTGACCTATTACCCAGTGAGGTTTCTCTAGTAAAGTTTGTTTTTAATTGCTTCTCATCAGGATTAGCTAGAAGACCTAATGAGGGCCCTATTCTACAGACCCCTGGCCCTACAATACCAAAACCAGAGAAAGATCCAACCAAAAAAGAACTACAGGCCAGTCTCCTTAATGAACATAGATGCAAAAATCCTCAACAAGATATTGGCAAACAGAGTGCAGTAAATCAACAAAAAGATAGTATACCATAACCAACCAGGACTCATCATAGGTTCGATATATGCAGACTGATAAATATAATACACCACATTAACAGAGCCAAGGACAAAATCCACATGATCATCTCAATAGATGCAGAAAAAACATTTGAGAAAGTCCAACATCCATTCATGATAAAAGCCTAAAGGAAACTGGGATAGAAGGCCTTTATCTCAATCTGATGAAAGCCATCTATGACAAACCAACAGCCAACATCATACTAAATAGCCAAAAACTGCAAACTTTCACTCTAAAATCAGAGACAAGACAAGGATGCCCACTACCACCACTCTGGTTCAATACATTTCCGGAAACATTAACCAGAGCAATTAGACAATAGAAAGAAATAAAAAGAGTATGGATAGAAAAGGAGGAAGTTAAATTGTCATTATTTGCTGATGACATGATATTTTACATAGAAGATCCCAAAAACTCCACCAAAAGACTCCAAGAATTAATAACCAAATTTGGTAGCATAGCAGGATACAAAGTCAACACTTAAAAATCAATACCATTCCTGTGCATGAATAATAAACTCACTGAGAGAGAAATTAGAGAAACCACACCTTTCACAATAGCATCAAGAAAAATGAAATGTACTTAGGAATCAAGCTAACAAAGGAAGTGAAAGACCTATACAGTGAAAACTAGTACTCTGAAAAGAGAGTTCGAAGATGATATCAGAAAATGCAAATATATCCCTTGTTCTTGGATAGGCAGAACCAATATAGTGAAAATGGCCATACTTCAAAAACTGTTAAACAAATTCAATGCAATCCCAATCAAAATACCAATAGCATACCTCACAGAACTAGAGGAAACAATACTAGAATTCATAAGGAACCAGAAGAGACCTACAATAGCAAAAGCAATCCTGGGCAGCAAAGGCAAGGCAGGGGGCATCACAGTCCCTGATTTAAACGTGTACTGCAAAGCTATCATGATAAAAACAGCATGGTACTAGCAAAGAAACAGACTTGAGGATCAATGGAACAGAATAGAAGATGCAGAAACAACTTTACACTCAGCTACTTATATTGACAAAGGGTCAAACACTTTCACTGGAAGAAAGATAGCCTCTTTAATAAATGGTGCTGGGAAAACTGGTTTTTCCACATGCCGAAGACTGAACCTAAATCTGTATCTCTTACCATGCACTAAACTAAAATCAAAATGGATCCTTCTCCATTGTTGGTGGGAGTGTAGATTAGCACAACCACTATGGAAATCAGTATGGAGATTCCTCAAAAACTAAAACTAGAGGTTCTATTTGACCCAGCTGTGCCCTTTCTAGGTAACTTCCCAAAACAGTTAAAAGCATAATACTAGAGTGATATATGCATAACCATGTTTATAGCAGCACAATTTATAATAGCTAAATCTTGGAAACAGTGCATATGCCCATCAACAGAGGAATAGATAAAGAAATTGTGGTATTTATGTAGAATGGAATACTACTCTGCCATAAAGAAGGGTAAACTTCCAAAAAAAAAAAAGGGTAAACTTGAGTCATTCTTAGGAAAATGGGTGACCTTGAGACTATAATGTTAAGTGAAATAAATTAGACACACAAATTTAAACATCAGATTGTTTCTCTTCTGTGAGAAACCAAAAGTATAAATAAGGAGCAAAATGGAGGAGATATTAGGAAGTAGGAAGAACATATTCAAATAGGAAGAGAAACAAGGGAGGAGGAAGAGGAGGAAGTGAAGAGAGATAAAAAAGAGAATGGAAGGGGAAAAATGAACAAAGCTTTTGTAGGTGGGGAGGGGAAGCAGTGTTGAAGGGGAGGAGAGGGGATTTAAAGAAGAATTAAGACATGTTACGTACAGGTACAAATTCCCTATGATGAGTATGATATTATGTATGACAAATATGTACTTATAAAAAGAAAACTTTAAAAAAAGAACAATATTGGAACAACTAGTGAAATGTTAACAGTTTTGTTAATTAGGTAATAGTATTGTGTTAATGTTAATTCCCAAG
Source organism: Heterocephalus glaber (assembly GCF_000247695.1). The sequence continues at coordinate 19,335,530 of NW_004624775.1, read as the reverse complement.
TTGGGAATTATACTGTTATTATATAAGAGGGCATCTTATTTTTAGGAACTACCCAATAAAGTATTTAAGGGTAAAAAATTTAAAAAGAAGATATATGAGGTATGATTTTAAAAAACGCAGCAAATGTTTAAATTTTAAAAATATTTTTATAGTAAAAGACATACTGCCACTAATCCCCCTCAAATATGCCATCACTCTTGCCGTTCCTGAGGCAGTCTGGAAGTTCTCTTTCATGAGTGTCTTTAATTTCATTGTTGTGACTGCCACATCCTGAATTGACCCAAAATGTTTACCTTTCATGGTCTTTTTGACTTCGGGGAAGAGCCCGTTGCCAGATCTGGGGAGTAAGGCGGATTAGGACACACTGTAATATTTTTATGAGCCTGACTTTCTGGTGAATAGCATTTGGCAGCAGCATTCACCATACTTTTGATGACCCCTCATAATAATATGAAAACTGCTTCACAAAGTGGCACGACGATGGGTTAAGTGTTTTTGAAGCAAGGGGAATATTTTGAGAGGGATACATGGTGATGTGTCCTTTACTGTAATAAATTTAATATTCCCCATATATTTTGACCACCCACTGTATATGGAGCCAATAAGCATGTGAAAGATGCTCACCATTTAAAAAAATTTTTTTAAGCTTATTAAAACATTTTTCTCTTTATTTGTGGTTTGGGGACTAAACGCAGGTTCTTCACCTGAGCTGCAACCTCGCCCTTTTTTATTTTTAAGGTAGCTTAGGTACTTGGTAAGTCACTAAGTTGCCCCAGCTGGGCTCAAATTTTCAGTCCTCCTGCCTCAGCCTCCCAGAGTGCTGGAATTACAGGCACGTGCCACCACACCCTTTTCTTGTCTTGTCTTTTTTTCCACTTATAATTCTCAATGTTGGGAAGGACTCAGAGCACCAAAACTTTCACATCTTGCTAGTAAGAAAGTAGAGCAGTGTGGCCACATTGGAAAACAATTTGGCCATTTCTTATAAATTAAACCTACGTTTCCCAAACAGTGCAGCGATTTTATCCACAGGTGTTTGCCCTCCTAGCTGGGTGCGCCTTGGTGTGCCCACATGAAAACTGGGATGTGAATGTCTCCATCATATCTTCCTAACAGACTGACCAGGAGTGACCCTACTGCCCACACACCGTGGAGTGGATATATAATTGTGCACATTCATTTAGTGTACTCAGCAACAAAGAGGAGCCAGCTACCGATACCTGCAACAAGGAGAAGGAGGAGCTCCTAAGTGCAGAGTGGCAGAAGCTGGGCTCAGAAGGCCATGGCATGTGAGTCATTGATAGAGCACCCTAGAAACGCAAAATGTTAGGAACAAAACTGAGCAGCAATCAACAGAGCCTGTGACTGGAAGAAGGGATTCCCTATAAAAGGGAAGGGAACTTTACAGGGAGATAGAATCGTGCTAGGTACTGAGTCACAACTGTCCACATCTGTCAAAACGCACTGTTAAAAGTGTACATTGTACACTTGAAAAGACTGCATTTTACTCTTTGAAAAGTAGACAACTCATCCCTGGGTATCCTCAGGGAGCTGGCCGCAGAGCTCTTTGCAGATGCCAAATCCGCAGATGCTCAAGTGCCTTAAATAGAAGGGCACAGTATTTTACATATAACCTACACATACCCTCTCATGTAATTCAGATCATCTCTAGACTACTTATCATACCTAACACAATGTGAATGCTATGTAAATAGCTGTTGTACTGTACTGGTTTTTATTACTGTATTTTTCTGAATATTTTTGTGTATTTTCAAGCTATAGTTGTTTGAATGTAGTAATGTGAAACCCATAAATATAGAGGACCAACTCTACCTCACAAAGTATAATTTAAGAAACATTCTAAAAACATGGCCACAAACCTAGATGACTTCATCCCCAAACTGTTTCAAATATTTAAGAAGGAGTAATGCTTACCTACAAAGAACAAAAATTTTTCCAAAGAATGGAAACAGATAAAACCTTTCTTATTTTCTCAGACCAATGCAAGCTTGATCCCAAAACTACAAATCAGTATAAAAAGGAAATTTACAGACCAATCTCACTCATATGTTGTGCAACAATTCTACATAAAATACTAGCAAACCAAAAGCAGCTATATATATATATATATATTTTGGTACTGGGGATCAAACTTGGGATCTTGTGCTTGCAGGGCAGGTGGTGGAACAACTGAGCTAAATCCCTAGCCCTAACAGCAATATATTTTTAAAAACTATATATCAAGGGCAAGTTGGGTCTCTTCCAAGAATACAAGACTAACTTAGTATATGAAAATCAGTCAGTGCAGTTCACCACATTGACAGAGTGAAGAAAAACCATACGGTTATCTCCATAGTTGCAGGAAAGGCACTTCATAAATATCTTCTCTCTCTCTCTCTCTCTCTCTCTCTCTCTCTCTCTCCCAATCAATCTTCAAATCCAGGGGCACTCTCTCACTGAGCAAAGTCTCCAGTCATTTTTTACTTTTATTTTGAGACAGGGCTTCCCTAAGTTGGCCTGGCTGGACTCAAACTTTCAATTCTTCTGCCTCAGCCTCTCTCAGTGTTGGGATTACAAGCATGCACCACCATACCTGGCTCCATTAGTAAATTTTTAACCATGCCTGCCTTGCGAAGCACAAGGTCCTGAGTTCAATCCCTGGTATGAAATAATAATAGTAATAATAATAATAATAATAATTTTTTGAAAAACTCTTAGCAAACTAACTAAGGCAAAACTATTAGTCTGCTAAGGGTACTTTATAAAAACCTATAGCAGATCTAATGGAATATTAAAGCTCTGCCTCTGAGGTCAGTGAAGAATGGCTGCCCTCACTACTTATATTTAACATTTTGTTAGGATAGGAAAACAAAAAGTATAGCTGTCTTTCTCTTTCAAATAATATGACTGTGTATGCAAGTAAATTACTTAGTTCTATATATTATTGCAATAAATTGTCAGATACAAGATAAATACAGAAAATACAAAGATAATTACTTTCCCTTGGCAGCAATAACATAATATAAACTTTAAAGGTAGATACTGAATATGATAGCATGTAAAAGCAAATGGGACAGATCTTCAAGGCAATGAAATGATATTGAGAGAAACTACAGCAGGCCTAAATAAATGAGGCATGTACAATTGTGGGCTGAAAATATGTAGAGAAAAGGGCAGAGGGCAGGGAGAAAACTTGGCAACAATATTATGCTTTGGTAGTAGGATGGAACTTGATTGAAAGAGTCAGTAAAAAACCCCAAAGTCCCCCCAGACCTCTGTGAGGTATGCTGAGGAGTATTCAGCAAGCTGGTTCAGACTTCCCAGGGGACATCGCCCACTGCCAAAGTGAGAAGCGTGATGTGCAAGCCTGGCCAGCAACATGACAAGACTTCTCACAGAGCCAGGACACGGGTTAGTGCCAGCATAAAGCCAGGAGACGGGATGGAGTGATTTTATTTAGAGAATTTACTCATTGCCACGGTCGAGCCACAGGGGAACAGCAACTGTGTCAATTAAATATGCAAATGAAGAAGGATGAAATGACCTCCCTCCTACCTTCTACCATGCGCGGAAATAGATCCTAAATAAGTGACAAATTGAAATGTGACAGGTGTGACAATAAAACCTCGTAAACACATAGGAGACTTGTTTGGGGACCTTGATGCAAGAAAAGACTTTTACAGCAGGACACAAACAGCACTGGCCCCAGGTTGGTCAATGGCACTGGATTAAAACAAATGGTGTCAGGGGCCAGGTGCGGTGGTGCACACCTGTAATCCCAGCACTCAGGAGGCTGAGGCAGGAGGATCACCACAAATTTATGTAAGGCCAGCCTGAACAACATAACAAGACCCCGTCTCAAAAAATAATAAAATGAAATTTTAAAAAATGAATGGCATCAGCCTCAGTGTGAGCTGAGTACAAAGAGTTACTTTGGGGACCCATGGTCCCCACAGAGAAAACTGGCGCTCCACCCCTGTTTGTGGTGTCTGTAACTCAGGGCCTACAGGGAACTCAGAGTAGGACAATTTCCCAGACCTCAAGGACAGATAAAGCAGGGAGAAGAGGTGAGGATTTCAGACAGGTGTGTCCCCCGGCTGACCCTGTTCTTCCTGGCCGTCTGGAAGCTTCTTCCACAGCCCTGCCTCAGCAGTCGCACTGCAGTTCTGCACCACAGGTCTCTGAGGTAGCAAATGTTTTATGAGCAGCTGAGGAAAGTCTGAGACAAAGAGGTGAAGGTCGTCAGGATGAAGCTGGCACTGGTGTCACACAGCACACAGCGGTGGCCAGGTCTCATTGATCCAGGCCTTAGATGAGTGGGGTCACTATCTGTGTGACATCTGAACATGACAAGATGCACAGACGTCAGCAGGGAACCTCTGGAACTTTCCCTAAGGGCTGACTGAAGAGGCCACAAGCAGATTACTGATGCTACCTTGCCAAGCAAAATTTCCAGGCAATTTTATTCTCCCCCCGGCCCTTGTCCTTTTTCCTCCTCTCTCACTAACCTCTGTGTGTCTCTACTCCATTTAATTTCTGATTTTCTCCCCATTTTGTGCTGAGCTCCCAATTCCTAATTCTTTCTACCTCCATATTTGTGGTTCCTACTTTGTAGTCCTCAATCCCTCCTTTCAGTCTCTTCTAGTCTTTCTCTGCCTCTCCCTTTGTCTAGATGTCTTTCCCATCTCTCTCTCATTTGTTTCTCTCTCTCTCACTAGCACTTTGTCTGTGGCTCTCCATTTCCCTCTCTCCCTTTCCTCCTCCACCTCCAGTTTTGTTAGATCCCAGGGGAGAAGACGGCACAGCGGCACAGCGGGCCTGCCTCTCGCCCTGTTCTCATTTTCTCACTTCGGTAGACACAGCAGCCCATAAAACCACCCATAATTCCCTGGGGCCTTTGTGACAGAAATGAGCCAGAGACTTGGGGATGGATGCTTGGTGTAACACACAGCTACACCAGGGTCAAGCATCCAGCAGCAACAAGAGACATGTTACTGTAAACCAGGCTATGTCATGATGGTTAGATTTTGTGCGTGGTGAGAGCCACCATGAGTTCACATAGGTTTACTGGCTGCTGAGCCACTGCATCCTGTGACCACAGAAGCAAGAGGGAAACACAGAAAGTGGAAGAAATCAGGCATTCAATGAGTCTTTAAAACCTTTGGCCAGAGTAAGCTTGCTGCTCTGTACATCTATTTTTCCATCTTAAAATTCCAGACTATAGCCCAAGTTATTTTTTGCCACAGAAAATATTCATACACTTTTCTCTTGTCGGTGGAAAAAAATAGCACAGAATCCAACTGCAGTATGGTTCATTAAAACAATTTTTAAAATCACTTAGAAAATTAGATAACAAGAGATCTGTTGAGTTAATGGCATGCCTGAACAATTTGTGAGTTGACAGATTCTTGATTAAATTAATTAGTCAGGGTTAACTGTTTTAGCTGCCAGCTCAGCTTGGCTGATGCTGCAGTAATGGGAGTTATGACTGTTTGCTCGGATGGTCAGGCCAGATCTTCAGAGCAGAAACACAAGGGTGAGGGGGAGAAGGAGTGGGGCAGTGGCCGAGATCACAGCCACTGTGTGGACACCTGGCCACACTTTCATAGGCCTCAAAAGTCCCGTGGAATAACTAGTGATCCCCACACTGCAAAGAATCTCATTTCCCAGCAGCTTAGAGAGCACACACTTCCTGTCAACTACTTCCTGTGTCTCATCTCTCTCTGGTCACTGTCATCCCCACTCCCACCACCAATGAGAAAATGGACTCACTTGGCACTTGCTGAAGAACGTGCCCATGGTCACAGAGCTGGACAAAGAAGAGCCTGCTGGCTACTTGTGCAGAGACCCTCCTGCCTCATCTTGAGGACAAAGGACATGGGTAGTGGAGGAGACCCTCACCTATCCCCAGGCTGCCAAGCACAAGCCCAGACATATGGCCACACAATTGCTGCCCCAAGACAAGCTGTTTTGGGCTTCCCAGAGGCTTAACTGCAAGGGAATTCCCAGGCAGATAAAGCCATGTTTAAAGCTGTTTCTAGAATTCTCCTTGGCTTTTAACATGTGCCTTACTACCCCAAGTGTCAGTGTTCTCAAGCAGAGACCCTGCAGACTGGTGGGACAAGCCCAGGGTCCTGCTTGGAGGAAGCTCTCTTGGAGATGATCATACCGATAAAACCACCAAAAAGATCCCACCTCACTTCTACCACCGGCCATTAGACAATCCCTCTAGAAGATGCCCAATTGCCAACCCCTTCTCCCTGCCCTTGTACAACATAAAACAGCTAAAGAAGTCATTATCCCTTTTCCCTGAAGCAGGGTCACTTTTTCAGAGGGGAGACTGAGACAGGAGTTCGTGAGAATGGAGCTAGGCTTCTATTAGATAGTAAGGACAGCGGCCACAAAATGGAGTTGGGAAGCCCAAAATGGAGTCTGCCAAGTCATCACCCTCCAGGGATCTTGGAAAAACATCTTCCAAGTGTCCTCTGGCTGTCAGGGACCTAAGCATGATTAAGCAAGCCATTGGCTCAAGGGCCTATAGCCCTGGCATGAACACTACATAGATTGGACCTCCAAAGGTAAGTAGTCTCCTATAGGATAGAAATCATATCACTTGGCCAATGGTCCCAGCTCCCTTCTAAACCCCTTAAAAAGCCCTAGACAAAGAACCAAGAACTTCCTTAGGTATCCTACTCAGGACCCTATCCCAGCTAGCAGGACTTCTACTTCCTTATCTTTATATCTTTTACTTCCTTGTCTTTATATCTTTTGTTTCTTTGTTTTTATATCTTTTACTTCCTTGTCCTTATATATTTTTGAAAACATTTGCTTGTACTCTAACTCCTGTCTGTGGTTTTATTCTTCGTCACTGTGAGACATGACCCCAACAGTCCCATAGCAGTAGGGAGGACCTGTTATGGCCTGAATAGTTCTGTTTCCCTTGAATTTACACATGGAGACCTAACCCCTCCCCCCATGTGACAGTATTAGAAAATGGGGCCTTAAGCAGGTTGCAAAGGCTCTGCACTCATGAATGGTATTCATCCCTTTATAAAAGGGGCCAGAAGGAGCTTATTTCCCCTCTCACCAGGTGAGGACACAGGGTGAAAGTGCCTTGAGGAAGGAAGGTGACTCCTGACCCAGCACCCAGTTGGCTGGCACCTGCAGCTCAGACTTCCAAACTCTGGAAATGTAAGAGATAAATTTCTGTTTTTCTAAGCCACACCATTTAGGGTATTATTATCATAGCTGCTGGAAGGGCCTAAAAAAAGTCCCTGATCTCATCTTACTGGGGTCCTAAGAAGACACACACAGAGGGACAGGCATGTGAGGACACAGAGAGAAAGATGGCATTAGCAAGCCAAGAAGAGAGGCTTCAGGAGGAACCACTTCATGACACCTTGATCTCAGACTCCCAGCCTCCAGGACTGTGAGACATGACATTTTGCTTTTTAAACCACTGTGATGGTTGATTGATTGTGTCAACTTGAGTAAGTAACGCCCTACTAAATTGGCTCAGCATACTTTTCGGTGTGGAAGACCCACCCTAGGGAGGATTATCGACAGAATGGTATAAAAAGTGAAAGGAAGAAGGAAGGATTGCTTCTATTTTCTTAGGTGGAGCGCCAGCCTTTGCCTTCACCTTGGATCTCTTGGCTTCCAGCACTGACTCTTCAGCCGTCTAGCACAGACCCTGCAGCCTTCTACTGCAGACTCTTCAGCCTCCTGATATGAAATCACATGGGACACTACACAGAGCTCCAGGCCTTTGACTGGATCCTTTGGATCTCCAGTGGGTAGAGAGACCTTTTGCACTATTCCAGATCCAACTCTGTGGGCAGCCATTGAAAATCAATCTTGTAAATTCTTATATATTTGCGTATCTTGTATTATATCTGTTTCTTTAGTAAGCATTGACTGATACAGCCACCTTGTCAGTAGTACTTTGTAGTGGCTGTGCTCAAGTTAATAAACCTTGCAGAATGAAACCAAAGCCACCCAGTTCTCCTGGCCTCTTCAGCCCTTCGCTCTGCAGGTAGAGAGGCCTGCTTCACTGAATAGGGACCTAGCTCCACCTGACTGCAGCTGCCCGGGGTTGTTCCCATGCTGAATGCCCCTGATTGGCCCCAGGGCAGAGTTTCCCAGCTAACTACAGCTAGATGAAGCCATTAGAGTGTTAGATAGAGCTTTCCAGTGACGCCATGGCCCCAGGAATGTGCCTACTCCTTGATACCAGCTTGAGAGAAACCAAATGCATTCCAGTTTAAATGAAGTCACTTTTTTTTTTTTTTTGAGACAGGGTCTCAATTTGTAGGCTGACCTTGGACTCAGAAATCTTCCTACCTCAGAGTCCCAAGTATTAGAATTGTATGGGATTATCGCACTTAATCCTGCTGCTGCCCAGAACCACGCCTCTGTCTATAAGCCCCGGATAAATTGCACTATTGCACTCCACAATTCCGACCTATCCACCTCTGTGTTGGTCTCACAGCATTGTGGACCTTTCCTCACACACTTGGACCATGTTGTTTAGGAACGCAAGCCATATCTGAAGCAACTTCCCTCTGCCTCTCCTCAACTGTCTTCTTCACCAAAACATAGGTTCCATGAAGGACCTGCCAGTATCTATTAGCTAGGCTGGACCATACAAGCATTTTCACAATGGATGGACAGATTAATTAACTCCTAAACTCTTCAAAGTTTCCAGAGAAATAAGAGCTGCTCTTGATATGCTGACTTCCCCAGTAAGTCACTTCCCGGAAGTAAAGGCCTGGCTTCCCTGTATCTTGTCCCCATAACAGAGCAGTCTTAGCTGCAACACACAACTTCCCTCAGACACATGCGTGATCCAGACCCTTAGCTTCTGCCCATCTCTTTCTTTCCCAGCGTGACTCATGGATGCCGTCACCTCACCATCCTCCTGCGTGGGAGTCCAGACTCATCTTTTTTGCCTCCTGAAGGTGGGTGAGGCACATCTGTCAGAATGAAAATCAGGGAAGAGTGATACCCAAGCAGTCTCCTTTCCCTCGGAAATGTCTCCTCTGAAGAGAAATACAAGAGTCTATGAGAAGCAGTATCTTTAAATGTACTATGAGGTCACATGAGTGGTGTCAGAGAGGAGGCTCACCCAGCTGCAGGGCAACACGAGTTTCTTGCTGACAAGCTTCTGTCTTGGAGTCACCACACCTCCTGGATGCATGACAAGAGCAGGACAGGCAGGGGAAGGCATCTTTCTACTCAGCTGGTGCTGGGAGCTCATCTGCTTCTCTGTCTTCACTGACCATGGACACCATGATCATGGCTTACTTCACCCCACTGTCTCTCCGTGGCAGGGCAGGACCCCCACTTACTGTCAGATACTCCCCCTGCGTTGGCCCATGGGACAGCTCATTCACCCACTGCTAAGTGAAATACAGTCACATCAGGCACAACCACATTTCAGTCACCAGCAGACCACATTACCACGATGGTCTCATAATGAAGCCGGAAACCCCCTGTGGCATGGTGATGTCTAGCCCTCTCTATTGTGGGCAAGGGTGTTCCTCACAAGGTGGTGGCCATGTTGTCACAGCAAGCCCACCCAGCCACCCCGAAGAACACATGACTATGGACAGTGCCTAACAAGTGGTAAAAATATGAGCACTGTTACTGGGATAGTATGAGGCACATTTTTAGTCATTACATCAGTGTACCCCTATTTTAAAGGTAATTGTGGGACAGTGTGCCTTGTTCTCAGGCCACAGCCTTGGACACCTCTGTTCATCACATCTCCTGATCCCTTCTAAGGCCACATCAAGGAGACCTGCATGGTCCTGTGCAGTTACTCTGCATGAGCCCACTGTCAGATGTTCGCACAATGACAAAGTCACCTAGTGGTGCCATTCTGGAGCACATCCCTATCACTAAGCAGCCTGTGACTGTAAGACAGGGTGTAGGCCACCAAATGGGATAATGCCCTGTAGAAGGATGACTGACTGTCATTTCCAATGGCAAACAGGGGCAGAAGGCACCTGCAGGCTCCAGTGTGTGGTGGACCTTGAGGCAGCACTGGGTGCACCTGAGCCTCTGGCTCCTCTGTCCTGCTCTGTTTCTCTCTAGCAGACTCCAGGCTCTCAAACCTCAGGATGTGTGCAGGGCTTCATAGACGCCAGGCCTTACTCACTGTGCATGTTGGTCTCTGATAAGAAAAAGCAGGAAGAAAGCTGCAGTGATAAATCAATATTTTATTTTTAGGGCCATGTCCCCCACCAAGATGCTGTGTCTGTGACATAATAAAACACGTGCTATGAATATCAAAATAGCAATTTGATAAGTCCACCCTAATAATACTACTAGAGTGATGGGGTGCCACACGACTGGACAGGGTTATCTGTAAACCTGGGTACTGGGTTGGAGGGCACAGATTCTTCCCCGTGTGTTGTGCTGTGTTGTGTGTGTTTGTGTGCATGGCTGAGCAGGAGTGTGGAGGTATGGAGGCTGGGGTGAGGGGGGCGGGTTATTGTGAGTGTTCAGATTCCCGGTCTTTCACACATGGTGACCAGAGAACTGCAGGAAGTGTGGCCAGCCTCAGCTCTAGTTGTCCTCACCAGGTGGAGGCTGGCACCAGCCCCCAGGTGACCCAAGAAAGTCTCTCAGTCTCCTCATGACCAGGCAGCTCTCCTTCTACTCTGTTAAAACTCTGTTTCATGCAGGAGAGTGCAGAACAGCAGTGAGTGGTAATGGGAGCTCAAACTGTTGTTACGACTTTTCTGAAAGGCAGTGAGAATATTTATCAAGAGCCTTAAAGATATTATATTGTGTGTTTTGGTCATTTTGCAGCTAGGTAATCTAACCCAGAAATACAAACCAAAATATTAACCTATATTTCTGCAAAAAAATTTTGACCCCTAAAATCACTGATTAGATGGAAAAATGACCAGCATTCCCTAAATTTCTAATAAGGGAATAATAATTATAGGAAACCAATGGATTAAATACTATGGGTACCCCAAAATGATACTTACAAAGAGGATTTTAAACCATGAAATTCATAGAAGATAGTTTTATTTAAGAGGGGTGTTTTTAAAAAATTCTTTATTCTTGGATGACAAGTACTGAAAAATGCAGAGAAGAGAAACCAAAAGGAAGTACCCAAAATGTGAGCAGCAGTGGCCTCTGTCTGATGAGATTCTAGGATTTCTTTTCTGCTTTCTCAAATTTTACTAGACATTCTCATTTTTCCACAGTGGACTTGGGTCTTTTTTATAATCCCATAACAGTAAAAACACAATGGGTGAGTGCCAGCACAACTTGCTCTAGGGAGACCTCAAGCTGTATGGCCATGATTGAGACCATGTGAAGGATAGGTGTCAGCCCCTGTCCCCAAGCCCTTAAAAAAACCCTAAAAGGTACATATGACAGAGATTATGCAGCTCAGTGAATGATCACAAAGAAAGTGGCAATGTCACTTGACCAGGTCAAGGACTAGAGTAGGGTCTCATGCCCCTTCTTCTTGCTCCTCCTCCCTCAATGCCAGCTCCTCTCCCAACTTCTAATGTCATTCTAAAACCTCCCACTTATTAGACTGTAAAAAAGAATCATGCATTTTAGTCTTATGTCTGATTTCCCTTGTTCTACATCAAGCTTGTGAGATTTCTTCATGACCCTACACGTGCCTGTTTTGCTATGTCTCACTGCTGGAGTAGGAGTGTGGATGGTGGGGTGAGCACTCATGCTCTCTAGGGTCTGTTCATGGCATCTACTGTGATTATCTCTAACTTGGGGCTACTATAAACATAACATTGCTGTGAACACTGCATGTAGCCCTCCCCCCATTTCAATGCTAATATTCCCATAAGATGTGTGAGGGAATGGTGGATCAAAGGTTATTCAATTGTCATGGATAATGATGTTTGTTTTCCCAAGTTGTATCAATTCCCAAGTTGTACCAATTTACATTCCTACTAACAGTAGATAAGGGTGCGGATGATCCTCATGCTCATATACATTTGGCATCTTTCCTTCTCAACTGTAGTCATTCTAGACAGTGAGTGGTTAAACACGATTGTACATTTTAATTCTTTGGTGACCAGTGAGGTTAAAGACTGGGTATCAGTTGTCCAGATAGCCTATGCAACTTGCCTGTTCAGGCAACTTGCCCATGTATTTTTTGTGCTGTCTGTCCTTTTAAAATTGATCCAAAGAAACCCTTCATGTCTTTTAGATATGATCTTTTTTTGTTATATAAGTATTGGATGTCTGTAGTGATGGCCCTTTCTCATTCCTCATGTTGGCAATTTCTCTCTCTCTCTCTCTCTCTCTCTCTCTCTCTCTGTGAGCAGTTGTTCTAGGATAGTGGTGGCAAACCTATGGCATGCATGTTATTGTGTTTTTCTTTTGAGACAAAAGATGTTAATGTATGAGTTGTTTTTTTCTAAACTAAAACCTCAGTATTCAGGTTTAATTGTAGTGCTGGCACTTTGTGATCAATAAGTGGGTTTTGGGTGGCAGTTTGGCACTTGGTCTCTGAAAGGTTCACTATCACTGTTCTAGTACTTTATTCATTTACATTTTCTATGAGTCAGTGTTTGACTTTGTTGAGCCTATTGTAATTTATATTTTCAATTTCATTAATTTCTGTTATTAGCCTTGCTTCTACATTTTGATGTTTAACTTGAAGTTCTCTACCTAACTTTTTGAAATAGATTTTTGAGCTTCAGTCTTTCTTCTTTTATAGATAGATGGGTAGATAAAAATTTCCTTTGAAGTATGCCTTTTGTTGAACCTTACAAGTTCTGAAATGTAGTATTTTTATAATTATGTGATTTAAAAATTACTAATGTAAAACATGGTATTTCAGAAAATATCTATCTATTTAACCCATTATTTCAAAAAGGATGTAGAATATGTAAATTAAGAAAATTCCTGTATTACAGCCAGGTGTGGTGGCACACAGCTGTAATCCCAGCACTTGGGAGGCTGAGGCAGGAGAATCACTGTGTGTTTGAGGCCAGCCTGGGCTACATAGTGAGTTCAATGGCAGTCTGAACTACACAGAGAGACCCTGTCTCAAAAAACAAAAGAAAATGCATATATTACAAAGAAGAAAGACTGAGATTCAATAATGTAAATTAAATTAACAGAATTTCACTTTGCAAGGTGGTTGGATCTGAAATATGAATTGCTACAACCCATCTACTTTTCTGACGTGTCCAAACATGAGGCAACAAATGCCTTCCTCTTCAGGATACTATGCAAGGGGCTTTGATGAGAAAAAAGAAATGTGTTCAGTTATTGTTTGACAATGCTTTTCTATTTTGCAATAAACCCTCTTTCAGGACTGAGTAAAGCAACAGTATATACTTACTAAGAAAAATAAGTAGCAAAATTCTATTTCTCAAGACAGCTGATGATAAATGTGTAACTTATAGAAAATAGCTGACAGTATTTATTACAGGGCCAAGTTACTGACTACTTGGAATCCAGAGGTTCTAAATGCTAGAAAGGAATCAGCATCTGCTTCAAAATCTCCTGGTTACTTTAGGAAAAACCTATTCGAAGTGATAATTTAATATGAGTAAGAGGAACAGGTGGTCTACAAATTACTCTGTGAAGTAAGACTTTCATTTGATCAATTAAGTGGTCTTCTAATATAATTTTACTTATTTATAATTCTAAATTTTCTTTTTCATATTAAAAGACAAAATGATAGTGGTTTATGTTGCTTCAGAAGAAGAGAAATTTGCAAAGAGATAATTGATGCTGGTGCTTAATGGTGACATCAGATACTTCAAGCAGAAAATAATTTAAGAAAATCACAGCAATAATGTGACTTTCTGTGTATTTTATGTACTTTGAAAGTAAAGCTTTTCAAAGTTCACGCTGCTGCTGATGGACACTTCATGTCGTGGCAAACGCTATTGCAAATTTAGTTTAAAAGTTTAATATTAAAATGGAGTGCTTTGTTTTAGAGGTGATAATATGGATACAATTGTGACAAAGCATAGTATTGTTTTAGAAACAATCCTCCTACTCAGAAACCTATTAACCATGTGGTTAGACAGGCATTGCAGAGAAATAGTTCATGGTGAGCAGAAGGTAGTAAAGAAAGCAAGGGGCCTTAGCAGCCTTTTTTCTGTCCCTTTTATACTCTATCTGGGCTACCAGGATTAGGGTGTTGCCAAACCAGTGGACTGATTTAGTAATCACACACCTTTAATCCCAGTATCACACACTCTGAATTCAGCCACCTCTGAAAAAGCCCCACCTACAACCACATGAGGCTTTGTGGGGGACATCTAGACACAAACCATAACAATATATAAACCTTTGAAGAATTAATTTCTAAATTAACATATTGTTGTGATCAGGGTTTGTAAGGGAAATAGATTTAATACAGGATGCATAGTTTATATGATTATTTTATAATAGTCACCCAAAAGGTCAAATGCAGAGGAGTGCAAGGGCTTAGCCGCACACTAGAGACCCAAAGAATCCAGTCAAGGACCTGGATCCCACAGCAATGTCCCACACAAGTTCAGCTGAAGGCCTACAGTCTAAGGCAATGTCCTCCATGAGTCCATCCAGTGGCCAAGAGCCCACAGTAATGTCTCATGTTAGAAAGTATCCAGGATCTATCTACACCTGGAAGGCCCAAAGGCCAGTGGTGGAAGCTGAAAACCTGTGCCAGTGGGGTGAAGGATTTGTGCCACTAGGCTGAGGGATCTATATTGGAGCCACGAAGTGATGCTCACGGTAAAGATGAGGGGTGCCCTGATGAGAACAGAAGCCATTCCTAGCCACAGGGAGGACCTGAGCTCCTCCTTTGACGAGAACAGCCAAGTTTGCATCAGGAAAACCACCCACAGGAAGCTTCCAGAAAATCAACAGGCCATGATCTTCCCCTCCAGGTCTCTTTTTATGCCATTGGCAACAAAGCTTAGGTGGGTCTTCCATGCCCAGACCATGCTGATTCAATTCGGCCGGGCATTCCAAGCTGACCATTAGTTAGTTAATCCATCACACATGTGTTTAACCATGATTGAAGTCTTCTGTAATCAAAGCCTCTAAATTTTAGGTGTGGTTTTTTTCAAAATCACCTGGAAATCTTTAATCCTAAGCATCAGTGCATGGGACACCGAAAAACTTTTAGAACTTCTAACGCTTTCAGAGAATTGAATTTGTTCAAAGCAAGACTTGCAAATAGGGAAATAACAAATTTATCTTTATAGAAGTGATGTAAACCCTAAATAAATTAGAATAATTTTATACAAGATTAAGACAGTGTTTTTTCCAACTGTTTAAATTTTATTTTTTACTATCACTTGTTTCTGCCTTGTTTACTTTGTTGTTGTTTTCCTAATTTTGAATTTGAAGTTTCTTCTTTCTTTCATATTTGATGTAAATTTCCTTGCATCATTGCTTTATTGTATTACAGATTTTGATATAAGATGTTATCATTTTTTAAAAAAATCTTTACATCTTTAGATGGTATCAGTATTTTAACAATCATTTAATCATTAACAGCATTTGCACTTTGAAAGAATGTTTTGGTTTTAAAATTAATTATAATTTTACTGCACAGTGATTACAGTGTGTATAAATTTGATCTCATTTTTACATGAATATTTGGTTAGTTTTCATAAATGTTCTGTGTACTTGAAAATGCATTTTTCTCTATTGTCAGAGCATAAACTTTGGTACCATAATGATAAAAAATGAGGGATTCTATATAATTTAATATTTGTCCTCTTTATGTGTCTTGATTCAGAGTAGTGTGGCTACCTGTTACTAATAAATTATTATGACTTCTTGCATTTCATATAGCTTTTGCTTCTGGAAAGTTGCTGCTATATTATTTGGTGCACAGATATTCAAAACTATTATGGGTTCACTGGGAATTGTAGTTTTACCAATATCATTTTTCCTTTTTTTTTGGCAGTACTGGGTATTAAACCCAGGGCCTTTGCACTGAACTACAAGCCCAGCCCTTTTTAATTTTAATTTTTTAAATTTTGAGATGAGATCTTGCTTAGTTGTCCAAGTGGAACTTGGATTTGTGATCCTATTGCCTCAGTCTCCCTCAGTACTGGGATTACAGGCTTTTGCAACAATGTCCAACTAGTCAATTTATCACATTATTTTAAAGGCTGATTTAAAGGCTGATCTCACCAGAAATCAAGGCTGTAACTTTTTCCCCATTCCTTTTTCAGTGTTTTCATTTATCTGCAAATATCTGTCCATCTCTTCAGATTTAGCCCTTTTGAATTTTTTCTTATGTGTGCCTCTCATATATCAGCATAGAATTGGCTGGGTTTTGCTTTGTGATCTGGAGTGAACTTCATGTATTTCTCTTGCATACTATTGTCATGACATCATGGAAGGCAGGGTGTATTTTCCAACTGTCTTAGTTACTTTCTCATTGCTGGGACAAAACACCTGACACCCTCAAGTTAAAGGAGGAAAGGTTTATTTTAGCTCACAGTTTGTAGAGTTTTCAGTCCACAGTCAGCTGACTTCAAGGCAGGGCAGCATGGCAGAGGAGAAACAGTTCATGTTGTTCAGGCAGGAGTAGCAGCCTTCCCTCTGCTTTCCCTTTTATTCTGTCCAGGCTATAAGCCTTTTGCATGGCAGCACCCAAACACAGGGTAGGTTTTCCTTCTTCAGCAAATCCATAGTCCAGTATCACACACCTCTGATCCAGTTAGTCCCAAAAGCCCCACCTACAGGCTCATGAAGCTTTGGGAGGTCATCTAGATATGAGCCAGAACACCAACCTTTTGGCATTGGGCTTGGAAATGGACTCAGTTTGGTCAATGGGATTTTGGTGGACATGGCATGAGCAAAGGTTTAAAATGTACTTGCATAATCAGTTCATTTCCTTCAATATATCCCTTTTCCATGAACAGCACACACCTTAAGTAGGCACTGGTTCAAGGAGAATGAGGACTGCATGGAACAGACCTAACCTGCAGCTCAGATCTGATGCCAGCTGCACCAGCTAAACCCTGATTAATATGCATATTTGTGTGGAGAAATAAATGTTTATTTTTCATTAAAAAAAGATTAGGACAGTGTACAAGATTTAGTTTTTGAAACTCCTTAAGTGCATTTTGGAGTATTTTGAGTCTTTTGATGGAGCTCTTGTATTTTTTTTTTTGCTTAAATTCTTGTATTGGTACATTTTAGGTATACAATACGTTTACGTTTATCATTGGGTGCTTGTACCTGTACATGATGTATCTTGGTTCTTATTTTTTCC